>CM061123.1:6943919-7511946 GCA_030770115.1 Daphnia galeata | reverse complement strand
TTTGATATTTTTCATGAAAATTCATGAAAGCGCATGAAAATACTTGAATCTCACATCTGAACTGGGAAAAGAATGAACTTTTAAAAGTTGATATTTTTCATGAAAATTCATGAAGCGCATAAAAATACTTGAATCTCACATCTGAACTGGAAAAAGTGAACTTTGAAAGTTTGATATTTTTTCATGAAAATTCATGAAAGCGCATGAAAAATACTTGAATCTCACATCTGAACTGGAAAAGAATGAACTTTGAAAGTTTGATATTTTTTCATGAAAATTCATGAAAGCGCATGAATAATACTTGAATCTCACATCTGAACTGGGAAAAGTTGAACTTTTAAAAATTGATATTTTTTCGTGAAAATTCATGAAAG
Organism: Daphnia galeata; assembly: GCA_030770115.1. Lineage (NCBI taxonomy): Eukaryota > Metazoa > Arthropoda > Branchiopoda > Diplostraca > Daphniidae > Daphnia > Daphnia galeata. The sequence goes on along the minus strand of CM061123.1, from coordinate 7,511,572 downwards.
CGCATGAAAAATACTTGAATCTCACATCTGAACTGGGAAAAGTGTGAACTTTTAAAAATTGATATTTTTTTCGTGAAAATTCATGAAAGCGCATGAAAATACTTGAATCTCACATCTGAACTGGGAAAAAAGTGAACTTTGAAAGTTTGATATATTTTCATGAAAATTCATGAAAGCGCATGAAAAATACTTGAATCTCACATCTGAACTGGGAAAAGAATGAACTTTGAAATTTTGATATTTTTTCATGAAAATTCATGAAAGCGCATGAAAATACTTGAATCTCACATCTGAACTGGGAAAGAATGAACTTTGAAAGTTTGATATTTTTTCATGAAAATTCATGAAAGCGCATGAAAAATACTTGAATCTCACATCTGAACTGGGAAAAAGTGAACTTTAAAGTTTGATATTTTTTCATGAAAATTCATGAAAGCGCATGAAAAATACTTGAATCTCACATCTGAACTGGGAAAAAGAATGAACTTTGAAAGTTTGATATTTTTTCATGAAAATTCATGAAAGCGCATGAAAAATACTTGAATCTCACATCTGAACTGGGAAAAGAATGAACTTTGAAAATTTGATATTTTTTCATGAAAATTCATGAAAGCGCATGAAAAATACTTGAATCTCACATCTGAAACTGGAAAAGAGTGAACTTTGAAAGTTTGATATTTTTTTCATGAAAATTCATGAAAGCGCATGAAAAATACTTGAATCTCACATCTAAACTGGGAAAAGAATGAACTTTGAAAGTTTGATATTTTTTCATGAAAATTCATGAAAGCGCATGAAAAATACTTGAATCTCACATCTGAACTGGGAAAAGAATGAACTTTGAAAATTTGATATTTTTTCATGAAAATTCATGAAAGCGCATGAAAAATACTTGAATCTCACATCTGAACTGGGAAAAGAATGAACTTTGAAAGTTTGATATTTTTTCATGAAAATTCATGAAAGCGCATGAAAAATACTTGAATCTCACATCTGAACTGGGAAAAAGTGAACTTTTAAAGTTTGATATTTTTTCATGAAAATTCATGAAAGCGCATGAAAAATACTTGAATCTCACATCTGAACTGGGAAAAGAATGAACTTTGAAAGTTTGATATTTTTTCGTCATGAAAATTCATGAAAGCGCATGAAAAATACTTGAATCTCACATCTGAACTGGGAAAAGTGTGAACTTTTAAAATTGATATTTTTTCATGAAAATTCATGAAAGCGCATGAAAAATACTTGAATCTCACATCTGAACTGGGAAAAAGTGTGAACTTTTAAAATTGATATTTTTTCGTGAAAATTCATGAAAGCGCATGAAAAATACTTGAATCTCACATCTGAACTGGGAAAAGAATGAACTTTGAAAGTTTGATATTTTTTCATGAAAATTCATGAAAGCGCATGAAAATACTTGAATCTCACATCTGAACTGGAAAAGAATGAACTTTGAAAGTTTGATATATTTTCATGAAAATTCATGAAAGCGCATGAAAAATACTTGAATCTCACATCTGAACTGGGAAAAGAATGAACTTTGAAAGTTTGATATTTTTTCATGAAAATTCATGAAAGCGCATGAAAAATACTTGAATCTCACATCTGAACTGGGAAAAGAATGAACTTTGAAAGTTTGATATTTTTTCATGAAAATTCATGAAAGCGCATGAAAATACTTGAATCTCACATCTGAACTGGAAAAAGTGAACTTTGAAAGTTTGATATTTTTTTCGTGAAAATTCATGAAAGCGCATGAAAAATACTTGAATCTCACATCTGAACTGGGAAAAGAATGAACTTTGAAAGTTTGATATTTTTTCATGAAAATTCATGAAAGCGCATGAAAAATACTTGAATCTCACATCTGAACTGGGAAAAGAGTGAACTTTTAAAAATTGATATTTTTCATGAAAATTCATGAAAGCGCATGAAAAATACTTGAATCTCACATCTGAACTGGGAAAAGTGTGAACTTTTAAAAATTGATATTTTTTCATGAAAATTCATGAAAGCGCATGAAAAATACTTGAATCTCACATCTGAAAGGAAAAAATGAACTTTGAAAGTTTGATATATTTTCATGAAAATTCATGAAAGCGCATGAAAAATACTTGAATCTCACATCTGAACTGGGAAAAGAATGAACTTTGAAAGTTTGATATATTTTTCATGAAAATTCATGAAAGCGCATGAAAAATACTTGAATCTCACATCTAAACTGGGAAAAGAATGAACTTTGAAAGTTTGATATTTTTTCATGAAAATTCATGAAAGCGCATGAAAAATACTTGAATCTCACATCTGAACTGGAAAAAAGTGAACTTGAAAGTTTGATATTTTTTCATGAAAATTCATGAAAGCGCATGAAAAATACTTGAATCTCACATCTGAACTGGGAAAAGAATGAACTTTGAAAATTTGATATTTTTTCATGAAAATTCATGAAAGCGCATGAAAATACTTGAATCTCACATCTGAACTGGGAAAGTGTGAACTTTTAAAATTTGATATTTTTTTCATGAAAATTCATGAAAGCGCATGAAAAATACTTGAATCTCACATCTGAACTGGGAAAAGAATGAACTTTGAAAAATTGATATTTTTTCATGAAAATTCATGAAAGCGCATGAAAAATACTTGAATCTCACATCTGAACTGGGAAAAGAATGAACTTTGAAAGTTTGATATTTTTTCATGAAAATTCATGAAAGCGCATGAAAAATACTTGAATCTCACATCTGAACTGGGAAAAGAATGAACTTTGAAAGTTTGATATATTTTCATGAAAATTCATGAAAGCGCATGAAAATACTTGAATCTCACATCTGAACTGGGAAAAGAATGAACTTTGAAAGTTTGATATTTTTTCATGAAAATTCATGAAAGCGCATGAAAAATACTTGAATCTCACATCTGAACTGGGAAAAAGAATGAACTTTGAAAGTTTGATATTTTTTCATGAAAATTCATGAAAGCGCATGAAAATACTTGAATCTCACATCTGAACTGGAAAAGAATGAACTTTGAAAATTTGATATTTTTTCATGAAAATTCATGAAAGCGCATGAAAATACTTGAATCTCACATCTGAACTGGGAAAAAATGAACTTTGAAAGTTTGATATTTTTTCATGAAAATTCATGAAAGCGCATGAAAAATACTTGAATCTCACATCTGAACTGGAAAAGAAATGAACTTTGAAAGTTTGATATTTTTTCATGAAAATTCATGAAAGCGCATGAAAAATACTTGAATCTCACATCTGAACTGGGAAAGATGAACTTTGAAGTTTGATATTTTTTCATGAAAATTCATGAAAGCGCATGAAAAATACTTGAATCTCACATCTGAACTGGGAAAAGAATGAACTTTGAAAGTTTGATATTTTTTCATGAAAATTCATGAAAGCGCATGAAAAATACTTGAATCTCACATCTGAACTGGGAAGAATGAACTTTGAAAGTTTGATATTTTTTCATGAAAATTCATGAAAGCGCATGAAAAATACTTGAATCTCACATCTGAACTGGGAAAAGAATGAACTTTGAAAGTTTGATATTTTTTCATGAAAATTCATGAAAGCGCATGAAAATACTTGAATCTCACATCTGAACTGGGAAAAGAATGAACTTTGAAAGTTTGATATTTTTTCATGAAAATTCATGAAAGCGCATGAAAAATACTTGAATCTCACATCTGAACTGGGAAAAGAATGAACTTTGAAAGTTTGATATTTTTTCATGAAAATTCATGAAAGCGCATGAAAATACTTGAATCTCACATCTGAACTGGGAAAAAATGAACTTTGAAAGTTTGATATTTTTTCATGAAAATTCATGAAAGCGCATGAAAAATACTTGAATCTCACATCTAAACTGGGAAAAGAATGAACTTTGAAAGTTTGATATTTTTTCATGAAAATTCATGAAAGCGCATGAAAAATACTTGAATCTCACATCTGAACTGGGAAAAGTGTGAACTTTTAAAAATTGATATTTTTTCGTGAAAATTCATGAAAGCGCATGAAAAATACTTGAATCTCACATCTGAACTGGGAAAAGTGTGAACTTTTAAAAATTGATATTTTTCATGAAAATTCATGAAAGCGCATGAAAAATACTTGAATCTCACATCTGAACTGGGAAAAAAGTGAACTTTGAAAGTTTGATATATTTTCATGAAAATTCATGAAAGCGCATGAAAAATACTTGAATCTCACATCTGAACTGGGAAAAGAATGAACTTTGAAAGTTTGATATTTTTTCATGAAAATTCATGAAAGCGCATGAAAAATACTTGAATCTCACATCTGAACTGGGAAAAGGTGAACTTTTAAAAATTGATATTTTTTCATGAAAATTCATGAAAGCGCATGAAAAATACTTGAATCTCACATCTGAACTGGGAAAAGAATGAACTTTGAAAGTTTGATATATTTTCATGAAAATTCATGAAAGCGCATGAAAAATACTTGAATCTCACATCTAAACTGGGAAAAGAATGAACTTTGAAAGTTTGATATTTTTTCATGAAAATTCATGAAAGCGCATGAAAAATACTTGAATCTCACATCTGAACTGGGAAAAGAATGAACTTTGAAAGTTTGATATTTTTTCATGAAAATTCATGAAAGCGCATGAAAAATACTTGAATCTCACATCTGAACTGGGAAAAGAATGAACTTTGAAAGTTTGATATTTTTTCATGAAAATTCATGAAAGCGCATGAAAAATACTTGAATCTCACATCTGAACTGGGAAAAGAATGAACTTTGAAAGTTTGATATATTTTCATGAAAATTCATGAAAGCGCATGAAAAATACTTGAATCTCACATCTAAACTGGGAAAAGAATGAACTTTGAAAGTTTGATATTTTTTCATGAAAATTCATGAAAGCGCATGAAAAATACTTGAATCTCACATCTGAACTGGGAAAAAGTGAACTTTGAAAGTTTGATATTTTTTCATGAAAATTCATGAAAGCGCATGAAAAATACTTGAATCTCACATCTGAACTGGGAAAAGAATGAACTTTGAAAATTTGATATTTTTTCATGAAAATTCATGAAAGCGCATGAAAAATACTTGAATCTCACATCTGAACTGGGAAAAGTGTGAACTTTTAAAAATTGATATTTTTTCATGAAAATTCATGAAAGCGCATGAAAAATACTTGAATCTCACATCTGAACTGGGAAAAGTGTGAACTTTGAAAAATTGATATTTTTTCATGAAAATTCATGAAAGCGCATGAAAAATACTTGAATCTCACATCTGAACTGGGAAAAAAGTGAACTTTGAAAGTTTGATATTTTTTCATGAAAATTCATGAAAGCGCATGAAAAATACTTGAATCTCACATCTGAACTGGGAAAAGAATGAACTTTGAAAGTTTGATATTTTTTCATGAAAATTCATGAAAGCGCATGAAAAATACTTGAATCTCACATCTGAACTGGGAAAAGTGTGAACTTTTAAAAATTGATATTTTTTCGTGAAAATTCATGAAAGCGCATGAAAAATACTTGAATCTCACATCTGAACTGGGAAAAGAATGAACTTTGAAAGTTTGATATTTTTCATGAAAATTCATGAAAGCGCATGAAAAATACTTGAATCTCACATCTAAACTGGGAAAAGAATGAACTTTGAAAGTTTGATATATTTTCATGAAAATTCATGAAAGCGCATGAAAAATACTTGAATCTCACATCTGAACTGGGAAAAGAATGAACTTTGAAAGTTTGATATTTTTTCATGAAAATTCATGAAAGCGCATGAAAAATACTTGAATCTCACATCTGAACTGGGAAAAGAATGAACTTTGAAAGTTTGATATTTTTTCATGAAAATTCATGAAAGCGCATGAAAAATACTTGAATCTCACATCTGAACTGGGAAAAGAATGAACTTTGAAAGTTTGATATTTTTTCATGAAAATTCATGAAAGCGCATGAAAAATACTTGAATCTCACATCTGAACTGGGAAAAGAATGAACTTTGAAAGTTTGATATTTTTTCATGAAAATTCATGAAAGCGCATGAAAAATACTTGAATCTCACATCTGAACTGGGAAAAAAGTGAACTTTGAAAGTTTGATATTTTTCATGAAAATTCATGAAAGCGCATGAAAAATACTTGAATCTCACATCTAAACTGGGAAAAGAATGAACTTTGAAAGTTTGATATTTTTTCATGAAAATTCATGAAAGCGCATGAAAAATACTTGAATCTCACATCTGAACTGGGAAAAGAATGAACTTTGAAAGTTTGATATTTTTTCATGAAAATTCATGAAAGCGCATGAAAAATACTTGAATCTCACATCTGAACTGGGAAAAGAATGAACTTTGAAAGTTTGATATTTTTTCATGAAAATTCATGAAAGCGCATGAAAAATACTTGAATCTCACATCTGAACTGGGAAAAGAATGAACTTTGAAAGTTTGATATATTTTCATGAAAATTCATGAAAGCGCATGAAAAATACTTGAATCTCACATCTAAACTGGGAAAAGAATGAACTTTGAAAGTTTGATATTTTTTCATGAAAATTCATGAAAGCGCATGAAAAATACTTGAATCTCACATCTGAACTGGGAAAAGAATGAACTTTGAAAGTTTGATATTTTTTCATGAAAATTCATGAAAGCGCATGAAAAATACTTGAATCTCACATCTGAACTGGGAAAAGAATGAACTTTGAAAGTTTGATATTTTTTCATGAAAATTCATGAAAGCGCATGAAAAATACTTGAATCTCACATCTGAACTGGGAAAAAAGTGAACTTTGAAAGTTTGATATTTTTTCATGAAAATTCATGAAAGCGCATGAAAAATACTTGAATCTCACATCTAAACTGGGAAAAGAATGAACTTTGAAAGTTTGATATTTTTTCATGAAAATTCATGAAAGCGCATGAAAAATACTTGAATCTCACATCTGAACTGGGAAAAGTGTGAACTTTGAAAATTGATATTTTTTCATGAAAATTCATGAAAGCGCATGAAAAATACTTGAATCTCACATCTGAACTGGGAAAAGTGTGAACTTTGAAAAATTGATATTTTTTCATGAAAATTCATGAAAGCGCATGAAAAATACTTGAATCTCACATCTGAAAAGGAAAAAAGTGAACTTTGAAAGTTTGATATATTTTCATGAAAATTCATGAAAGCGCATGAAAAATACTTGAATCTCACATCTGAACTGGGAAAAGAATGAACTTTGAAAGTTTGATATTTTTTCATGAAAATTCATGAAAGCGCATGAAAAATACTTGAATCTCACATCTGAACTGGAAAAGAATGAACTTTGAAAGTTTGATATTTTTTCATGAAAATTCATGAAAGCGCATGAAAAATACTTGAATCTCACATCTGAACTGGGAAAAAAGTGAACTTTGAAAGTTTGATATTTTTCATGAAAATTCATGAAAGCGCATGAAAAATACTTGAATCTCACATCTGAACTGGGAAAAGAATGAACTTTGAAAGTTTGATATTTTTTCATGAAAATTCATGAAAGCGCATGAAAAATACTTGAATCTCACATCTGAACTGGGAAAAGTGTGAACTTTTGAAAAATTGATATTTTTTCATGAAAATTCATGAAAGCGCATGAAAAATACTTGAATCTCACATCTAAACTGGGAAAAGAATGAACTTTGAAAGTTTGATATATTTTCATGAAAATTCATGAAAGCGCATGAAAAATACTTGAATCTCACATCTGAACTGGGAAAAGAATGAACTTTGAAAGTTTGATATTTTTCATGAAAATTCATGAAAGCGCATGAAAAATACTTGAATCTCACATCTAAACTGGGAAAAGAATGAACTTTGAAAGTTTGATATTTTTTCATGAAAATTCATGAAAGCGCATGAAAAATACTTGAATCTCACATCTGAACTGGGAAAAGAATGAACTTTGAAAGTTTGATATTTTTTCATGAAAATTCATGAAAGCGCATGAAAAATACTTGAATCTCACATCTGAACTGGGAAAAGTGTGAACTTTGAAATTTGATATTTTTTCATGAAAATTCATGAAAGCGCATGAAAAATACTTGAATCTCACATCTGAACTGGGAAAAGTGAACTTTGAAAGTTTGATATTTTTTCATGAAAATTCATGAAAGCGCATGAAAAATACTTGAATCTCACATCTGAACTGGAAAAAAATGAACTTTGAAAGTTTGATATTTTTCATGAAAATTCATGAAAGCGCATGAAAAATACTTGAATCTCACATCTGAACTGGGAAAAGAATGAACTTTGAAAGTTTGATATTTTTTCATGAAAATTCATGAAAGCGCATGAAAAATACTTGAATCTCACATCTGAACTGGGAAAAGTGTGAACTTTTAAAAATTGATATTTTTTCGTGAAAATTCATGAAAGCGCATGAAAAATACTTGAATCTCACATCTGAACTGGGAAAAGTGTGAACTTTGAAATTGATATTTTTCATGAAAATTCATGAAAGCGCATGAAAAATACTTGAATCTCACATCTGAACTGGGAAAAGAATGAACTTTGAAAATTTGATATTTTTTCATGAAAATTCATGAAAGCGCATGAAAAATACTTGAATCTCACATCTGAACTGGGAAAAGAATGAACTTTGAAAGTTTGATATTTTTTCATGAAAATTCATGAAAGCGCATGAAAAATACTTGAATCTCACATCTGAACTGGGAAAAGAATGAACTTTGAAAGTTTGATATTTTTTCATGAAAATTCATGAAAGCGCATGAAAAATACTTGAATCTCACATCTGAACTGGGAAAAAAGTGAACTTTGAAAGTTTGATATTTTTTCATGAAAATTCATGAAAGCGCATGAAAAATACTTGAATCTCACATCTGAACTGGGAAAAGAATGAACTTTGAAAATTTGATATTTTTTCATGAAAATTCATGAAAGCGCATGAAAAATACTTGAATCTCACATCTGAACTGGGAAAAGTGTGAACTTTTAAAAATTGATATTTTTTCATGAAAATTCATGAAAGCGCATGAAAAATACTTGAATCTCACATCTGAACTGGGAAAAGTGTGAACTTTTGAAAATTGATATTTTTTCATGAAAATTCATGAAAGCGCATGAAAAATACTTGAATCTCACATCTGAAATGGGAAAAAAAGTGAACTTTGAAAGTTTGATATTTTTTCATGAAAATTCATGAAAGCGCATGAAAAATACTTGAATCTCACATCTGAACTGGGAAAAGAATGAACTTTGAAAGTTTGATATTTTTTCATGAAAATTCATGAAAGCGCATGAAAAATACTTGAATCTCACATCTGAACTGGGAAAAGAATGAACTTTGAAAGTTTGATATTTTTTCATGAAAATTCATGAAAGCGCATGAAAAATACTTGAATCTCACATCTGAACTGGGAAAAAGTGAACTTTGAAAGTTTGATATTTTTTCGTGAAAATTCATGAAAGCGCATGAAAAATACTTGAATCTCACATCTGAACTGGGAAAAGAATGAACTTTGAAAGTTTGATATTTTTTCATGAAAATTCATGAAAGCGCATGAAAAATACTTGAATCTCACATCTGAACTGGGAAAAGTGTGAACTTTGAAAGTTTGATATTTTTTCATGAAAATTCATGAAAGCGCATGAAAATACTTGAATCTCACATCTGAACTGGGAAAAGAATGAACTTTGAAAGTTTGATATTTTTCATGAAAATTCATGAAAGCGCATGAAAAATACTTGAATCTCACATCTGAACTGGGAAAAGAATGAACTTTGAAAGTTTGATATTTTTCATGAAAATTCATGAAAGCGCATGAAAAATACTTGAATCTCACATCTGAACTGGGAAAAGAATGAACTTTGAAAGTTTGATATTTTTTCATGAAAATTCATGAAAGCGCATGAAAAATACTTGAATCTCACATCTGAACTGGGAAAAGAATGAACTTTGAAAGTTTGATATTTTTTCATGAAAATTCATGAAAGCGCATGAAAAATACTTGAATCTCACATCTGAACTGGGAAAAGTGTGAACTTTTAAAAATTGATATTTTTTCATGAAAATTCATGAAAGCGCATGAATAATACTTGAATCTCACATCTGAACTGGGAAAAGTGTGAACTTTTAAAAATTGATATTTTTTCATGAAAATTCATGAAAGCGCATGAAAAATACTTGAATCTCACATCTGAACTGGGAAAAAAAGTGAACTTTGAAAGTTTGATATTTTTTCATGAAAATTCATGAAAGCGCATGAAAAATACTTGAATCTCACATCTGAACTGGGAAAAGAATGAACTTTGAAAGTTTGATATTTTTTCATGAAAATTCATGAAAGCGCATGAAAAATACTTGAATCTCACATCTGAACTGGGAAAAGTGTGAACTTTAAAAATTGATATTTTTTCATGAAAATTCATGAAAGCGCATGAAAAATACTTGAATCTCACATCTGAACTGGGAAAAGTGTGAACTTTGAAAAATTGATATTTTTTCGTGAAAATTCATGAAAGCGCATGAAAAATACTTGAATCTCACATCTGAACTGGGAAAAAAATGAACTTTGAAAGTTTGATATTTTTTCATGAAAATTCATGAAAGCGCATGAAAAATACTTGAATCTCACATCTGAACTGGGAAAAGAATGAACTTTGAAAGTTTGATATTTTTTCATGAAAATTCATGAAAGCGCATGAATAATACTTGAATCTCACATCTGAACTGGGAAAAGTGTGAACTTTGAAAGTTGATATTTTTTCATGAAAATTCATGAAAGCGCATGAAAAATACTTGAATCTCACATCTGAACTGGGAAAAGAATGAACTTTGAAAGTTTGATATTTTTTCATGAAAATTCATGAAAGCGCATGAAAAATACTTGAATCTCACATCTGAACTGGGAAAAGAATGAACTTTGAAAGTTTGATATTTTTTCATGAAAATTCATGAAAGCGCATGAAAAATACTTGAATCTCACATCTGAACTGGGAAAAGTGTGAACTTTGAAAATTGATATTTTTTCGTGAAAATTCATGAAAGCGCATGAAAAATACTTGAATCTCACATCTGAACTGGGAAAAGAATGAACTTTGAAAGTTTGATATTTTTTCATGAAAATTCATGAAAGCGCATGAAAAATACTTGAATCTCACATCTAAACTGGGAAAAGAATGAACTTTGAAAGTTTGATATTTTTTCATGAAAATTCATGAAAGCGCATGAAAAATACTTGAATCTCACATCTGAACTGGGAAAAGAATGAACTTTGAAAGTGATTTTTTCATGAAAATTCATGAAAGCGCATGAAAAATACTTGAATCTCACATCTAAACTGGGAAAAGAATGAACTTTGAAAGTTTGATATTTTTTCATGAAAATTCATGAAAGCGCATGAAAAATACTTGAATCTCACATCTGAACTGGGAAAAGTGTGAACTTTGAAAGTTTGATATTTTTTCATGAAAATTCATGAAAGCGCATGAAAAATACTTGAATCTCACATCTGAACTGGGAAAAGAATGAACTTTGAAAGTTTGATATTTTTTCATGAAAATTCATGAAAGCGCATGAAAAATACTTGAATCTCACATCTGAACTGGGAAAAGTGAACTTTGAAAAATTGATATTTTTTCATGAAAATTCATGAAAGCGCATGAAAAATACTTGAATCTCACATCTGAACTGGGAAAAGTGTGAACTTTGAAAAATTGATATTTTTTCATGAAAATTCATGAAAGCGCATGAAAAATACTTGAATCTCACATCTGAACTGGGAAAAAAGTGAACTTTGAAAGTTTGATATTTTTTCATGAAAATTCATGAAAGCGCATGAAAAATACTTGAATCTCACATCTGAACTGGGAAAAGAATGAACTTTGAAAGTTTGATATTTTTTCATGAAAATTCATGAAAGCGCATGAAAAATACTTGAATCTCACATCTGAACTGGGAAAAAAGTGAACTTTGAAAGTTTGATATTTTTTCATGAAAATTCATGAAAGCGCATGAAAAATACTTGAATCTCACATCTGAACTGGGAAAAGTGTGAACTTTTAAAAATTGATATTTTTTCATGAAAATTCATGAAAGCGCATGAAAAATACTTGAATCTCACATCTGAACTGGGAAAAAGTGAACTTTGAAAGTTTGATATTTTTTCATGAAAATTCATGAAAGCGCATGAAAAATACTTGAATCTCACATCTGAACTGGGAAAAGAATGAACTTTGAAAGTTTGATATTTTTTCATGAAAATTCATGAAAGCGCATGAAAAATACTTGAATCTCACATCTGAACTGGGAAAAGAATGAACTTTGAAAGTTTGATATTTTTTCATGAAAATTCATGAAAGCGCATGAAAAATACTTGAATCTCACATCTGAACTGGGAAAAGTGTGAACTTTGAAAGTTTGATATTTTTTCATGAAAATTCATGAAAGCGCATGAAAAATACTTGAATCTCACATCTGAACTGGGAAAAGAATGAACTTTGAAAGTTTGATATTTTTCATGAAAATTCATGAAAGCGCATGAAAAATACTTGAATCTCACATCTGAACTGGGAAAAGTGAACTTTGAAAATTGATATTTTTTCATGAAAATTCATGAAAGCGCATGAAAAATACTTGAATCTCACATCTAAACTGGGAAAAGAATGAACTTTGAAAGTTTGATATTTTTTCATGAAAATTCATGAAAGCGCATGAAAAATACTTGAATCTCACATCTGAACTGGGAAAAGTGTGAACTTTTAAAGTTTGATATTTTTTCATGAAAATTCATGAAAGCGCATGAAAAATACTTGAATCTCACATCTGAACTGGGAAAAGAGTGAACTTTGAAAAATTGATATTTTTCATGAAAATTCATGAAAGCGCATGAAAAATACTTGAATCTCACATCTGAACTGGGAAAAAGTGAACTTTGAAAGTTTGATATTTTTTCATGAAAATTCATGAAAGCGCATGAAAAATACTTGAATCTCACATCTAAACTGGGAAAAGAATGAACTTTGAAAGTTTGATATTTTTCATGAAAATTCATGAAAGCGCATGAAAAATACTTGAATCTCACATCTGAACTGGGAAAAGTGTGAACTTTGAAAAATTGATATTTTTTCATGAAAATTCATGAAAGCGCATGAAAAATACTTGAATCTCACATCTGAACTGGGAAAAGAATGAACTTTGAAAGTTTGATATTTTTTCATGAAAATTCATGAAAGCGCATGAAAATACTTGAATCTCACATCTGAACTGGGAAAAGAATGAACTTTGAAAGTTTGATATTTTTTCATGAAAATTCATGAAAGCGCATGAAAAATACTTGAATCTCACATCTGAACTGGGAAAAGTGTGAACTTTTAAAAATTGATATTTTTTCATGAAAATTCATGAAAGCGCATGAAAAATACTTGAATCTCACATCTGAACTGGGAAAAGAATGAACTTTGAAAGTTTGATATTTTTCATGAAAATTCATGAAAGCGCATGAAAAATACTTGAATCTCACATCTGAACTGGGAAAAGAATGAACTTTGAAAGTTTGATATTTTTCATGAAAATTCATGAAAGCGCATGAAAAATACTTGAATCTCACATCTGAACTGGGAAAAGTGTGAACTTTGAAAGTTTGATATTTTTTCATGAAAATTCATGAAAGCGCATGAAAAATACTTGAATCTCACATCTGAACTGGGAAAAGTGTGAACTTTTAAAGTTTGATATTTTTTCATGAAAATTCATGAAAGCGCATGAAAAATACTTGAATCTCACATCTGAACTGGGAAAAGTGTGAACTTTAAAAATTGATATTTTTTCATGAAAATTCATGAAAGCGCATGAAAAATACTTGAATCTCACATCTGAACTGGGAAAAAAGTGAACTTTGAAAGTTTGATATTTTTTCATGAAAATTCATGAAAGCGCATGAAAAATACTTGAATCTCACATCTGAACTGGGAAAAGAATGAACTTTGAAAGTTTGATATATTTTCATGAAAATTCATGAAAGCGCATGAAAAATACTTGAATCTCACATCTGAACTGGGAAAAGAATGAACTTTGAAAGTTTGATATTTTTTCATGAAAATTCATGAAAGCGCATGAAAAATACTTGAATCTCACATCTGAACTGGGAAAAAAGTGAACTTTGAAAGTTTGATATTTTTTCATGAAAATTCATGAAAGCGCATGAAAAATACTTGAATCTCACATCTGAACTGGGAAAAGAATGAACTTTGAAAGTTTGATATTTTTTCATGAAAATTCATGAAAGCGCATGAAAAATACTTGAATCTCACATCTGAACTGGGAAAAGTGTGAACTTTGAAAGTTTGATATTTTTTCATGAAAATTCATGAAAGCGCATGAAAAATACTTGAATCTCACATCTGAACTGGGAAAAGTGTGAACTTTTAAAAATTGATATTTTTTCATGAAAATTCATGAAAGCGCATGAAAAATACTTGAATCTCACATCTGAACTAAGGAAAAAAGTGAACTTTGAAAGTTTGATATATTTTCATGAAAATTCATGAAAGCGCATGAAAAATACTTGAATCTCACATCTAAACTGGGAAAAGAATGAACTTTGAAAGTTTGATATTTTTTCATGAAAATTCATGAAAGCGCATGAATAATACTTGAATCTCACATCTGAACTGGGAAAAGTGTGAACTTTAAAAATTGATATTTTTTCATGAAAATTCATGAAAGCGCATGAAAAATACTTGAATCTCACATCTGAACTGGGAAAAAAGTGAACTTTGAAAGTTTGATATATTTTCATGAAAATTCATGAAAGCGCATGAAAAATACTTGAATCTCACATCTGAACTGGGAAAAGAATGAACTTTGAAAGTTTGATATTTTTCATGAAAATTCATGAAAGCGCATGAAAAATACTTGAATCTCACATCTAAACTGGGAAAAGAATGAACTTTGAAAGTTTGATATTTTTCATGAAAATTCATGAAAGCGCATGAAAAATACTTGAATCTCACATCTGAACTGGGAAAAAAGTGAACTTTGAAAGTTTGATATTTTTTCATGAAAATTCATGAAAGCGCATGAAAAATACTTGAATCTCACATCTGAACTGGGAAAAGAATGAACTTTGAAAGTTTGATATTTTTTCATGAAAATTCATGAAAGCGCATGAAAAATACTTGAATCTCACATCTGAACTGGGAAAAGTGTGAACTTTTAAAAATTGATATTTTTTCATGAAAATTCATGAAAGCGCATGAAAAATACTTGAATCTCACATCTGAACTGGGAAAAGAATGAACTTTGAAAGTTTGATATTTTTTCATGAAAATTCATGAAAGCGCATGAAAAATACTTGAATCTCACATCTGAACTGGGAAAAGAATGAACTTTGAAAGTTTGATATTTTTCATGAAAATTCATGAAAGCGCATGAAAAATACTTGAATCTCACATCTGAACTGGGAAAAGAATGAACTTTGAAAGTTTGATATTTTTTCATGAAAATTCATGAAAGCGCATGAAAAATACTTGAATCTCACATCTGAACTGGGAAAAGAATGAACTTTGAAAGTTTGATATTTTTTCATGAAAATTCATGAAAGCGCATGAAAAATACTTGAATCTCACATCTGAACTGGGAAAAGTGTGAACTTTTAAAAATTGATATTTTTTCATGAAAATTCATGAAAGCGCATGAAAAATACTTGAATCTCACATCTGAACTGGGAAAGTGTGAACTTTTAAAAGTTTGATATTTTTTCATGAAAATTCATGAAAGCGCATGAAAAATACTTGAATCTCACATCTGAACTGGGAAAAAAGTGAACTTTGAAAGTTTGATATTTTTTCATGAAAATTCATGAAAGCGCATGAAAAATACTTGAATCTCACATCTGAACTGGGAAAAGAATGAACTTTGAAAGTTTGATATTTTTTCATGAAAATTCATGAAAGCGCATGAAAAATACTTGAATCTCACATCTGAACTGGGAAAAGTGTGAACTTTAAAAATTGATATTTTTTCATGAAAATTCATGAAAGCGCATGAAAAATACTTGAATCTCACATCTGAACTGGGAAAAGTGTGAACTTTTAAAAATTGATATTTTTTCATGAAAATTCATGAAAGCGCATGAAAAATACTTGAATCTCACATCTGAACTGGGAAAAGAATGAACTTTGAAAGTTTGATATTTTTTCATGAAAATTCATGAAAGCGCATGAAAAATACTTGAATCTCACATCTGAACTGGGAAAAGAATGAACTTTGAAAGTTTGATATATTTTCATGAAAATTCATGAAAGCGCATGAAAAATACTTGAATCTCACATCTAAACTGGGAAAAGAATGAACTTTGAAAGTTTGATATTTTTTCATGAAAATTCATGAAAGCGCATGAAAAATACTTGAATCTCACATCTGAACTGGGAAAAAAGTGAACTTTGAAAGTTTGATATTTTTTCATGAAAATTCATGAAAGCGCATGAAAAATACTTGAATCTCACATCTGAACTGGGAAAAGAATGAACTTTGAAAGTTTGATATTTTTTCATGAAAATTCATGAAAGCGCATGAAAAATACTTGAATCTCACATCTGAACTGGGAAAAGTGTGAACTTTTAAAAATTGATATTTTTTCATGAAAATTCATGAAAGCGCATGAAAAATACTTGAATCTCACATCTGAACTGGGAAAAGTGTGAACTTTTAAAAATTGATATTTTTCATGAAAATTCATGAAAGCGCATGAAAAATACTTGAATCTCACATCTGAACTGGGAAAAAAGTGAACTTTGAAAGTTTGATATATTTTCATGAAAATTCATGAAAGCGCATGAAAAATACTTGAATCTCACATCTGAACTGGGAAAAGAATGAACTTTGAAAGTTTGATATTTTTCATGAAAATTCATGAAAGCGCATGAAAAATACTTGAATCTCACATCTAAACTGGGAAAAGAATGAACTTTGAAAGTTTGATATTTTTTCATGAAAATTCATGAAAGCGCATGAAAAATACTTGAATCTCACATCTGAACTGGGAAAAAAGTGAACTTTGAAAGTTTGATATTTTTTCATGAAAATTCATGAAAGCGCATGAAAAATACTTGAATCTCACATCTGAACTGGGAAAAGAATGAACTTTGAAAGTTTGATATTTTTTCATGAAAATTCATGAAAGCGCATGAAAAATACTTGAATCTCACATCTGAACTGGGAAAAGTGTGAACTTTGAAAATTTGATATTTTTTCATGAAAATTCATGAAAGCGCATGAAAAATACTTGAATCTCACATCTGAACTGGGAAAAGAATGAACTTTGAAAGTTTGATATTTTTTCATGAAAATTCATGAAAGCGCATGAAAAATACTTGAATCTCACATCTGAACTGGGAAAAGTGTGAACTTTGAAAAATTGATATTTTTTCATGAAAATTCATGAAAGCGCATGAAAAATACTTGAATCTCACATCTGAACTGGGAAAAGTGTGAACTTTGAAAAATTGATATTTTTTCATGAAAATTCATGAAAGCGCATGAAAAATACTTGAATCTCACATCTGAACTGGGAAAAAAGTGAACTTTGAAAGTTTGATATTTTTTCATGAAAATTCATGAAAGCGCATGAAAAATACTTGAATCTCACATCTGAACTGGGAAAAGAATGAACTTTGAAAGTTTGATATTTTTTCATGAAAATTCATGAAAGCGCATGAAAAATACTTGAATCTCACATCTGAACTGGGAAAAGTGTGAACTTTAAAAATTGATATTTTTTCATGAAAATTCATGAAAGCGCATGAAAAATACTTGAATCTCACATCTGAACTGGGAAAAGAATGAACTTTGAAAGTTTGATATTTTTTCATGAAAATTCATGAAAGCGCATGAAAAATACTTGAATCTCACATCTGAACTGGGAAAAGAATGAACTTTGAAAGTTTGATATTTTTTCATGAAAATTCATGAAAGCGCATGAAAAATACTTGAATCTCACATCTGAACTGGGAAAAGTGTGAACTTTAAAAATTGATATTTTTTCATGAAAATTCATGAAAGCGCATGAAAAATACTTGAATCTCACATCTGAACTGGGAAAAGAATGAACTTTGAAAGTTTGATATATTTTCATGAAAATTCATGAAAGCGCATGAAAAATACTTGAATCTCACATCTGAACTGGGAAAAGAATGAACTTTGAAAGTTTGATATTTTTCATGAAAATTCATGAAAGCGCATGAAAAATACTTGAATCTCACATCTGAACTGGGAAAAGAATGAATTTTGAAAGTTTGATATTTTTTCATGAAAATTCATGAAAGCGCATGAAAAATACTTGAATCTCACATCTGAACTGGGAAAAGAATGAACTTTGAAAGTTTGATATTTTTTCATGAAAATTCATGAAAGCGCATGAAAAATACTTGAATCTCACATCTGAACTGGGAAAAGTGTGAACTTTGAAAGTTTGATATTTTTTCATGAAAATTCATGAAAGCGCATGAAAAATACTTGAATCTCACATCTGAACTGGGAAAAGAATGAACTTTGAAAGTTTGATATTTTTCATGAAAATTCATGAAAGCGCATGAAAAATACTTGAATCTCACATCTGAACTGGGAAAAGTGTGAACTTTTAAAAATTGATATTTTTTCGTGAAAATTCATGAAAGCGCATGAAAAATACTTGAATCTCACATCTGAACTGGGAAAAAAGTGAACTTTGAAAGTTTGATATTTTTTCATGAAAATTCATGAAAGCGCATGAAAAATACTTGAATCTCACATCTGAACTGGGAAAAGAATGAACTTTGAAAGTTTGATATTTTTTCATGAAAATTCATGAAAGCGCATGAAAAATACTTGAATCTCACATCTGAACTGGGAAAAGTGTGAACTTTGAAAAATTGATATTTTTTCATGAAAATTCATGAAAGCGCATGAAAAATACTTGAATCTCACATCTGAACTGGGAAAAGTGTGAACTTTTAAAAATTGATATTTTTTCGTGAAAATTCATGAAAGCGCATGAAAAATACTTGAATCTCACATCTGAATAAGGAAAAAAGTGAACTTTGAAAGTTTGATATTTTTTCATGAAAATTCATGAAAGCGCATGAAAAATACTTGAATCTCACATCTGAACTGGGAAAAGAATGAACTTTGAAAGTTTGATATTTTTTCATGAAAATTCATGAAAGCGCATGAAAAATACTTGAATCTCACATCTGAACTGGGAAAAGTGTGAACTTTTAAAAATTGATATTTTTTCGTGAAAATTCATGAAAGCGCATGAAAAATACTTGAATCTCACATCTGAACTGGGAAAAGAATGAACTTTGAAAGTTTGATATATTTTCATGAAAATTCATGAAAGCGCATGAAAAATACTTGAATCTCACATCTGAACTGGGAAAAGAATGAACTTTGAAAGTTTGATATTTTTTCATGAAAATTCATGAAAGCGCATGAATAATACTTGAATCTCACATCTGAACTGGGAAAAGTGTGAACTTTTAAAAATTGATATTTTTTCATGAAAATTCATGAAAGCGCATGAAAAATACTTGAATCTCACATCTGAACTGGGAAAAGAATGAACTTTGAAAGTTTGATATATTTTCATGAAAATTCATGAAAGCGCATGAAAAATACTTGAATCTCACATCTGAACTGGGAAAAGAATGAACTTTGAAAGTTTGATATTTTTCATGAAAATTCATGAAAGCGCATGAAAAATACTTGAATCTCACATCTGAACTGGGAAAAGAATGAACTTTGAAAGTTTGATATTTTTTCATGAAAATTCATGAAAGCGCATGAAAAATACTTGAATCTCACATCTGAACTGGGAAAAGAATGAACTTTGAAAGTTTGATATTTTTTCATGAAAATTCATGAAAGCGCATGAAAAATACTTGAATCTCACATCTGAACTGGGAAAAGTGTGAACTTTGAAAGTTTGATATTTTTTCATGAAAATTCATGAAAGCGCATGAAAAATACTTGAATCTCACATCTGAACTGGGAAAAGAATGAACTTTGAAAGTTTGATATTTTTTCATGAAAATTCATGAAAGCGCATGAAAAATACTTGAATCTCACATCTGAACTGGGAAAAGTGTGAACTTTTAAAAATTGATATTTTTTCGTGAAAATTCATGAAAGCGCATGAAAAATACTTGAATCTCACATCTGAACTGGGAAAAGAATGAACTTTGAAAGTTTGATATTTTTTCATGAAAATTCATGAAAGCGCATGAAAAATACTTGAATCTCACATCTGAACTGGGAAAAGAATGAACTTTGAAAGTTTGATATTTTTCATGAAAATTCATGAAAGCGCATGAAAAATACTTGAATCTCACATCTGAACTGGGAAAAGTGTGAACTTTGAAAAATTGATATTTTTTCATGAAAATTCATGAAAGCGCATGAAAAATACTTGAATCTCACATCTGAACTGGGAAAAGAATGAACTTTGAAAGTTTGATATTTTTCATGAAAATTCATGAAAGCGCATGAAAAATACTTGAATCTCACATCTGAACTGGGAAAAGAATGAACTTTGAAAGTTTGATATTTTTCATGAAAATTCATGAAAGCGCATGAAAAATACTTGAATCTCACATCTGAACTGGGAAAAGAATGAACTTTGAAAGTTTGATATTTTTCATGAAAATTCATGAAAGCGCATGAAAAATACTTGAATCTCACATCTGAACTGGGAAAAGAATGAACTTTGAAAGTTTGATATTTTTTCATGAAAATTCATGAAAGCGCATGAAAAATACTTGAATCTCACATCTGAACTGGGAAAAGTGTGAACTTTTAAAAATTGATATTTTTTCATGAAAATTCATGAAAGCGCATGAAAAATACTTGAATCTCACATCTGAACTGGGAAAAGAATGAACTTTGAAAGTTTGATATTTTTTCATGAAAATTCATGAAAGCGCATGAAAAATACTTGAATCTCACATCTGAACTGGGAAAAGTGTGAACTTTGAAAAATTGATATTTTTTCATGAAAATTCATGAAAGCGCATGAAAAATACTTGAATCTCACATCTGAACTGGGAAAAAAGTGAACTTTGAAAGTTTGATATTTTTTCATGAAAATTCATGAAAGCGCATGAAAAATACTTGAATCTCACATCTGAACTGGGAAAAGAATGAACTTTGAAAGTTTGATATTTTTTCATGAAAATTCATGAAAGCGCATGAAAATACTTGAATCTCACATCTGAACTGGGAAAAGTGTGAACTTTTAAAAATTGATATTTTTTCATGAAAATTCATGAAAGCGCATGAAAAATACTTGAATCTCACATCTGAATGGGAAAAAAGTGAACTTTGAAAGTTTGATATTTTTTCATGAAAATTCATGAAAGCGCATGAAAAATACTTGAATCTCACATCTAAACTGGGAAAAGAATGAACTTTGAAAGTTTGATATTTTTTCATGAAAATTCATGAAAGCGCATGAAAAATACTTGAATCTCACATCTGAACTGGGAAAAGTGTGAACTTTGAAAGTTTGATATTTTTTCATGAAAATTCATGAAAGCGCATGAAAAATACTTGAATCTCACATCTGAACTGGGAAAAGAATGAACTTTGAAAGTTTGATATTTTTTCATGAAAATTCATGAAAGCGCATGAAAAATACTTGAATCTCACATCTGAACTGGGAAAAGAATGAACTTTGAAAGTTTGATATTTTTTCATGAAAATTCATGAAAGCGCATGAAAAATACTTGAATCTCACATCTGAACTGGGAAAAAAGTGAACTTTGAAAGTTTGATATTTTTTCATGAAAATTCATGAAAGCGCATGAAAAATACTTGAATCTCACATCTGAACTGGGAAAAGAATGAACTTTGAAAGTTTGATATATTTTCATGAAAATTCATGAAAGCGCATGAAAAATACTTGAATCTCACATCTGAACTGGGAAAAGAATGAACTTTGAAAGTTTGATATTTTTCATGAAAATTCATGAAAGCGCATGAAAAATACTTGAATCTCACATCTGAACTGGGAAAAGAATGAACTTTGAAAGTTTGATATTTTTTCATGAAAATTCATGAAAGCGCATGAAAAATACTTGAATCTCACATCTGAACTGGGAAAAGAATGAACTTTGAAAGTTTGATATTTTTTCATGAAAATTCATGAAAGCGCATGAAAAATACTTGAATCTCACATCTGAACTGGGAAAAGTGTGAACTTTGAAAGTTTGATATTTTTTCATGAAAATTCATGAAAGCGCATGAAATAATACTTGAATCTCACATCTGAACTGGGAAAAGTGTGAACTTTGAAAATTGATATTTTTTCATGAAAATTCATGAAAGCGCATGAAAAATACTTGAATCTCACATCTGAACTGGGAAAAGTGTGAACTTTGAAAGTTGATATTTTTTCATGAAAATTCATGAAAGCGCATGAAAAATACTTGAATCTCACATCTGAACTGGGAAAAAAAGTGAACTTTGAAAGTTTGATATTTTTTCATGAAAATTCATGAAAGCGCATGAAAAATACTTGAATCTCACATCTGAACTGGGAAAAGAATGAACTTTGAAAGTTTGATATTTTTTCATGAAAATTCATGAAAGCGCATGAAAAATACTTGAATCTCACATCTGAACTGGGAAAAGAATGAACTTTGAAAGTTTGATATTTTTTCATGAAAATTCATGAAAGCGCATGAAAAATACTTGAATCTCACATCTGAACTGGGAAAAGTGTGAACTTTTAAAAATTGATATTTTTTCATGAAAATTCATGAAAGCGCATGAAAAATACTTGAATCTCACATCTGAACTGGGAAAAGTGTGAACTTTGAAAGTTTGATATTTTTTCATGAAAATTCATGAAAGCGCATGAAAAATACTTGAATCTCACATCTGAACTGGGAAAAAAGTGAACTTTGAAAGTTTGATATTTTTTCATGAAAATTCATGAAAGCGCATGAAAAATACTTGAATCTCACATCTGAACTGGGAAAAGAATGAACTTTGAAAGTTTGATATTTTTTCATGAAAATTCATGAAAGCGCATGAATAATACTTGAATCTCACATCTGAACTGGGAAAAGTGTGAACTTTGAAAGTTTGATATTTTTTCATGAAAATTCATGAAAGCGCATGAAAAATACTTGAATCTCACATCTGAACTGGGAAAAAAGTGAACTTTGAAAGTTTGATATATTTTCATGAAAATTCATGAAAGCGCATGAAAAATACTTGAATCTCACATCTGAACTGGGAAAAGAATGAACTTTGAAAGTTTGATATTTTTTCATGAAAATTCATGAAAGCGCATGAAAAATACTTGAATCTCACATCTGAACTGGGAAAAGAATGAACTTTGAAAGTTTGATATTTTTTCATGAAAATTCATGAAAGCGCATGAAAAATACTTGAATCTCACATCTGAACTGGGAAAAAAGTGAACTTTGAAAGTTTGATATTTTTTCATGAAAATTCATGAAAGCGCATGAAAAATACTTGAATCTCACATCTGAACTGGGAAAAGAATGAACTTTGAAAGTTTGATATTTTTTCATGAAAATTCATGAAAGCGCATGAAAAATACTTGAATCTCACATCTGAACTGGGAAAAGAATGAACTTTGAAAATTTGATATTTTTTCATGAAAATTCATGAAAGCGCATGAAAAATACTTGAATCTCACATCTGAACTGGGAAAAGTGTGAACTTTGAAAATTGATATTTTTTCATGAAAATTCATGAAAGCGCATGAAAAATACTTGAATCTCACATCTGAACTGGGAAAAGTGTGAACTTTGAAAAATTGATATTTTTTCATGAAAATTCATGAAAGCGCATGAAAAATACTTGAATCTCACATCTGAACTGGGAAAAAAGTGAACTTTGAAAGTTTGATATTTTTTCATGAAAATTCATGAAAGCGCATGAAAAATACTTGAATCTCACATCTGAACTGGGAAAAGAATGAACTTTGAAAGTTTGATATTTTTTCATGAAAATTCATGAAAGCGCATGAAAAATACTTGAATCTCACATCTGAACTGGGAAAAGTGTGAACTTTGAAAGTTTGATATTTTTTCATGAAAATTCATGAAAGCGCATGAAAAATACTTGAATCTCACATCTGAACTGGGAAAAGAATGAACTTTGAAAGTTTGATATATTTTCATGAAAATTCATGAAAGCGCATGAAAAATACTTGAATCTCACATCTGAACTGGGAAAAGAATGAACTTTGAAAGTTTGATATTTTTCATGAAAATTCATGAAAGCGCATGAAAAATACTTGAATCTCACATCTGAACTGGGAAAAGAATGAACTTTGAAAGTTTGATATTTTTTCATGAAAATTCATGAAAGCGCATGAAAAATACTTGAATCTCACATCTGAACTGGGAAAAAAGTGAACTTTGAAAGTTTGATATTTTTTCATGAAAATTCATGAAAGCGCATGAAAAATACTTGAATCTCACATCTGAACTGGGAAAAGAATGAACTTTGAAAGTTTGATATTTTTTCATGAAAATTCATGAAAGCGCATGAAAAATACTTGAATCTCACATCTGAACTGGGAAAAGTGTGAACTTTGAAAGTTTGATATTTTTTCATGAAAATTCATGAAAGCGCATGAAAAATACTTGAATCTCACATCTGAACTGGGAAAAGTGTGAACTTTGAAAAATTGATATTTTTCATGAAAATTCATGAAAGCGCATGAAAAATACTTGAATCTCACATCTGAACTGGGAAAAGAATGAACTTTGAAAGTTTGATATTTTTTCATGAAAATTCATGAAAGCGCATGAAAAATACTTGAATCTCACATCTGAACTGGGAAAAGAATGAACTTTGAAAGTTTGATATTTTTCATGAAAATTCATGAAAGCGCATGAAAAATACTTGAATCTCACATCTGAACTGGGAAAAGAATGAACTTTGAAAGTTTGATATTTTTTCATGAAAATTCATGAAAGCGCATGAAAAATACTTGAATCTCACATCTGAACTGGGAAAAAAGTGAACTTTGAAAGTTTGATATTTTTTCATGAAAATTCATGAAAGCGCATGAAAAATACTTGAATCTCACATCTAAACTGGGAAAAGAATGAACTTTGAAAGTTTGATATTTTTTCATGAAAATTCATGAAAGCGCATGAATAATACTTGAATCTCACATCTGAACTGGGAAAAGTGTGAACTTTGAAAGTTTGATATTTTTTCATGAAAATTCATGAAAGCGCATGAAAAATATGGCACGATATTCGCGCCACTCAATCGATGATCGAACCAACTGATTTTGATGAATGGTAAATTTTTCCGGTGTTGTGCCGAAGATCGATTAGATCGAATAACACGTTTGATTTGATCAAATTCGATGATTGATTTGATCAAATTCAAAGATTGATTCGATCGAAGTCGACGATCAATTCGATCGAATTCGATAATCAATTAGACCGATTTCGATGATTTAATCAAAATAATTCTTGGCCAAATTTTAATGAATTTGACTCGTCACTAAGTTCGTTTATCAAATGCAAGATCGACTGATTCAACAATAAAAATGTGTATCATCGAATGTGTTAAACTAAAATCGAACTAAAGGGTGCTTTGAATTGGAATGCTTGCTGGTGCCCTCTTGCGACATCACGCAACACTCCATCGCTTATTGTCAGAAATATTTTTTAACCGTAGAAATATTGTATTATTCAAAGACGTGTTATAAATTTAAATTCTTTTTTATTTAATGAAATTCTATTTTTCCAGAAATATATTCACGTTTTTGTTTGTATAGCTCGAAAATTTGGCAATATTGTTGATTGCTCTTACTTCCCATAAAATCAGCCAGAGGATGGAGGAGCATAGCATGGCGAGAGCAGACAGACGCTAAGAGTTTCTTTGTTTGGTTTTTTTATCACAATTTTTTCAAAATTTTTTCATTTTTAGTGTAGCTAATACGAAGTACAAGGTGTGATATATCGGTAAGTTAATTTTTCCACCTGCTATTTTTTCTCTGGTTACATTTTCCCCCTTTTTCCTTTTTGCAGAGCATGGCAATGATCCCATTACTTTTGTATGTTTGCTGAAAATCGCAAAGTATTTGTGCCTTAAATCAATTCATCATCTCCAGCCAACACCTTAAGTGACAACCTCTCGAACCCCGAGCAACTTAGCTAGCTCAAGTGCATCAAGTATGAGATTCTGCAACAGGATGTCATCTCCACTTGATTCCAGACCTGGAAGCCGTTATAAGTATCTGGGAAATGCCAGAATATCAAGCACTAGATCTCATGGTAATATAAGTTACTCCTTCGTACATTTTTATTGGGTTAAAAATTTGGGTTTCGAGTGATGATACTTAACATGTCAATTTTGTTAGTTTGTTACAGGACATATCACCATATCATGGTATGTGTTGTCATGTAACAAGCACTGCCAATGGATTGAAGATACGCACCAATCTTATTGTAAAGAATAAGAAGTTTTATTTGCATCAATTGAGCTTTTTAGAAGTAAGTTTATGCTGTAAGTTTTTCATTAAACCTTCATCACCCAATTTGGACTTTTCAAGGAAATTCCGGTGGCTATCGCATTTAAAGCAATGGGGATTGTTTCGGATCAGGAGATTGTGCAGATGATTGGCACAGACGATGATTTCCAGACTGCGTTTGCTCCATCTCTCGAAGAATGCGTCAAACCCAACATTTTTACCCAAAAACAAGCCTTGAGGTATTTTGAAACTAGTAAGCTTCAGTAACAAATGTTGATGTTTTCAATGACTTATAACAGGCACTTGGGAAAGAAGATGCATCAAAAACGATTTTTTGCGGGTCCCAAGAAAACACCCATGGATCAAGCAAGAGAAGCCCTAGCTAGTCAAGTATTAGCCCATGTTCCGGTAAGAGCTTTTCAATTAGGAAAAACAAATTGGATTGTCCTAAAAATGTCTTGCACGTTGTAATAGGTGGAGAACTTTAACTTCAAAGCAAAGGCTATGTACTTGGACCTAATGATTATCATAACCGTGGGACTGGAAAACGCCATCATTACTGTAACATTTGCAAATTTATTTCTACTTACCTTATTTAATTCTCTGTAATATCTTCTTTTCTTTAGGGCAATTGGACCATCAAGCGGTTCCGTATGGACAGACAAGGTGTCACACATACTCTGTGTCGTTTATCGTACATTTCTGGACTTGGAATGATGACGAGGGTCAATTCAGATTATGAGAGGAAGAGTCAGGCTATTGGGCCCCGCTCTCTACATCCTTCTCAATGGGGTATAAAATCTTTAATTTGTGCTTGTTAGAATTTAAAATAATTCTTATATTTTCCAATTTGATTTATTCAGGAATGATATGTCCGGCGGATACCCCAGAAGGCGAAGTAAAACGATTTTAAATGTTTTTTTTTTACTTCAAATATTTGCATTATTAACGACCGGAATTTCTTAGGGTTGTGGCTTGGTGAAGAATTTGGCACTGATGACCCACATCACGACTGAAGCAGAAGAAGCACCCATCGCTCGGATTGCGCAGAATATGAGCGTCGAAGACATTCATCTGTTTAGTGGCGAGGAGATAAGCGACCCCAGCATTTACACCGCTTTCCTTAATGGTATTTAATCGACTTCTATATGCAATCTTAGATTTACTTATCGGATTTATTTTATTATTTTAGGCAATATCATCGGATTGGTCAAGGACTATCAGCGGTTGATTCGTTATTTCAAACTAGCTCGCCGCCACGGTCACATCAACCCGTTTGTTTCCATCTATCCGCATTTCCTGACTCGTTCGGTTTACATCAGTTGCGATGGTGCTCGTTTATGTTGGTAAGATGATCAGACCCGGCTTAAGAGTTAGGGTAAACGCAACTATAATTATTCGAATTTGTTGTCCGTGCAGTCCTTATATCATCGTCCGTAAGGGCAAGTCATCGGTAACAGACGAGCACATGCAAAAGCTCGCCGACAACTTCATCAATTTGCCCTGTTGTGATATCAGGGTTGCTTGATGATATTTACAGACTTAAAATGCTTAAAATATGAAGAGTAATAATTGTTTGCATTTACTAATTTCTTTGGTATCTTTAAAGGTTACACTGATAAATCTTCAAGTTACATCAATGGATGAACACGAATCCGAAATTTAGATGTTTACATGTGAGGTTGTTCAACTTGTTTCGCGTTTGTGTAATCCAGTTGCATGAAGAAAATCTTACGGAAGATTATTATTAATTTCTCCCTCTACACTGGTTGATGCATCTATTTGAACTCTCATTTATATGATATTTTTTCTATGGGATATTTTTGTTATCTAATATAAGCTTCACATACGAAAAATATAAAGGTGGAATTTGGTGGATAATTGGGTTTTAAGTAGTAAAAAAATTAATAAAAATTATGATGCGGCGCTCATTTTTATTCGCGATTATTTATGGTGGCAATTACGAAGTTTTTTGCGACAATAAACTGATTTCTTATGTTATCAAATTCTACTTTTGTTGGGTCAATTATTTTTTTAAGTTCATGAAGCTCTGGAGGAAAAAGAGGGCAATCATACTTCGGCACATTTCTAGCTGCTCGGAGAGGTCCAATGATAGTTTCTAGATAATCTTCATCAAATATGCCTTCTAAAAGATGAACTACGTCTGGATCCTATCATTACAAAAACCGTTTACCGAAATAGTAGTTACACCTTACAAACTCGTAAATTCCTGAGATGTAACTTTGTATAGGAGTTGCGTAGGACTTAGTGCGCATAGGGTGATGGTTCCACGAGGAAACATAAGCATCAAGTGTTCGCTGAAAAAGGTTCATTCCGACAAAATGCAGACAAAATAGGTCGATGTCCGATTCGGAATGTAGAATTCCGCTTGTGTCCATGTTACTAATAATTGGTAATACACGAAATAAAAGAATTCAATAAGTTCGAACCAAATGATATTAAAAAACTTACTGAAACTCGTCCAGTAGTGGTTCTAGGCAACGCTCCTTCGTGTCCTTCCATTGGCGCTCAATTGGCTGATTGTGTATAGACCTGCCAGCAATGAAACTACGATTATGGCTACCTCTGATCTGGAGAAGATAGTCTGCCGCAAGAACGTTTTCGCCCCCTCTATTAGTTCGAAGACATGCAGGCATACCCCAAATCAACCGAGCTCTATGAAGGACTTTGACGACTGTTTCAGACCGGTTATTGTCTGCAACCTCCATACCGACAATTGCTTTGGAGTATCCATCGACAATTCCATGAACAACAAAACCCCATCTTCAAAAAAGATTAAATAAAAAAATTTAAGCATGGGCTATCAAAATATTATGATATTGCATTCCAACTTACCCGTCAAACTTGTAAAATCCGTCAAGATGCCATAAAGAAAGAGGGCCCTGTACAGAATATACGCGACGTTTAATTTTTTTTTGCATGGATATCCCTGCTTAAGTCCAACTCTATTATACGACTCTCGTAATCGACAATGCTGAATTTTTATTCCATCAGAGCTTAGTTTTCCCTTGATGAGTTGGAGGCCTAGAAGTAGATTAAATACCTCATTAGGCCTACACCACAACGGGAATTAATCATTTTAAAATTATTATATTTCAAACCAAAATTGGGGAATTGCTTTCTGGCAGCAGTTATGTATTCATCAAGTTTTTCATCACTAATTGTACTATAACTTGTTCTCATGTTAATTCCCCATTCAGCAATTCTTCTTTGCAGTGTACGTGGTTTAACACCCATTAGTTTTGCAATTTCCTTTATCTTGAAATCATTAGCTAAAATTGTTTGACAAAACTAGATTAGACTTAGAACAGTACTGCACTTCCATTATTAATACCTTTATATTCTTGCACTTTTACAAAATCAATGACAACACGATTATGATCTGGCCTCTCAGCATCTGTTGAAAGTTGGTTTAACACATCGTCTGTTTGCATTATGTCACAAAACTCTCTGTAGTTGCTAGAAAATTCCTCAAAACGTTGGGCTTTCAAAAAATAATACAATTAATATAATTTTGATGCGAAAACTTATTGAAGAATATTGCACCTTCTTTCAAATTCACCACTAAGCTGAGTAAGCTCTAACTTGTATCTTTCGTAAGCAGCCTCCATAGTCAATTTTATAATTAACAACTTCTAAATACTCAAGTGTTATATGAATCGTACTAAATAAGGGAGTGAAAAGTAGATACACAAACAGAGGCCTCTAATTATCAAATAACTATGCGTAATTCTCCATTTTGATAATGAAGAAAAGAACCAACGTTGCGCAATCAAAGAAAATGTAACTTCGTCCAAAAAATAACTTCGACATGGAAAATTAAGCAAGCACTTGCGCTTGCACTAGCACTACAATACGAATAAAGAAATACATAATTAATGCCGTAACGGCATTCATAAAAATGAAGTGTTTTTTTCTTCATCCATTCCATAATGATAAATACTCAGAATGTTACGTTTGGCTTCTGGTTACGGCGTCGTCGTGGAGGTGGTCTGTACTGGAGTCAATATAATTACCGGTGTAGTAGTTGGTGTAGTTGGCGGTGTAGTAGTCTATGTTTTTCGTTACCAAATACTTAACAGGGAGATATATTGGAAGTTTAAGTGTAAACGCGATGACGTTTTAATAATGTAGCTGGGACATTCACCCAATCAAATCAAATGTTTTTTCATGGCTGTGAATTGCTTATTTCCAACAAAAATTATGTGAAAGAGGTTAGATGATTTCTTTTTTCCCTGAACGATTATGTTAGCCGAACATCACTATTGGAAAAATTCAGATTTTATTTTACCTTACTGTCACTTAGGTGGACGGAAGCGGCCGGAAGCGGGTAATGCAAAGATGAAAAAGTAGATGGCTGAATAGGAATTCTGTAAACTGTTTTAGACTTGGTTGTCTTCACTTGTAACAACTTGACGCACTTTGTTCATTATTTATGGGCACCTACAATAAATCTCTCTGATGGTAAAAAAAATGAATATAAGGACAACAGCCCGCCGAATCCACATGACAAAGACCGGTTAGACGAGCCTACACAAAAAACCAAAGAGAGAGACACACACAATATCGTCATCCTGCCACCACCCCTATATTCTCTGAGCTTAAAATTCAGAATATAAAACATCGGTCTATCGTATATCTACATGAGAAAAACCAAAGGATTGGAAAATATAAAACAACAAAAGCAAATGAATGAACGTCGTGCTGCGCCCTTTTTGCCCCTCGATCGTCAACTTCATCATCGCGCTTCGGTTCATGCCATTCATTCAGTGGATTATATTAGCCGATGCGCGGAAATACTTGACGAAGACCAGCATCAGCAGAAAACGAACAGACAATAGAAAAAGACATCGGATGAGTTTTGTCCGAACTCAACGGGGTTTCATCATCATTCACCGAGTATTTTTAAAACAACTTTTAAATGTCCAGAAAAAGAAAGAGAGAGACCCGATCATATCCGCACATCTATGCATATGAAAAAAACAAACCAACCAAGTCAAGAAATAACCTGTCAATTTCAAAACGACGCGGTAGTCCTAAATCTTAAAAAAAAACTGATCACACATTCTACTTACACGAAAAGAGGCATCGGGGAAAAATAAATAATACTGTGCCAAATGTCAATAAGGAACAATCAATTTGTGACAGAAAAGCTTGTTTGAATAACAATGAGATCACTAAATCTCAATGAAGATGAGCAAATTTACATATGTGATGAAGAAATTGTCGAAGATATGAACAGTTGACAGTTCAGATAGAAAATATTTATATTTCACATATTCCTTAACTGTGTTTTTTTAGAAAGTGTAAAAAAAAACAGCATGCATTGATCGGGACTACATTGTCTCTGATCAATTTCACTTGTTGTGTGACGTTCACCTCAGTGGTTTTTTTAGTTTTTTATTTTCCAATTTCAGTTTTCTATGAATAACTATGATTGACCGTCGAGAATCGCGACGGTCAAGGTATGAAATTCATCCTGCTCGCATCCGGCACACCTGCTATTTTGTGCCCAGTTTTCTTACAGGGTTATATATAGCTGTCTCTCCGCCTGTCGACCTGATTCAAGTTTCCTAGCTTCATCCTACACATATGTAGGACTCGACAAGCGTCGACAAGTATATGAGACGAGACATTCACAGTCACATATAGAAAGTGAAAGACTCGGTGAAAGACAGAGTAACAAATGGATTGTGCCCCTGCATCGATCCATCTTTCTCAGCGCCCAAGGACGGTCCTAAAGTCGCTATAACTTCTTCCTTTTCTTTCAACTTGGCCACCGTGATAAATACAAAAGACCAAACCAACCAAACAAACAAATTCGCGATAAAAATATATTCTGAGCCTTTAATTGACGACTTTTTTGCGCTGCTGCTGCTGTTGGGTTGAAAGTAACGAAAACGTAGGCCTATGTGTTAACTAGTTGTAGTCTAGAGACCCAATTTCTCAGAAAATTCGAAGAATAAAATTTTTATTAGCTACAAATATTAATAAGGTCTAAAAAAAACACCTCCGCGTATTAAAGCAAATAGACGGCAACATCACGACCAAGAAGAAGAAAGCAAAAAGAAACAAACCAACACCCACAACATTTTGGCTTCTTTCTCATGCAAATTTCAATTTATTATTAGTTGATGTTTAAAAAGAAAAAGAAAAAGAAAATCGGTTCCCTTCTTCTTGTATTTTTTCCCCATTTTTACATGCACCACTCGATATCTCCTCAGTTCTCTGCAGTCCTAGCTCAACGACTAAGCTCAACACACAAAACACAATCTTCTAGCTGCTAGAACCACCAGGGACCGCGCTATTATTGCGTAAAGATTGTGTTTTAGGCTTTACCTGGTGCTTTTGAGGGCAAAAATTCCGAAAGAGGTCCCTAATGGAGTGTGGGCCAATAATCTTCCTCTGTGCGACAATAAACCGTGCAGACTTTGCAGGCGAGATAATCAGAGGGATAATCATCTGTGGCTTTAATGTATCTAAAAAGAGAGAGAACTCTCTCACTCGGCTGATTTCGTTCCTTTTCTCCATCATTGCGCTTATTGTTGCATTATATAATATAGAAACCGCGAACGGCCTCCATATAATTTAGTTCTTTTGTGCCACGAGCAAATTAAATCAAAGCTGTAAGAGACTAAAAGTGTGTTCTATGGGCACCCCAAACATTTTCTTTGTGTATTGCAATGACCTGCTGGTTTATATATAACAACCCAACAACTTGATATAAGCGTCGTAATTAATATAAATAAAATTATGGAAATGAGTGCTAAAGTAAAAGCGAGAGTAAAATTTGAAAATTTCCCTGGCTGCATTTTTTTTTGCGGAACTATCATCCCGCATTTGAAACGTGGATGAAATAAATGTGTATATGTATAGACCTAGAAAAGAGCAAGGGCTGAAAAGTTGTCGTTCTGGATCTGGAACCAATAAATATTGCGACTCTCACTTGTGCGCTGCGACGGAGCGACATCAATATCCATTCCGATCCATTCCTCTATGATTTTCCTCTTCTTAAACTTAATACATAGCAAAAACCGCCAGATGAATTTGTTTATCTTGTGCATTAACTAAATCTTCACCTGCATACCTCGTTTTTATATGAATATACGTAAGTATCCTAAGAACGTAAGAAATCTTATGTACACGACGATGATCCTTCGGGAGTTTTTCGACGATTCGCTTGTTTCAGAACGGATTTTGATTTCAGGGTCTAATTATCAATCGGCAGATTACAATGAAGAAGAAGAAATTGTTTTTTTTAATGAAAAAAAAATTAATTAATCGATCAATTTTAAAATTCAGAGATAGTTGTTCCTGTTCTATTTGCTCTATAGATCGCTGTTTTTAAAATTTCCATCACTAATGAACAATGTGTTGCATAACTGGACAATAAAATATTACAACAAATGCTGATAACTAATCCCTATCAAATAAAAATGGAACGCTACAAATTGGCATTGTGAATCAGCTCTCGTAATAGTGAACAGCATTCCAAATACGCAATAGAAAACTTACGGCTGCGGCTAGGCAATAAAAAATTTTGTTTGATCTGCTGCAATCCGTTACGACCCAAACGTTCTCCTGTTTCCAATGTGCCCATGTAGTAATAGCAACGGTTTATTAGCTTTTTCGAAAACAATTATTTCTAATCTATCGTTCAGTTAGTGACAATAAATCGTTAAGCCGTTTAAGCTAAGAAGAACATATTATATCCTGCGTAGAAGACACAGAGAGAAAAGTGATGTCTTTTATCCCTCACTTTCCCAAGTAAAAACCGTATCTAAACTATCGTTGCCTATATATAGGCCTATATATGTATACATATTCTTTCCGTTGTGTCTCATTTCTTTATATGCAGAAAAATATGAACAATAAACTAAATTATATTAAATAGTATTGATAAATCTTAAGAACATGTTCGTTTTCGATATAATATCATGGAAAGAGCCATCAAACCCCAACCTCAATCTGCCACACATTCGCCGAACAAAATAATTGAAATCCAATTAATGGTAACAACGTCCGATAAATAACACTCCAGTTTCCTTATTTTAATCTCGTAAACATTTACGTGAACAACGTAGAATTTTCAACGACTACGGTTATGAACCTTAAGATCACACTGCAGCAGCTAGCAAGAAACTGGACCGGCAATTGAGTTAGTCATGCAATTCTTACATAAGATAGTTAGTTAACAATAAAATAAGTGTATAAATTTTAATATTAAGTAAGTGGTGGTTTAAATTAATAAAAATTATATCCAAGCGTAAACATTTTGCATCCTGTTATCGTGAGCTATACCCTGGCTACATCTGATTTCCACTAATTTTGTACAGTTAATTTAATTGTGACAGGGTAAAAGGAGAAATTTTATTCTAACGTAATTGAAAGACGTCCGCTGACTCTCCCCTCTATCCAAAAACGTATTTGCAAGGCACCAGAAAAAACGACTCGCTAAAGCGTAATATTAATTGCGTTTGATTAAAGGGTATTGATTCTCAATAAATGTGCAACCGTTACACTTACAAAACAGCAAGTAAAAACAAAATACACAAGTTATTTCTTTGCACTAAAGTAACATTTCTTTATTCAAAATAATCGATCATTGAAAAACGTTGAAACGTTATACGTTACAGAATGGAAAAGAGAGTTCGTTTCGCCCAATGGACGAAAAAATGTACGATAAAAAAACCTGGGTTGTTCTGCAAAATAACAATAAAAAAAAGCGTGGCTGGCTGGTAGCCTTTAAAGACGAGTAAATCCGTAACGAAGGGATGAAAGAGCATCGTTCCACAAGTTCACGAAGGTTTCTTCATTATTGGTCACGGGAAAAATTAATTCCGCAATATTGGGACAGGTTTTTACTTGGGGATGAAAGCCTTCCATTTCTTTCAGTGAACCTGGATGACGAAAAATTACTTTCAATTGCATTTCACGCTAATTGATTGGAACGTGAAAGGATCCGGTAAGGAATCCATACACTCCCTGCAAGGTGATTTCAGCATTTCTTCCTCGACCTAATTGGGTAATAAATCGTCAAGCTTCTCTTGTTGTTAAATTGTAAGACAAGATAAAACCTTTTGAAATATTTTCGAGGTAGGTCTGAAACCAGGCTATATTGGCCTTTTCTTGTTCTCTTAGAAAGAAAATAGGCGAAATGGCATAATCCCAGTCAAGAGATTCCATAATAAGTTCCGTTGAAGCACTCATTTTTATGAATGCCGGGTGACAAGCAACGTTGTCAAGGATCTAATAATGTAAAGCCATTATAATAATAATGCCTAGCTTATTATAAAATACTCATTGTTCGAATTTGAATCGTACCTTATTGGCCTCAAGCAAATGCATTCCTAAAATAAATGGGTGGTCTCTGCCATTGGGTGAATTTTTGATTCGTTCGTATGCTTGTAAAACCCAAAAGGGACACACGAAGCACTGAACTACTCCTATAGCTATTAAATTAAAAGGTAATTATAGCATGAATAAAAAAAAGCAATTCGAAAAAAGTACCTGCAATTTTTCCCGAGACAAGCAGTTCAGTATTCCAGTCGTCGGGAGAGAAACCAAAAGTGGGAGAAATTACTGTTCCATTCGCAGACAGCTGCTTCAGCCGTGGATATGCAAATTTCTCAAGCATAGTGGTAACTGCAGCCATTTTTGGCCCACCGTGATCAACCACTTCTCTTTGCTTCCTTTCGCCCGAACCATTGTTGAAGAACATTTCGATCAAAATAGGGTTTCGTGATTTCTTTTCAAAATTTGGAGTTTGCAGGGCGTAATTGAAGTCTTCAGTTACGTTATCTTCTCGCAACTGGATAACGTTGCCAAACACGTCAGGAATAAGTTGGGCGTCCTCCTCGGTAAACACCATGATATCGGTTTTGTGTTCAGCAATTAGACGCATCGCTTTAAGAAAAAAAAAATAACAGATGCAATGTCAAGCAAAATTAATTTAGATATAAATATTCCTGCTATTCCCCTTTACTACATATTCCTGCCCATAGCCCATTTCCTGCTTTCCGTCATCCTCGTCCAGCAATGATGTTACATTATTGTTTGGCAAGTTACCAGAAGACTGACGTCGTGTCTCTGCTGCTTTGAAACACTTTTCCCGAAGATAAATTGTATCAGAAGTGCGATCAGGAAGGGCTGGAGGTTTAGTTTCAATGGAAGAGGCAGAAATTGATGGGAAAAAATTCCCTGTTGGGATCTCAAAGTTGGGCTGCGTTTCGGCAACGTCGATAAAAGGAACAGCAATTGCACTGTTAGAGTTATCTTCAAAACTAACTCCATGAAAGTGCTGATGTTCTTCTTTTTCCAAATAATCGTTAAGAGACACACCACTGAGACTTGTGGCTTCATTTTCATCAATGCATCTTCCGTCTACATCTAGTGGTGATCGTGTGCAAACATTTCTTAGGTCGTGTCTATTTTCAGAAAAACAATATCGACACAAGAAATTATCCTCGTCACTTTGGTCTTTGCTTCCGTCTGGAATCACATCTAGATAAAATTCAGGAACAATCTGGACAACACCCGTAAACTTAACGATACAAAAAAAAATTAGTAAAAAATCTTTAACTACTTTTAATCTTTTTACCCTTTTCAGTCTACCGGCATTTACATAAGGGGTTGACAAATCAAAGTCAAAATACTCCAAATCTTTTGAATTTCCTCGACAGCGATACATGACGAATTGTGAATCGTCTTTAAGAAGTCCACGATATGCCCTGTCAAAACTTTTACATATTATTTATCTTCACATGAAACAGTATCTAGACAATACCTTCTGATAGCTTGAGCTGTTTCCTCAGTGTTCAGATTTGCTGCCATCTTAATCTCTTTGAATGGTTCGTAGAGTTTGCCAATATCTAATTTCTCCTGTTCACTGGTTTTTTGTTTAGACCAATTAGGTCCACCCAATAAGAAGAACTTGACCTTAATAGCTGGTGCAGTAACTAAAAATAATATTTATATTTACTGAAGAAAAATTTTAGGGAGCAAAAAATTAATATATATTACCAGGAGATCTTATGCTTGCCATTCTGGCATTTCGTAGAGCCTTATTTGCAGATCTGGTAACATGTGGAGATGACGACCCGTTGCAGGATTCCATACTTGATGAACTTGAGCCAGCTAAGTTGCTCGGGGTTCGAGGGGTTGTAGCTGCTACTGAGGAATTGGATGGGGACGCTGGTGTGCATTGAGGCATGAATGCTTTGCGATTTTTAGCAAACATAGCAAAACTAAGGGGATCATTGCCATGCTCTGGAAAATGGAAAAAAGGAGGAAAATGTAACAAGAAAAAATAGCAGGTGGAAAAGTTAACTTACCGATACATCCCGCCTTATATTTTGTATAAGCTATACT
Organism: Daphnia galeata; assembly: GCA_030770115.1. Taxonomy (NCBI): domain Eukaryota; kingdom Metazoa; phylum Arthropoda; class Branchiopoda; order Diplostraca; family Daphniidae; genus Daphnia; species Daphnia galeata. The sequence goes on along the minus strand of CM061123.1, from coordinate 7,473,672 downwards.
TAAATTGACGAAATCTTCGTCGGTTATTGTAAAAATAAAAATTTAAGAAACAAATTGTGATAAACAGACCCACGATCGAAGAAACTCTTAGGTTGTAGTGACTGAATTCGTCCTGACGGTATTGCCTTTACGCCTTAATGCTCTAGCGGATTTTATGGGGAGAAAAAGCATTCAACAATATTGCCAACTTCTCGATCTATAAAAATCAAAACATAAATAAATATCTGGAAAAAAAGATTTTTAATAAATAAACAAGTATTTCCAATTTATAACACGTCTTTGAATAATACAATATTTCTAAGGTTAAAAAATATTTCTAACAACAAGCGATGGAGTGTTGCGTGAAGTCGCAAGAGGGCACTAGAAAGCATTCCATTTCAAAGTACCCTTTAGTTCGATTTCAGTAAAAACACATTCGATAATACTAATTTTTTTTGTTGAATCAATCGATATCTTGTATTTGATAAACGATCTTAGTGATCGGTCAAACTCCCTAAAATTAACCAAGAATTATTTTGATTGTATCATCAAAATTGGTCGAATTGATTATCAAATTCGATCGAATCAATCTTCGAATTTCATTGAATCAATCATCGATTTTGATCGAATCAAACGTCGAATTCGGTCTTATCGGTCTTTGACAAAGTGGTGCAAAAATTTACCAATCATCAAAATCAGTTTGTTCGATCATTGATTGAGTGGCGCGAATATCGTGCCATAGAAAAATACTTGAATCTCACATCTAAACTGGGAAAAGAATGAACTTTGAAAGTTTGATATTTTTTCATGAAAATTCATGAAAGCGCATGAATAATACTTGAATCTCACATCTGAACTGGGAAAAGTGTGAACTTTTAAAAATTGATATTTTTTCGTGAAAATTCATGAAAGCGCATGAAAAATACTTGAATCTCACATCTGAACTGGGAAAAGAATGAACTTTGAAAGTTTGATATTTTTTCATGAAAATTCATGAAAGCGCATGAAAAATACTTGAATCTCACATCTGAACTGGGAAAAGAATGAACTTTGAAAGTTTGATTTTTTCATGAAAATTCATGAAAGCGCATGAAAAATACTTGAATCTCACATCTGAACTGGGAAAAGAATGAACTTTGAAAGTTTGATATTTTTTCATGAAAATTCATGAAAGCGCATGAAAAATACTTGAATCTCACATCTGAACTGGGAAAAGAATGAACTTTGAAAGTTTGATATTTTTTCATGAAAATTCATGAAAGCGCATGAAAAATACTTGAATCTCACATCTGAACTGGGAAAAAAGTGAACTTTGAAAGTTTGATATTTTTTCATGAAAATTCATGAAAGCGCATGAAAAATACTTGAATCTCACATCTGAACTGGGAAAAGAATGAACTTTGAAAGTTTGATATTTTTTCATGAAAATTCATGAAAGCGCATGAAAAATACTTGAATCTCACATCTGAACTGGGAAAAGAATGAACTTTGAAAGTTTGATATTTTTTCATGAAAATTCATGAAAGCGCATGAAAAATACTTGAATCTCACATCTGAACTGGGAAAAGAATGAACTTTGAAAGTTTGATATTTTTTCATGAAAATTCATGAAAGCGCATGAAAAATACTTGAATCTCACATCTGAACTGGGAAAAAAGTGAACTTTGAAAGTTTGATATTTTTTCATGAAAATTCATGAAAGCGCATGAAAAATACTTGAATCTCACATCTAAACTGGGAAAAGAATGAACTTTGAAAGTTTGATATTTTTTCATGAAAATTCATGAAAGCGCATGAAAAATACTTGAATCTCACATCTGAACTGGGAAAAGTGTGAACTTTGAAAGTTTGATATTTTTTCATGAAAATTCATGAAAGCGCATGAAAAATACTTGAATCTCACATCTGAACTGGGAAAAGTGTGAACTTTAAAAATTGATATTTTTTCGTGAAAATTCATGAAAGCGCATGAAAAATACTTGAATCTCACATCTGAACTGGGAAAAAGTGAACTTTGAAAGTTTGATATTTTTTCATGAAAATTCATGAAAGCGCATGAAAAATACTTGAATCTCACATCTGAACTGGGAAAAGAATGAACTTTGAAAGTTTGATATTTTTCATGAAAATTCATGAAAGCGCATGAAAAATACTTGAATCTCACATCTGAACTGGGAAAAGAATGAACTTTGAAAGTTTGATATTTTTTCATGAAAATTCATGAAAGCGCATGAAAAATACTTGAATCTCACATCTGAACTGGGAAAAAAGTGAACTTTGAAAGTTTGATATTTTTTCATGAAAATTCATGAAAGCGCATGAAAAATACTTGAATCTCACATCTGAACTGGGAAAAGAATGAACTTTGAAAGTTTGATATTTTTTCATGAAAATTCATGAAAGCGCATGAAAAATACTTGAATCTCACATCTGAACTGGGAAAAGTGTGAACTTTTAAAAATTGATATTTTTTCATGAAAATTCATGAAAGCGCATGAAAAATACTTGAATCTCACATCTAAACTGGGAAAAGAATGAACTTTGAAAGTTTGATATTTTTTCATGAAAATTCATGAAAGCGCATGAAAAATACTTGAATCTCACATCTAAACTGGGAAAAGAATGAACTTTGAAAGTTTGATATTTTTCATGAAAATTCATGAAAGCGCATGAATAATACTTGAATCTCACATCTGAACTGGGAAAAGAATGAACTTTGAAAGTTTGATATTTTTTCATGAAAATTCATGAAAGCGCATGAAAAATACTTGAATCTCACATCTGAACTGGGAAAAGAATGAACTTTGAAAGTTTGATATTTTTTCATGAAAATTCATGAAAGCGCATGAAAAATACTTGAATCTCACATCTGAACTGGGAAAAGTGTGAACTTTGAAAAATTGATATTTTTTCATGAAAATTCATGAAAGCGCATGAAAAATACTTGAATCTCACATCTGAACTGGAAAAAAAGTGAACTTTGAAAGTTTGATATTTTTCATGAAAATTCATGAAAGCGCATGAAAAATACTTGAATCTCACATCTGAACTGGGAAAAGAATGAACTTTGAAAGTTTGATATTTTTCATGAAAATTCATGAAAGCGCATGAAAAATACTTGAATCTCACATCTAAACTGGGAAAAGAATGAACTTTGAAAGTTTGATATTTTTTCATGAAAATTCATGAAAGCGCATGAAAAATACTTGAATCTCACATCTGAACTGGGAAAAAAGTGAACTTTGAAAGTTTGATATTTTTTCATGAAAATTCATGAAAGCGCATGAAAAATACTTGAATCTCACATCTGAACTGGGAAAAGAATGAACTTTGAAAGTTTGATATTTTTTCATGAAAATTCATGAAAGCGCATGAAAAATACTTGAATCTCACATCTGAACTGGGAAAAGTGTGAACTTTGAAAAATTGATATTTTTTCATGAAAATTCATGAAAGCGCATGAAAAATACTTGAATCTCACATCTGAACTGGGAAAAGAATGAACTTTGAAAGTTTGATATTTTTCATGAAAATTCATGAAAGCGCATGAAAAATACTTGAATCTCACATCTGAACTGGGAAAAGAATGAACTTTGAAAGTTTGATATTTTTCATGAAAATTCATGAAAGCGCATGAATAATACTTGAATCTCACATCTGAACTGGGAAAAGAATGAACTTTGAAAGTTTGATATTTTTTCATGAAAATTCATGAAAGCGCATGAAAAATACTTGAATCTCACATCTGAACTGGGAAAAGAATGAACTTTGAAAGTTTGATATTTTTTCATGAAAATTCATGAAAGCGCATGAAAAATACTTGAATCTCACATCTGAACTGGGAAAAGTGTGAACTTTGAAAGTTTGATATTTTTTCATGAAAATTCATGAAAGCGCATGAAAAATACTTGAATCTCACATCTGAACTGGGAAAAGTGTGAACTTTGAAAATTGATATTTTTTCATGAAAATTCATGAAAGCGCATGAAAAATACTTGAATCTCACATCTGAACTGGGAAAAAAGTGAACTTTGAAAGTTTGATATTTTTTCATGAAAATTCATGAAAGCGCATGAAAAATACTTGAATCTCACATCTGAACTGGGAAAAGAATGAACTTTGAAAATTTGATATTTTTTCATGAAAATTCATGAAAGCGCATGAAAAATACTTGAATCTCACATCTGAACTGGGAAAAGAGTGAACTTTGAAAATTGATATTTTTTCATGAAAATTCATGAAAGCGCATGAAAAATACTTGAATCTCACATCTGAACTGGGAAAAGTGTGAACTTTGAAAGTTTGATATTTTTTCATGAAAATTCATGAAAGCGCATGAAAAATACTTGAATCTCACATCTGAACTGGGAAAAGAATGAACTTTGAAAGTTTGATATATTTTCATGAAAATTCATGAAAGCGCATGAAAAATACTTGAATCTCACATCTGAACTGGGAAAAGAATGAACTTTGAAAGTTTGATATTTTTTCATGAAAATTCATGAAAGCGCATGAAAAATACTTGAATCTCACATCTGAACTGGGAAAAGTGTGAACTTTGAAAATTGATATTTTTTCATGAAAATTCATGAAAGCGCATGAAAAATACTTGAATCTCACATCTGAACTGGGAAAAGAATGAACTTTGAAAGTTTGATATTTTTTCATGAAAATTCATGAAAGCGCATGAAAAATACTTGAATCTCACATCTGAACTGGGAAAAGAATGAACTTTGAAAGTTTGATATTTTTCATGAAAATTCATGAAAGCGCATGAAAAATACTTGAATCTCACATCTAAACTGGGAAAAGAATGAACTTTGAAAGTTTGATATTTTTTCATGAAAATTCATGAAAGCGCATGAAAAATACTTGAATCTCACATCTGAACTGGGAAAAGAATGAACTTTGAAAGTTTGATATTTTTTCATGAAAATTCATGAAAGCGCATGAAAAATACTTGAATCTCACATCTGAACTGGGAAAAGTGTGAACTTTGAAAGTTTGATATTTTTTCATGAAAATTCATGAAAGCGCATGAAAATACTTGAATCTCACATCTGAACTGGGAAAAGTGTGAACTTTGAAAATTGATATTTTTTCATGAAAATTCATGAAAGCGCATGAAAAATACTTGAATCTCACATCTGAACTGGGAAAAGTGTGAACTTTGAAAAATTGATATTTTTTCATGAAAATTCATGAAAGCGCATGAAAAATACTTGAATCTCACATCTGAACTGGGAAAAAAGTGAACTTTGAAAGTTTGATATTTTTTCATGAAAATTCATGAAAGCGCATGAAAAATACTTGAATCTCACATCTGAACTGGGAAAAGAATGAACTTTGAAAGTTTGATATTTTTCATGAAAATTCATGAAAGCGCATGAATAATACTTGAATCTCACATCTGAACTGGGAAAAGTGTGAACTTTTAAAAATTGATATTTTTTCATGAAAATTCATGAAAGCGCATGAAAAATACTTGAATCTCACATCTGAACTGGGAAAAAAGTGAACTTTGAAAGTTTGATATTTTTTCATGAAAATTCATGAAAGCGCATGAAAAATACTTGAATCTCACATCTGAACTGGGAAAAGAATGAACTTTGAAAGTTTGATATTTTTTCATGAAAATTCATGAAAGCGCATGAAAAATACTTGAATCTCACATCTGAACTGGGAAAAGAATGAACTTTGAAAGTTTGATATTTTTTCATGAAAATTCATGAAAGCGCATGAAAAATACTTGAATCTCACATCTGAACTGGGAAAAAAGTGAACTTTGAAAGTTTGATATTTTTTCATGAAAATTCATGAAAGCGCATGAAAAATACTTGAATCTCACATCTGAACTGGGAAAAGAATGAACTTTGAAAGTTTGATATTTTTTCATGAAAATTCATGAAAGCGCATGAAAATACTTGAATCTCACATCTGAACTGGGAAAAGTGTGAACTTTTAAAATTGATATTTTTTCATGAAAATTCATGAAAGCGCATGAAAAATACTTGAATCTCACATCTGAACTGGGAAAAGAATGAACTTTGAAAGTTTGATATTTTTTCATGAAAATTCATGAAAGCGCATGAAAAATACTTGAATCTCACATCTGAACTGGGAAAAGAATGAACTTTGAAAGTTTGATATTTTTTCATGAAAATTCATGAAAGCGCATGAAAAATACTTGAATCTCACATCTGAACTGGGAAAAGAATGAACTTTGAAAGTTTGATATTTTTTCATGAAAATTCATGAAAGCGCATGAAAAATACTTGAATCTCACATCTGAACTGGGAAAAGAATGAACTTTGAAAGTTTGATATTTTTTCATGAAAATTCATGAAAGCGCATGAAAAATACTTGAATCTCACATCTGAACTGGGAAAAAAGTGAACTTTGAAAGTTTGATATTTTTTCATGAAAATTCATGAAAGCGCATGAAAAATACTTGAATCTCACATCTGAACTGGGAAAAGAATGAACTTTGAAAATTTGATATTTTTTCATGAAAATTCATGAAAGCGCATGAAAAATACTTGAATCTCACATCTGAACTGGGAAAAGAATGAACTTTGAAAGTTTGATATTTTTCATGAAAATTCATGAAAGCGCATGAAAAATACTTGAATCTCACATCTGAACTGGGAAAAGAATGAACTTTGAAAGTTTGATATTTTTTCATGAAAATTCATGAAAGCGCATGAAAAATACTTGAATCTCACATCTGAACTGGGAAAAAAGTGAACTTTGAAAGTTTGATATTTTTCATGAAAATTCATGAAAGCGCATGAAAAATACTTGAATCTCACATCTAAACTGGGAAAAGAATGAACTTTGAAAGTTTGATATTTTTTCATGAAAATTCATGAAAGCGCATGAAAAATACTTGAATCTCACATCTGAACTGGGAAAAGTGTGAACTTTGAAAATTGATATTTTTTCATGAAAATTCATGAAAGCGCATGAAAAATACTTGAATCTCACATCTGAACTGGGAAAAGTGTGAACTTTGAAAAATTGATATTTTTTCATGAAAATTCATGAAAGCGCATGAAAAATACTTGAATCTCACATCTGAACTGGGAAAAGTGTGAACTTTTAAAAATTGATATTTTTTCATGAAAATTCATGAAAGCGCATGAAAAATACTTGAATCTCACATCTGAACTGGGAAAAGTGTGAACTTTGAAAAATTGATATTTTTTCATGAAAATTCATGAAAGCGCATGAAAAATACTTGAATCTCACATCTGAACTGGGAAAAGAATGAACTTTGAAAGTTTGATATTTTTTCATGAAAATTCATGAAAGCGCATGAAAAATACTTGAATCTCACATCTGAACTGGGAAAAGAATGAACTTTGAAAGTTTGATATTTTTTCATGAAAATTCATGAAAGCGCATGAAAAATACTTGAATCTCACATCTGAACTGGGAAAAGAATGAACTTTGAAAGTTTGATATTTTTTCATGAAAATTCATGAAAGCGCATGAAAAATACTTGAATCTCACATCTGAACTGGGAAAAAAGTGAACTTTGAAAGTTTGATATTTTTTCATGAAAATTCATGAAAGCGCATGAAAAATACTTGAATCTCACATCTGAACTGGGAAAAGAATGAACTTTGAAAATTTGATATTTTTTCATGAAAATTCATGAAAGCGCATGAAAAATACTTGAATCTCACATCTGAACTGGGAAAAGAATGAACTTTGAAAGTTTGATATTTTTTCATGAAAATTCATGAAAGCGCATGAAAAATACTTGAATCTCACATCTGAACTGGGAAAAGAATGAACTTTGAAAGTTTGATATTTTTTCATGAAAATTCATGAAAGCGCATGAAAAATACTTGAATCTCACATCTGAACTGGGAAAAAGTGAACTTTGAAAGTTTGATATTTTTTCATGAAAATTCATGAAAGCGCATGAAAAATACTTGAATCTCACATCTGAACTGGGAAAAGAATGAACTTTGAAAATTTGATATTTTTTCATGAAAATTCATGAAAGCGCATGAAAAATACTTGAATCTCACATCTGAACTGGGAAAAGTGTGAACTTTGAAAAATTGATATTTTTTCATGAAAATTCATGAAAGCGCATGAAAAATACTTGAATCTCACATCTGAACTGGGAAAAGTGTGAACTTTGAAAAATTGATATTTTTTCATGAAAATTCATGAAAGCGCATGAAAAATACTTGAATCTCACATCTGAACTGGGAAAAAAGTGAACTTTGAAAGTTTGATATTTTTCATGAAAATTCATGAAAGCGCATGAAAAATACTTGAATCTCACATCTGAACTGGGAAAAGAATGAACTTTGAAAGTTTGATATTTTTTCATGAAAATTCATGAAAGCGCATGAAAAATACTTGAATCTCACATCTGAACTGGGAAAAGTGTGAACTTTGAAAATTGATATTTTTTCATGAAAATTCATGAAAGCGCATGAAAAATACTTGAATCTCACATCTGAACTGGGAAAAGAATGAACTTTGAAAGTTTGATATTTTTTCATGAAAATTCATGAAAGCGCATGAAAAATACTTGAATCTCACATCTGAACTGGGAAAAGAATGAACTTTGAAAGTTTGATATTTTTTCATGAAAATTCATGAAAGCGCATGAAAAATACTTGAATCTCACATCTGAACTGGGAAAAGTGTGAACTTTAAAAATTGATATTTTTTCATGAAAATTCATGAAAGCGCATGAAAAATACTTGAATCTCACATCTGAACTGGGAAAAGAATGAACTTTGAAAGTTTGATATTTTTTCATGAAAATTCATGAAAGCGCATGAAAAATACTTGAATCTCACATCTGAACTGGGAAAAGAATGAACTTTGAAAGTTTGATATTTTTTCATGAAAATTCATGAAAGCGCATGAAAAATACTTGAATCTCACATCTGAACTGGGAAAAGAATGAACTTTGAAAGTTTGATATTTTTTCATGAAAATTCATGAAAGCGCATGAAAAATACTTGAATCTCACATCTGAACTGGGAAAAGTGTGAACTTTGAAAAATTGATATTTTTTCATGAAAATTCATGAAAGCGCATGAAAAATACTTGAATCTCACATCTGAACTGGGAAAAGTGTGAACTTTGAAAAATTGATATTTTTTCATGAAAATTCATGAAAGCGCATGAAAAATACTTGAATCTCACATCTGAACTGGGAAAAGTGAACTTTGAAAGTTTGATATTTTTTCATGAAAATTCATGAAAGCGCATGAAAAATACTTGAATCTCACATCTGAACTGGGAAAAGAATGAACTTTGAAAGTTTGATATTTTTTCATGAAAATTCATGAAAGCGCATGAAAAATACTTGAATCTCACATCTGAACTGGGAAAAGTGTGAACTTTGAAAATTGATATTTTTTCATGAAAATTCATGAAAGCGCATGAAAAATACTTGAATCTCACATCTGAACTGGGAAAAGAATGAACTTTGAAAGTTTGATATTTTTTCATGAAAATTCATGAAAGCGCATGAAAAATACTTGAATCTCACATCTGAACTGGGAAAAGAATGAACTTTGAAAGTTTGATATTTTTCATGAAAATTCATGAAAGCGCATGAAAAATACTTGAATCTCACATCTGAACTGGGAAAAGAATGAACTTTGAAAGTTTGATATTTTTTCATGAAAATTCATGAAAGCGCATGAAAAATACTTGAATCTCACATCTGAACTGGGAAAAGAATGAACTTTGAAAGTTTGATATTTTTTCATGAAAATTCATGAAAGCGCATGAAAAATACTTGAATCTCACATCTGAACTGGGAAAAGTGTGAACTTTGAAAAATTGATATTTTTTCATGAAAATTCATGAAAGCGCATGAAAAATACTTGAATCTCACATCTGAACTGGGAAAAGTGTGAACTTTGAAAGTTTGATATTTTTTCATGAAAATTCATGAAAGCGCATGAAAAATACTTGAATCTCACATCTGAACTGGGAAAAGTGTGAACTTTTAAAAATTGATATTTTTTCATGAAAATTCATGAAAGCGCATGAAAAATACTTGAATCTCACATCTGAACTGGGAAAAAAGTGAACTTTGAAAGTTTGATATATTTTCATGAAAATTCATGAAAGCGCATGAAAAATACTTGAATCTCACATCTGAACTGGGAAAAGAATGAACTTTGAAAGTTTGATATTTTTTCATGAAAATTCATGAAAGCGCATGAAAAATACTTGAATCTCACATCTGAACTGGGAAAAGAATGAACTTTGAAAGTTTGATATTTTTTCATGAAAATTCATGAAAGCGCATGAAAAATACTTGAATCTCACATCTGAACTGGGAAAAAGTGAACTTTGAAAGTTTGATATTTTTTCATGAAAATTCATGAAAGCGCATGAAAAATACTTGAATCTCACATCTGAACTGGGAAAAGAATGAACTTTGAAAGTTTGATATTTTTTCATGAAAATTCATGAAAGCGCATGAATAATACTTGAATCTCACATCTGAACTGGGAAAAGTGTGAACTTTAAAAATTGATATTTTTTCATGAAAATTCATGAAAGCGCATGAAAAATACTTGAATCTCACATCTGAACTGGGAAAAGTGTGAACTTTGAAAAATTGATATTTTTTCATGAAAATTCATGAAAGCGCATGAAAAATACTTGAATCTCACATCTGAACTGGGAAAAAAGTGAACTTTGAAAGTTTGATATTTTTTCATGAAAATTCATGAAAGCGCATGAAAAATACTTGAATCTCACATCTGAACTGGGAAAAGAATGAACTTTGAAAGTTTGATATTTTTTCATGAAAATTCATGAAAGCGCATGAAAAATACTTGAATCTCACATCTGAACTGGGAAAAGTGTGAACTTTGAAAATTGATATTTTTTCATGAAAATTCATGAAAGCGCATGAAAAATACTTGAATCTCACATCTGAACTGGGAAAAGAATGAACTTTGAAAGTTTGATATTTTTTCATGAAAATTCATGAAAGCGCATGAAAAATACTTGAATCTCACATCTGAACTGGGAAAAGAATGAACTTTGAAAGTTTGATATTTTTTCATGAAAATTCATGAAAGCGCATGAAAAATACTTGAATCTCACATCTGAACTGGGAAAAGAATGAACTTTGAAAGTTTGATATTTTTTCATGAAAATTCATGAAAGCGCATGAAAAATACTTGAATCTCACATCTGAACTGGGAAAAGTGTGAACTTTAAAAATTGATATTTTTTCATGAAAATTCATGAAAGCGCATGAAAAATACTTGAATCTCACATCTGAACTGGGAAAAGTGTGAACTTTGAAAAATTGATATTTTTTCATGAAAATTCATGAAAGCGCATGAAAAATACTTGAATCTCACATCTGAACTGGGAAAAAAGTGAACTTTGAAAGTTTGATATTTTTTCATGAAAATTCATGAAAGCGCATGAAAAATACTTGAATCTCACATCTGAACTGGGAAAAGAATGAACTTTGAAAGTTTGATATTTTTTCATGAAAATTCATGAAAGCGCATGAAAAATACTTGAATCTCACATCTGAACTGGGAAAAGTGTGAACTTTAAAAATTGATATTTTTTCATGAAAATTCATGAAAGCGCATGAAAAATACTTGAATCTCACATCTGAACTGGGAAAAGAATGAACTTTGAAAGTTTGATATTTTTTCATGAAAATTCATGAAAGCGCATGAAAAATACTTGAATCTCACATCTGAACTGGGAAAAGAATGAACTTTGAAAGTTTGATATTTTTTCATGAAAATTCATGAAAGCGCATGAAAAATACTTGAATCTCACATCTGAACTGGGAAAAGTGTGAACTTTGAAAAATTGATATTTTTTCATGAAAATTCATGAAAGCGCATGAAAAATACTTGAATCTCACATCTGAACTGGGAAAAGAATGAACTTTGAAAGTTTGATATTTTTTCATGAAAATTCATGAAAGCGCATGAAAAATACTTGAATCTCACATCTGAACTGGGAAAAGAATGAACTTTGAAAGTTTGATATTTTTTCATGAAAATTCATGAAAGCGCATGAAAAATACTTGAATCTCACATCTGAACTGGGAAAAGAATGAACTTTGAAAGTTTGATATTTTTTCATGAAAATTCATGAAAGCGCATGAAAAATACTTGAATCTCACATCTGAACTGGGAAAAGAATGAACTTTGAAAGTTTGATATTTTTTCATGAAAATTCATGAAAGCGCATGAAAAATACTTGAATCTCACATCTGAACTGGGAAAAGTGTGAACTTTTAAAAATTGATATTTTTTCATGAAAATTCATGAAAGCGCATGAAAAATACTTGAATCTCACATCTGAACTGGGAAAAGTGTGAACTTTGAAAAATTGATATTTTTTCATGAAAATTCATGAAAGCGCATGAAAAATACTTGAATCTCACATCTGAACTGGGAAAAAAGTGAACTTTGAAAGTTTGATATTTTTTCATGAAAATTCATGAAAGCGCATGAAAAATACTTGAATCTCACATCTGAACTGGGAAAAGAATGAACTTTGAAAGTTTGATATTTTTTCATGAAAATTCATGAAAGCGCATGAAAAATACTTGAATCTCACATCTGAACTGGGAAAAGAATGAACTTTGAAAGTTTGATATTTTTTCATGAAAATTCATGAAAGCGCATGAAAAATACTTGAATCTCACATCTGAACTGGGAAAAAGTGAACTTTGAAAGTTTGATATTTTTTCATGAAAATTCATGAAAGCGCATGAAAAATACTTGAATCTCACATCTGAACTGGGAAAAGTGTGAACTTTGAAAGTTTGATATTTTTTCATGAAAATTCATGAAAGCGCATGAAAAATACTTGAATCTCACATCTGAACTGGGAAAAGAATGAACTTTGAAAGTTTGATATTTTTTCATGAAAATTCATGAAAGCGCATGAAAAATACTTGAATCTCACATCTGAACTGGGAAAAAAGTGAACTTTGAAAGTTTGATATTTTTTCATGAAAATTCATGAAAGCGCATGAAAAATACTTGAATCTCACATCTGAACTGGGAAAAGAATGAACTTTGAAAGTTTGATATTTTTTCATGAAAATTCATGAAAGCGCATGAAAAATACTTGAATCTCACATCTGAACTGGGAAAAGAATGAACTTTGAAAGTTTGATATTTTTTCATGAAAATTCATGAAAGCGCATGAAAAATACTTGAATCTCACATCTGAACTGGGAAAAGTGTGAACTTTGAAAGTTTGATATTTTTTCATGAAAATTCATGAAAGCGCATGAAAAATACTTGAATCTCACATCTGAACTGGGAAAAGAATGAACTTTGAAAGTTTGATATTTTTTCATGAAAATTCATGAAAGCGCATGAAAAATACTTGAATCTCACATCTGAACTGGGAAAAGAATGAACTTTGAAAGTTTGATATTTTTTCATGAAAATTCATGAAAGCGCATGAAAAATACTTGAATCTCACATCTGAACTGGGAAAAAAGTGAACTTTGAAAGTTTGATATTTTTTCATGAAAATTCATGAAAGCGCATGAAAAATACTTGAATCTCACATCTGAACTGGGAAAAGTGTGAACTTTGAAAAATTGATATTTTTTCATGAAAATTCATGAAAGCGCATGAAAAATACTTGAATCTCACATCTGAACTGGGAAAAGAATGAACTTTGAAAGTTTGATATTTTTTCATGAAAATTCATGAAAGCGCATGAAAAATACTTGAATCTCACATCTGAACTGGGAAAAGTGTGAACTTTGAAAATTGATATTTTTTCATGAAAATTCATGAAAGCGCATGAAAAATACTTGAATCTCACATCTGAACTGGGAAAAGAATGAACTTTGAAAGTTTGATATTTTTTCATGAAAATTCATGAAAGCGCATGAAAAATACTTGAATCTCACATCTGAACTGGGAAAAGAATGAACTTTGAAAGTTTGATATTTTTTCATGAAAATTCATGAAAGCGCATGAAAAATACTTGAATCTCACATCTGAACTGGGAAAAGAATGAACTTTGAAAGTTTGATATTTTTTCATGAAAATTCATGAAAGCGCATGAAAAATACTTGAATCTCACATCTGAACTGGGAAAAGTGTGAACTTTGAAAATTGATATTTTTTCATGAAAATTCATGAAAGCGCATGAAAAATACTTGAATCTCACATCTGAACTGGGAAAAGAATGAACTTTGAAAGTTTGATATTTTTTCATGAAAATTCATGAAAGCGCATGAAAAATACTTGAATCTCACATCTGAACTGGGAAAAGTGTGAACTTTGAAAGTTTGATATTTTTTCATGAAAATTCATGAAAGCGCATGAAAAATACTTGAATCTCACATCTGAACTGGGAAAAGTGTGAACTTTGAAAAATTGATATTTTTTCATGAAAATTCATGAAAGCGCATGAAAAATACTTGAATCTCACATCTGAACTGGGAAAAAAGTGAACTTTGAAAGTTTGATATTTTTTCATGAAAATTCATGAAAGCGCATGAAAAATACTTGAATCTCACATCTGAACTGGGAAAAGAATGAACTTTGAAAGTTTGATATTTTTTCATGAAAATTCATGAAAGCGCATGAAAAATACTTGAATCTCACATCTGAACTGGGAAAAAGTGAACTTTGAAAGTTTGATATTTTTTCATGAAAATTCATGAAAGCGCATGAAAAATACTTGAATCTCACATCTGAACTGGGAAAAGAATGAACTTTGAAAGTTTGATATTTTTTCATGAAAATTCATGAAAGCGCATGAAAAATACTTGAATCTCACATCTGAACTGGGAAAAGTGTGAACTTTAAAAATTGATATTTTTTCATGAAAATTCATGAAAGCGCATGAAAAATACTTGAATCTCACATCTGAACTGGGAAAAAGTGAACTTTGAAAGTTTGATATTTTTCATGAAAATTCATGAAAGCGCATGAAAAATACTTGAATCTCACATCTGAACTGGGAAAAGTGTGAACTTTGAAAATTGATATTTTTTCATGAAAATTCATGAAAGCGCATGAAAAATACTTGAATCTCACATCTGAACTGGGAAAAAAGTGAACTTTGAAAGTTTGATATTTTTTCATGAAAATTCATGAAAGCGCATGAAAAATACTTGAATCTCACATCTGAACTGGGAAAAGAATGAACTTTGAAAGTTTGATATTTTTTCATGAAAATTCATGAAAGCGCATGAAAAATACTTGAATCTCACATCTGAACTGGGAAAAGTGTGAACTTTGAAAGTTTGATATTTTTTCATGAAAATTCATGAAAGCGCATGAAAAATACTTGAATCTCACATCTGAACTGGGAAAAAGTGAACTTTGAAAGTTTGATATTTTTTCATGAAAATTCATGAAAGCGCATGAAAAATACTTGAATCTCACATCTGAACTGGGAAAAGTGTGAACTTTTAAAAATTGATATTTTTTCATGAAAATTCATGAAAGCGCATGAAAAATACTTGAATCTCACATCTGAACTGGGAAAAAAGTGAACTTTGAAAGTTTGATATTTTTTCATGAAAATTCATGAAAGCGCATGAAAAATACTTGAATCTCACATCTGAACTGGGAAAAGAATGAACTTTGAAAGTTTGATATTTTTTCATGAAAATTCATGAAAGCGCATGAAAAATACTTGAATCTCACATCTGAACTGGGAAAAGTGTGAACTTTTAAAAATTGATATTTTTTCGTGAAAATTCATGAAAGCGCATGAAAAATACTTGAATCTCACATCTGAACTGGGAAAAAAGTGAACTTTGAAAGTTTGATATTTTTCATGAAAATTCATGAAAGCGCATGAAAAATACTTGAATCTCACATCTGAACTGGGAAAAGTGTGAACTTTGAAAGTTTGATATTTTTTCATGAAAATTCATGAAAGCGCATGAAAAATACTTGAATCTCACATCTGAACTGGGAAAAAAGTGAACTTTGAAAGTTTGATATTTTTTCATGAAAATTCATGAAAGCGCATGAAAAATACTTGAATCTCACATCTGAACTGGGAAAAGAATGAACTTTGAAAGTTTGATATTTTTTCATGAAAATTCATGAAAGCGCATGAAAAATACTTGAATCTCACATCTGAACTGGGAAAAGAATGAACTTTGAAAGTTTGATATTTTTTCATGAAAATTCATGAAAGCGCATGAAAAATACTTGAATCTCACATCTGAACTGGGAAAAGTGTGAACTTTGAAAAATTGATATTTTTTCATGAAAATTCATGAAAGCGCATGAAAAATACTTGAATCTCACATCTGAACTGGGAAAAGAATGAACTTTGAAAGTTTGATATTTTTTCATGAAAATTCATGAAAGCGCATGAAAAATACTTGAATCTCACATCTGAACTGGGAAAAGTGTGAACTTTAAAAATTGATATTTTTTCATGAAAATTCATGAAAGCGCATGAAAAATACTTGAATCTCACATCTGAACTGGGAAAAAGAATGAACTTTGAAAGTTTGATATTTTTTCATGAAAATTCATGAAAGCGCATGAAAAATACTTGAATCTCACATCTGAACTGGGAAAAGAATGAACTTTGAAAGTTTGATATTTTTTCATGAAAATTCATGAAAGCGCATGAAAAATACTTGAATCTCACATCTGAACTGGGAAAAAATGAACTTTGAAAGTTTGATATTTTTCATGAAAATTCATGAAAGCGCATGAAAAATACTTGAATCTCACATCTGAACTGGGAAAAAAATGAACTTTGAAAGTTTGATATTTTTTCATGAAAATTCATGAAAGCGCATGAAAAATACTTGAATCTCACATCTGAACTGGGAAAAGAATGAACTTTGAAAGTTTGATATTTTTTCATGAAAATTCATGAAAGCGCATGAAAAATACTTGAATCTCACATCTGAACTGGGAAAAGTGTGAACTTTGAAAATTGATATTTTTTCATGAAAATTCATGAAAGCGCATGAAAAATACTTGAATCTCACATCTGAACTGGGAAAAGAATGAACTTTGAAAGTTTGATATTTTTTCATGAAAATTCATGAAAGCGCATGAAAAATACTTGAATCTCACATCTGAACTGGGAAAAGTGTGAACTTTGAAAGTTTGATATTTTTTCATGAAAATTCATGAAAGCGCATGAAAAATACTTGAATCTCACATCTGAACTGGGAAAAAAGTGAACTTTGAAAGTTTGATATTTTTTCATGAAAATTCATGAAAGCGCATGAAAAATACTTGAATCTCACATCTGAACTGGGAAAAGAATGAACTTTGAAAGTTTGATATTTTTTCATGAAAATTCATGAAAGCGCATGAAAAATACTTGAATCTCACATCTGAACTGGAAAAAAAGTGAACTTTGAAAGTTTGATATTTTTTCATGAAAATTCATGAAAGCGCATGAAAAATACTTGAATCTCACATCTGAACTGGGAAAAGAATGAACTTTGAAAGTTTGATATTTTTTCATGAAAATTCATGAAAGCGCATGAAAAATACTTGAATCTCACATCTGAACTGGGAAAAGTGTGAACTTTGAAAGTTTGATATTTTTTCATGAAAATTCATGAAAGCGCATGAAAAATACTTGAATCTCACATCTGAACTGGGAAAAAGTGAACTTTGAAAGTTTGATATTTTTTCATGAAAATTCATGAAAGCGCATGAAAAATACTTGAATCTCACATCTGAACTGGGAAAAGAATGAACTTTGAAAGTTTGATATTTTTTCATGAAAATTCATGAAAGCGCATGAAAAATACTTGAATCTCACATCTGAACTGGGAAAAGAATGAACTTTGAAAGTTTGATATTTTTTCATGAAAATTCATGAAAGCGCATGAAAAATACTTGAATCTCACATCTGAACTGGGAAAAAGTGAACTTTGAAAGTTTGATATTTTTTCATGAAAATTCATGAAAGCGCATGAAAAATACTTGAATCTCACATCTGAACTGGGAAAAGAATGAACTTTGAAAGTTTGATATTTTTTCATGAAAATTCATGAAAGCGCATGAAAAATACTTGAATCTCACATCTGAACTGGGAAAAGAATGAACTTTGAAAGTTTGATATTTTTTCATGAAAATTCATGAAAGCGCATGAAAAATACTTGAATCTCACATCTGAACTGGGAAAAGTGAACTTTGAAAAATTGATATTTTTTCATGAAAATTCATGAAAGCGCATGAAAAATACTTGAATCTCACATCTGAACTGGGAAAAAGTGAACTTTGAAAGTTTGATATTTTTTCATGAAAATTCATGAAAGCGCATGAAAATACTTGAATCTCACATCTGAACTGGGAAAAGTGTGAACTTTGAAAATTGATATTTTTTCATGAAAATTCATGAAAGCGCATGAAAAATACTTGAATCTCACATCTGAACTGGGAAAAAGTGAACTTTGAAAGTTTGATATTTTTTCATGAAAATTCATGAAAGCGCATGAAAAATACTTGAATCTCACATCTGAACTGGGAAAAGAATGAACTTTGAAAGTTTGATATTTTTTCATGAAAATTCATGAAAGCGCATGAAAAATACTTGAATCTCACATCTGAACTGGGAAAAGAATGAACTTTGAAAGTTTGATATTTTTTCATGAAAATTCATGAAAGCGCATGAAAAATACTTGAATCTCACATCTGAACTGGGAAAAGTGTGAACTTTGAAAGTTTGATATTTTTTCATGAAAATTCATGAAAGCGCATGAAAAATACTTGAATCTCACATCTGAACTGGGAAAAGAATGAACTTTGAAAGTTTGATATTTTTCATGAAAATTCATGAAAGCGCATGAAAAATACTTGAATCTCACATCTGAACTGGGAAAAGAATGAACTTTGAAAGTTTGATATTTTTTCATGAAAATTCATGAAAGCGCATGAAAAATACTTGAATCTCACATCTGAACTGGGAAAAGTGTGAACTTTGAAAGTTTGATATTTTTTCATGAAAATTCATGAAAGCGCATGAAAAATACTTGAATCTCACATCTGAACTGGGAAAAGTGTGAACTTTGAAAAATTGATATTTTTTCATGAAAATTCATGAAAGCGCATGAAAAATACTTGAATCTCACATCTGAAAAGGGAAAAAAGTGAACTTTGAAAGTTTGATATTTTTTCATGAAAATTCATGAAAGCGCATGAAAAATACTTGAATCTCACATCTGAACTGGGAAAAGAATGAACTTTGAAAGTTTGATATTTTTTCATGAAAATTCATGAAAGCGCATGAAAAATACTTGAATCTCACATCTGAACTGGGAAAAGTGTGAACTTTGAAAGTTTGATATTTTTTCATGAAAATTCATGAAAGCGCATGAAAAATACTTGAATCTCACATCTGAACTGGGAAAAGAATGAACTTTGAAAGTTTGATATTTTTTCATGAAAATTCATGAAAGCGCATGAAAAATACTTGAATCTCACATCTGAACTGGGAAAAGTGTGAACTTTGAAAATTGATATTTTTTCATGAAAATTCATGAAAGCGCATGAAAAATACTTGAATCTCACATCTGAACTGGGAAAAGAATGAACTTTGAAAGTTTGATATTTTTTCATGAAAATTCATGAAAGCGCATGAAAAATACTTGAATCTCACATCTGAACTGGGAAAAGAATGAACTTTGAAAGTTTGATATTTTTTCATGAAAATTCATGAAAGCGCATGAAAAATACTTGAATCTCACATCTGAACTGGGAAAAGAATGAACTTTGAAAGTTTGATATTTTTTCATGAAAATTCATGAAAGCGCATGAAAAATACTTGAATCTCACATCTGAACTGGGAAAAGTGTGAACTTTGAAAAATTGATATTTTTTCATGAAAATTCATGAAAGCGCATGAAAAATACTTGAATCTCACATCTGAACTGGGAAAAAAGTGAACTTTGAAAGTTTGATATTTTTCATGAAAATTCATGAAAGCGCATGAAAAATACTTGAATCTCACATCTGAACTGGGAAAAGAATGAACTTTGAAAGTTTGATATTTTTTCATGAAAATTCATGAAAGCGCATGAAAAATACTTGAATCTCACATCTGAACTGGGAAAAGAATGAACTTTGAAAGTTTGATATTTTTTCATGAAAATTCATGAAAGCGCATGAAAAATACTTGAATCTCACATCTGAACTGGGAAAAGAATGAACTTTGAAAGTTTGATATTTTTTCATGAAAATTCATGAAAGCGCATGAAAAATACTTGAATCTCACATCTGAACTGGGAAAAGAATGAACTTTGAAAGTTTGATATTTTTTCATGAAAATTCATGAAAGCGCATGAAAAATACTTGAATCTCACATCTGAACTGGGAAAAAGTGAACTTTGAAAGTTTGATATTTTTTCATGAAAATTCATGAAAGCGCATGAAAAATACTTGAATCTCACATCTGAACTGGGAAAAGAATGAACTTTGAAAGTTTGATATTTTTTCATGAAAATTCATGAAAGCGCATGAAAAATACTTGAATCTCACATCTGAACTGGGAAAAAAGTGAACTTTGAAAGTTTGATATTTTTTCATGAAAATTCATGAAAGCGCATGAAAAATACTTGAATCTCACATCTGAACTGGGAAAAGAATGAACTTTGAAAGTTTGATATTTTTTCATGAAAATTCATGAAAGCGCATGAAAAATACTTGAATCTCACATCTGAACTGGGAAAAGAATGAACTTTGAAAGTTTGATATTTTTTCATGAAAATTCATGAAAGCGCATGAAAAATACTTGAATCTCACATCTGAACTGGGAAAAAGTGAACTTTGAAAGTTTGATATTTTTTCATGAAAATTCATGAAAGCGCATGAAAAATACTTGAATCTCACATCTGAACTGGGAAAAGAATGAACTTTGAAAGTTTGATATTTTTCATGAAAATTCATGAAAGCGCATGAAAAATACTTGAATCTCACATCTGAACTGGGAAAAGTGTGAACTTTGAAAATTGATATTTTTTCATGAAAATTCATGAAAGCGCATGAAAAATACTTGAATCTCACATCTGAACTGGGAAAAAATGAACTTTGAAAGTTTGATATTTTTCATGAAAATTCATGAAAGCGCATGAAAAATACTTGAATCTCACATCTGAACTGGGAAAAGAATGAACTTTGAAAGTTTGATATTTTTTCATGAAAATTCATGAAAGCGCATGAAAAATACTTGAATCTCACATCTGAACTGGGAAAAAATGAACTTTGAAAGTTTGATATTTTTTCATGAAAATTCATGAAAGCGCATGAAAAATACTTGAATCTCACATCTGAACTGGGAAAAGAATGAACTTTGAAAGTTTGATATTTTTTCATGAAAATTCATGAAAGCGCATGAAAAATACTTGAATCTCACATCTGAACTGGGAAAAGAATGAACTTTGAAAGTTTGATATTTTTTCATGAAAATTCATGAAAGCGCATGAAAAATACTTGAATCTCACATCTGAACTGGGAAAAGAATGAACTTTGAAAGTTTGATATTTTTTCATGAAAATTCATGAAAGCGCATGAAAAATACTTGAATCTCACATCTGAACTGGGAAAAGAATGAACTTTGAAAGTTTGATATTTTTTCATGAAAATTCATGAAAGCGCATGAAAAATACTTGAATCTCACATCTGAACTGGGAAAAGAATGAACTTTGAAAGTTTGATATTTTTTCATGAAAATTCATGAAAGCGCATGAAAAATACTTGAATCTCACATCTGAACTGGGAAAAAGTGAACTTTGAAAGTTTGATATTTTTTCATGAAAATTCATGAAAGCGCATGAAAAATACTTGAATCTCACATCTGAACTGGGAAAAGAATGAACTTTGAAAGTTTGATATTTTTTCATGAAAATTCATGAAAGCGCATGAAAAATACTTGAATCTCACATCTGAACTGGGAAAAGAATGAACTTTGAAAGTTTGATATTTTTCATGAAAATTCATGAAAGCGCATGAAAAATACTTGAATCTCACATCTGAACTGGGAAAAGAATGAACTTTGAAAGTTTGATATTTTTTCATGAAAATTCATGAAAGCGCATGAAAAATACTTGAATCTCACATCTGAACTGGGAAAAGTGTGAACTTTGAAAGTTTGATATTTTTTCATGAAAATTCATGAAAGCGCATGAAAAATACTTGAATCTCACATCTGAACTGGGAAAAAGTGAACTTTGAAAGTTTGATATTTTTTCATGAAAATTCATGAAAGCGCATGAAAAATACTTGAATCTCACATCTGAACTGGGAAAAGAATGAACTTTGAAAGTTTGATATTTTTTCATGAAAATTCATGAAAGCGCATGAAAAATACTTGAATCTCACATCTGAACTGGGAAAAGAATGAACTTTGAAAGTTTGATATTTTTTCATGAAAATTCATGAAAGCGCATGAAAAATACTTGAATCTCACATCTGAACTGGGAAAAAATGAACTTTGAAAGTTTGATATTTTTTCATGAAAATTCATGAAAGCGCATGAAAAATACTTGAATCTCACATCTGAACTGGGAAAAGAATGAACTTTGAAAGTTTGATATTTTTTCATGAAAATTCATGAAAGCGCATGAAAAATACTTGAATCTCACATCTGAACTGGGAAAAGAATGAACTTTGAAAGTTTGATATTTTTTCATGAAAATTCATGAAAGCGCATGAAAAATACTTGAATCTCACATCTGAACTGGGAAAAGTGAACTTTGAAAAATTGATATTTTTTCATGAAAATTCATGAAAGCGCATGAAAAATACTTGAATCTCACATCTGAACTGGGAAAAGAATGAACTTTGAAAGTTTGATATTTTTTCATGAAAATTCATGAAAGCGCATGAAAAATACTTGAATCTCACATCTGAACTGGGAAAAGAATGAACTTTGAAAGTTTGATATTTTTTCATGAAAATTCATGAAAGCGCATGAAAAATACTTGAATCTCACATCTGAACTGGGAAAAAATGAACTTTGAAAGTTTGATATTTTTTCATGAAAATTCATGAAAGCGCATGAAAAATACTTGAATCTCACATCTGAACTGGGAAAAGAATGAACTTTGAAAGTTTGATATTTTTTCATGAAAATTCATGAAAGCGCATGAAAAATACTTGAATCTCACATCTGAACTGGGAAAAGAATGAACTTTGAAAGTTTGATATTTTTTCATGAAAATTCATGAAAGCGCATGAAAAATACTTGAATCTCACATCTGAACTGGGAAAAGTGTGAACTTTAAAAATTGATATTTTTTCGTGAAAATTCATGAAAGCGCATGAAAAATACTTGAATCTCACATCTGAACTGGGAAAAGAATGAACTTTGAAAGTTTGATATTTTTTCATGAAAATTCATGAAAGCGCATGAAAAATACTTGAATCTCACATCTGAACTGGGAAAAGAATGAACTTTGAAAGTTTGATATTTTTTCATGAAAATTCATGAAAGCGCATGAAAAATACTTGAATCTCACATCTGAACTGGGAAAAGAATGAACTTTGAAAGTTTGATATTTTTTCATGAAAATTCATGAAAGCGCATGAAAAATACTTGAATCTCACATCTGAACTGGGAAAAGAATGAACTTTGAAAGTTTGATATTTTTTCATGAAAATTCATGAAAGCGCATGAAAAATACTTGAATCTCACATCTGAACTGGAAAAAAGTGAACTTTGAAAGTTTGATATTTTTTCATGAAAATTCATGAAAGCGCATGAAAAATACTTGAATCTCACATCTGAACTGGGAAAAGAATGAACTTTGAAAGTTTGATATTTTTTCATGAAAATTCATGAAAGCGCATGAAAAATACTTGAATCTCACATCTGAACTGGGAAAAAGTGTGAACTTTTAAAAATTGATATTTTTTTCGTGAAAATTCATGAAAGCGAATGAAAAATACTGAATCTCACATCTAAACTGGGAAAAGAATGAACTTTGAAAGTTTGATATTTTCATGAAAAATTCATGAAGCGCATGAATAATACTTGAATCTCACATTGAACTAGGAAAAGTGTGAACTCTTAAAAATTGATATTTTTTTCGTGAAAATTCATGAAAGCGCATGAAAAATACTTGAATCTCACACCTGAACTGGGAAAAGAATGAACTTTGAAAGTTTGATATATTTTCATGAAAATTCATGAAAGCGCATGAAAAATACTTGAATCTCACATCTGAACTGGGAAAAGTGTGAACTTTTAAAAATTGATATTTTTTTCGTGAAAATTCATGAAAGCGAATGAAAAATACTTGAATCTCACATCTAACTGGGAAAAGAATGAACTTTGAAAGTTTGATATTTTTTCAAGAAAATTCATGAAAGCGCATGAATATACTTGAATCTCACATCTGAACTGGGAAAAGTGTGAAATTTTAAAAATTGATATTTTTTCGTGAAAATTCATGAAAGCGCATGAAAAATACTTGAATCTCACATCTGAATAGGAAAAAAGTGAACTTTGAAAGTTTGATATATTTTCATGAAAAATTCATGAAAGCGTATGAAAAATACTTGAATCTCACATCTGAATACTGGGAAAAGAATGAACTTTGAAAGTTTGATATTTTTTCAAGAAAAATTCATGAAAGCGCATGAAAAATACTTGAATCTCACATCTGAACTGGGAAATAAATGAACTTTGAAAGTTTGATATATTTCATGAAAATTCATGAAAGCGCATGAAATACTTGAATCTCCACATCTGAACTGGGAAAAGAATGAAATTTGAAGTTTGATATTTTTTTCATGAAAAATTCATGAAAAGCGCATGAAAAATACTTGAATCTCACATCTGAAACTGGGAAAAGTGAACTTGAAAGTTTGATATTTTTCATGAAAATTCATGAAAGCGCATGAATAATAACTTGAATCTCACATCTGAACTGGGAAAAGTTTGAAATTTTAAAAATTGATATTTTTTCGTGAAAATTCATGAAAGCGCACTGAAAAATACTTGAATCTCACATCTGAATAAGGAAAAAAGTGAACTTGAAAGTTTGATATATTTTCATGAAAATTCATGAAAGCGTATGAAAAATACTTGAATCTCACATCTGAACTGGGAAAAGAATGAACTTTGAAAGTTTGATATTTTTTCAAGAAAATTCATGAAAAG
Organism: Daphnia galeata; assembly: GCA_030770115.1. Lineage (NCBI taxonomy): Eukaryota > Metazoa > Arthropoda > Branchiopoda > Diplostraca > Daphniidae > Daphnia > Daphnia galeata. The sequence goes on along the minus strand of CM061123.1, from coordinate 7,448,568 downwards.
CGCATGAAAAATACTTGAATCTCCACATCTGAACTGGGAAATAAATGAACTTTGAAAGTTTTGATATATTTTCATGAAAATTCATGAAAGCGCATGGAATAATACTTGAATCTCACATCTGAACTGGGAAAGAATGAAAATTTGAAAGTTTGATATTTTTCATGAAAATTCATGAAAGCGCATGAAAAATACTTGAATCTCACATCTGAACTGGGAAAAGTGTGAACTTTTAAAAAATTGATATTTGTTCCGTGAAAATTCATGAAAGCGCCATGAAAAATACTTGAATCTCACATCTAAACTGGGAAAAGAATGAACTTTGAAAGTTTGATATTTTTTCATGAAAATTCATGAAGCGCATGAATAATACTTGAATCTCACATCTGAACTGGGAAAAGTGTGAACTTTTAAAAATTGACTATTTTTTCGTGAAAATTTCATGAAAGCGCATGAAAAATACTTGAATCTCATATCTGAACTGGGAAAAGTGTGAACTTTAAAAAATTGATATTTTTTCGTGAAAATTCATGAAAGCGCATGAAAAATACTTGAATCTCACAATCTGAATAAGGAAAAAAGTGAACTTTGAAAGTTTGATATATTTTCATGAAAAATTCATGAAAGCGCATGAAAAATACTTTGAATCTCACATCTAAACTGGGAAAAGAATGAACTTTGAAAGTTTGATATTTTTTCATGAAAATTCATGAAAGCGCATGAAAATACTTGAATCTCACATCTGAACTGGGAAAAAAGTGAACTTTGGAAAGTTTGATATTTTTCATGAAAATTCATGAAAGCGAATGAAAATACTTGAATCTCACATCTGAACTGGGAAAAGTTGTGAACTTTTAAAAATTGATATTTTTTCGTGAAAATTCATGAAAAGCGCATGAAAAAATACTTGAATCTCACATCTGAATAAGGAAAAAAGTGAACTTTGAAGTTTGATATATTTTCATGAAAATTCATGAAAGCGCATGACAAATACTTGAATCTTCACATCTAAAACTGGGAAAAGTGTGAACTTTTAAAAATTGATATTTTTTCGTGAAAATTCATGAAAGCGAATGAAAAATACTTGAATCTCACATCTAAACTGGGAAAAGAATGAACTTTGGAAAGTTTGATCATTTTTCATGAAAATTCATGAAAGCGCATGAATAATACTTGAATCTCACATCTGAACTGGGAAAAGAATGAACTTTGAAAGTTGATATTTTTTCATGAAAATTCATGAAAGCGCATGAAAAATACTTGAATCTCACATCTGAACTGGGAAAAAGTGTGAACTTTTAAAAATTGACTATTTTTTCGTGAAAATTCATGAAAGCGCATGAAAAATACTTGAATCTCACATCTGAATAAGGAAAAAAGTGAACTTTGAAAGTTTGATATATTTTCATGAAAATTCATGAAAGCGCATGAAAAATACTTGAATCTCACATCTAAACTGGGAAAAGTGTGAACTTTTAAAAATTGATATTTTTTCGTGAAAATTCATGAAAGCGAATGAAAAATACTTGAATTCTCACATCTAAACTGGGAAAAGAATGAACTTTGAAAGTTTGATATTTTTCATGAAAATTCATGAAAGCGCATGAAAAATACTTGAATCTCACATCTGAACTGGGAAAAGTGTGAACTTTTAAAAAATTGATATTTTTTTCGTGAAAATTCATGAAAGCGCATGAAAAATACTTGAATCTCACATCTGAATAAGGAAAAAAGTGAACTTTGAAAGTTTGATATATTTTCATGAAAATTCATGAAAGCGCATGACAATACTTGAATCTCACATCTAAACTGGGAAAAGTGTGAACTTTTAAAAATTGATATTTTTTCGTGAAAATTCATGAAAGCGAATGAAAAATACTTGAATCTCACATCTAAACTGGGAAAAGAATGAACTTTGAAAGTTTGATATATTTTCATGAAAATTCATGAAAGCGTATGAAAAATACTTGAATCTCACATCTGAACTGGGAAAAGAATGAACTTTGAAAGTTTGATATTTTTTCAAGAAAAATTCATGAAAGCGCATGAAAAATACTTGAATCTCACATCTGAACTGGGAAATAAATGAACTTTGAAAGTTTGATATATTTTCATGGAAAATTCATGAAAGCGCAATGAATAATACTTGAATCTCACATCTGAACTGGGAAAAGAATGAAATTTGAAAGTTTGATATTTTTTCATGAAATTCATGAAAGCGCATGAAAAATACTTGAATCTCACATCTGAACTGGGAAAAGTGTGAACTTTTAAAAATTGATATTTGTTCGTGAAAATTCATGAAAGCGCATGAAAAATACTTGAATCTCACATCTAAACTGGGAAAAGAATGAACTTTGAAAGTTTGATATTTTTTCATGAAAATTCCATGAAAGCGCATGAATAATACTTGAATCTCACATCTGAACTGGGAAAAGTGTGAACTTTAAAAATTGATATTTTTTCGTGAAAATTCATGAAAGCGCATGAAAATACTTGAATCTCATATCTGAACTGGGAAAAGTGTGAACTTTTAAAAATTGATATTTTTTCGTGAAAATTCATGAAAAGCGCATGAAAAATACTTGAATCTCACATCTGAATAAGGAAAAAAGTGAACTTGAAAGTTTGATATATTTTCATGAAAATTCATGAAAGCGTCATGAAAAAATACTTGAAATCTCACATCTAAACTGGGAAAAGAATGAACTTTGAAAGTTTGATATTTTTTCATGAAAATTCATGGAAAGCGCATGAAAAATACTTGAATCTCACATCTGAACTGGGAAAAGTGTGAACTTTTAAAAATTGATATTTTTCGTGAAAATTCATGAAAGCGCATGAAAAATACTTGAATCTCACATCTGAATAAGGAAAAAAGTGAACTTTGAAAAATTGATATATTTTCATGAAAATTCATGAAAGCGCATGAAAAATACTTGAATCTCACATCTAAACTGGGAAAAGAATGAACTTTGAAAGTTTGATATTTTTTCATGAAACTTCATGAAAGCGCATGAAAAATACTTGAATCTTATGGCACGATATTCGCGCACTCAATCAATGATCGAACAAACTGATTTTGATGATTGGTAAATTTTTGCACCACTTTGTCAAAGACCGAAAAGACCGAATTCGACGTTTGATTCGATTCAAAATCGATGATTGATTCAATGAAATTCGAGATTGATTCGATCGAATTTGATAATCAATTCGACCAATTTTGATGATACAATCAAATAATTCTTGGTTAATTTTAGGGAGTTTGACCGATCACTAAGATCGTTTATCAAATACAAGATATCGATTGATTCAACAAACAAAATTAGTATTATCGAATGTGTTTTACTGAAATCGAACTAAAGGGTACTTTGAAATGGAATGCTTTCTAGTGCCCTCTTGCGACTTCACGCAACACTCCATCGCTTGTTGTTAGAAATATTTTTTAACCTTAGAAATATTGTATTATTCAAAGACGTGTTATAAATTGGAAATACTTGTTTATTTATTAAAAATCTTTTTTTCCAGATATTTATTTATGTTTTGATTTTTTATAGATCGAGAAGTTGGCAATATTGTTGAATGCTTTTTCTCCCCATAAAATCCGCTAGAGCATTAAGGCGTAAAGGCAATACTGTCAGGACGAATTAGTCACTACAACCTAAGAGTTTCTTCGATCGTGGGTCTGTTTATCACAATTTGTTTCTTAAATTTTTATTTTTACAATAACCGACGAAGATTTCGTCAATTTAAGTATAGCTTATACAAAATATAAGGCGGGATGTATCGGTAAGTTAACTTTTCCACCTGCTATTTTTTCTTGTTACATTTTCCTCCTTTTTTCCATTTTCCAGAGCATGGCAATGATCCCCTTAGTTTTGCTATGTTTGCTAAAAATCGCAAAGCATTCATGCCTCAATGCACACCAGCGTCCCCATCCAATTCCTCAGTAGCAGCTACAACCCCTCGAACCCCGAGCAACTTAGCTGGCTCAAGTTCATCAAGTATGGAATCCTGCAACGGGTCGTCATCTCCACATGTTACCAGATCTGCAAATAAGGCTCTACGAAATGCCAGAATGGCAAGCATAAGATCTCCTGGTAATATATATTAATTTTTTGCTCCCTAAAATTTTTCTTCAGTAAATATAAATATTATTTTTAGTTACTGCACCAGCTATTAAGGTCAAGTTCTTCTTATTGGGTGGACCTAATTGGTCTAAACAAAAAACCAGTGAACAGGAGAAATTAGATATTGGCAAACTCTATGAACCATTCAAAGAGATTAAGATGGCAGCAAATCTGAACACTGAGGAAACAGCTCAAGCTATCAGAAGGTATTGTCTAGATACTGTTTCATGTGAAGATAAATAATATGTAAAAGTTTTGACAGGGCATATCGTGGACTTCTTAAAGACGATTCACAATTCGTCATGTATCGCTGTCGAGGAAATTCAAAAGATTTGGAGTATTTTGACTTTGATTTGTCAACCCCTTATGTAAATGCCGGTAGACTGAAAAGGGTAAAAAGATTAAAAGTAGTTAAAGATTTTTTACTAATTTTTTTTTGTATCGTTAAGTTTACGGGTGTTTGTCCAGATTGTTCCTGAATTTTATCTAGATGTGATTCCAGACGGAAGCAAAGACCAAAGTGACGAGGATAATTTCTTGTGTCGATATTGTTTTTCTGAAAATAGACACGACCTAAGAAATGTTTGCACACGATCACCACTAGATGTAGACGGAAGATGCATTGATGAAAATGAAGCCACAAGTCTCAGTGGTGTGTCCTCTTAACGATTATTTGGAAAAAGAAGAACATCAGCACTTTCATGGAGTTAGTTTTGAAGATAACTCTAACAGTGCAATTGCTGTTCCTTTTATCGACGTTGCCGAAACGCAGCCCAACTTTGAGATCCCAACAGGGAATTTTTTCCCATCAATTTCTGCCTCTTCCATTGAAACTAAACCTCCAGCCCTTCCTGATCGCACTTCTGATACAATTTATCTTCGGGAAAAGTGTTTCAAAAGCAGCAGAGACACGACGTCAGTCTTCTGGTAACTTGCCAAACAATAATGTAACATCATTGCTGGGACGAGGATGACGGAAAGCAGGAAATGGGCTATGGGCAGGAATATGTAGTAAAGGGGAATAGCAGGAATATTTATATCTAAATTAATTTTGCTTGACATTGCATCTGTTATTTTTTTTTCTTAAAGCGATGCGTCTAATTGCTGAACACAAAACCGATATCATGGTGTTTACCGAGGAGGACGCCCAACTTATTCCTGACGTGTTTGGCAACGTTATCCAGTTGCGAGAAGATAACGTAACTGAAGACTTCAATTACGCCCTGCAAACTCCAAATTTTGAAAAGAAATCACGAAACCCTATTTTGATCGAAATGTTCTTCAACAATGGTTCGGGCGAAAGGAAGCAAAGAGAAGTGGTTGATCACGGTGGGCCAAAAATGGCTGCAGTTACCACTATGCTTGAGAAATTTGCATATCCACGGCTGAAGCAGCTGTCTGCGAATGGAACAGTAATTTCTCCCACTTTTGGTTTCTCTCCCGACGACTGGAATACTGAACTGCTTGTCTCGGGAAAAATTGCAGGTACTTTTTTCGAATTGCGTTTTTTATTCATGCTATAATTAACCTTTTAATTTAATAGCTATAGGAGTAGTTCAGTGCTTCGTGTGTCCCTTTTGGGTTTTACAAGCATACGAACGAATCAAAAATTCACCCAATGGCAGAGACCACCCATTTATTTTAGGAATGCATTTGCTTGAGGCCAATAAGGTACGATTCAAATTCGAACAATGAGTATTTTATAATAAGCTAGGCATTATTATTATAATGGCTTTACATTATTAGATCCTTGACAACGTTGCTTGTCACCCGGCATTCATAAAAATGAGTGCTTCAACGGAACTTATTATGGAATCTCTTGACTGGGATTATGCCATTTCGCCTATTTTCTTTCTAAGAGAACAAGAAAAGGCCAATATAGCCTGGTTTCAGACCTACCTCGAAAATATTTCAAAAGGGTTTTATCTTGTCTTACAATTTAACAACAAGAGAAGCTTGACGATTTATTACCCAATTAGGTCGAGGAAGAAATGCTGAAATCACCTTGCAGGGAGTGTATGGACTCCTTACCGGATCCTTTCACGTTCCAATCAATTAGCGTGAAATGCAATTGAAAGTAATTTTTCGTCATCCAGGTTCACTGAAAGAAATGGAAGGCTTTCATCCCCAAGTAAAAACCTGTCCCAATATTGCGGAATTAATTTTTCCCGTGACCAATAATGAAGAAACCTTCGTGAACTTGTGGAACGATGCTCTTTCATCCCTTCGTTACGGATTTACTCGTCTTTAAAGGCTACCAGCCAGCCACGCTTTTTTTTATTGTTATTTTGCAGAACAACCCAGGTTTTTTTATCGTACATTTTTTCGTCCATTGGGCAAAACGAACTCTCTTTTCCATTCTGTAACGTATAAACGTTTCAACGTTTTTCAATGATCGATTATTTTGAATAAAGAAATGTTACTTTAGTGCAAAGAAATAACTTGTGTATTTTGTTTTTACTTGCTGTTTTGTAAGTGTAACGGTTGCACATTTATTGAGAATCAATACCCTTTAATCAAACGCAATTAATATTACGCTTTAGCGAGTCGTTTTTTCTGGTGCCTTGCAAATACGTTTTTGGATAGAGGGGAGAGCCAGCGGACGTCTTTCAATTACGTTAGAATAAAATTTCTCCTTTTACCCTGTCACAATTAAATTAACTGTACAAAATTAGTGGAAATCAGATGTAGCCAGGGTATAGCTTACGATAGCAGGATGCAAAATGTTACGCTTGGATATAATTTTTATTAATTTAAACCACCACTTACTTAATATTAAAATTTATACACTTATTTTATTGTTAACTAACTATCTTACGTAAGAATTGCATGACTAACTCAATTGCCGGTCCAGTTTCTTGCTAGCTGCTGCAGTGTGATCTTAAGGTTCATAACCGTAGTCGTTGACAATTCTACGTTGTTCACGTAAATGTTTACGAGATTAAAATAAGGAAACTGGAGTGTTATTTATCGGACGTTGCTACCATTAATTGGATTTCAATTATTTTGTTCGACGAATGTGTGGCAGATTGAGGTTGGGGTTTGATGGCTCTTTCCATGATATTATATCGAAAACGAACATGTTCTTAAGACTTATCAATACTATTTAATATAATTTAGTTTATTGTTCATATTTTTCTGCATATAAAGAAATGAGACACAACGGAGGAAGAATATGTATACATATTCTTCCTCCGTTATAGGCCTATATATAGGCAACGATAGTTTAGATACGGTTTTTACTTGGGAAAGTGAGGGATAAAAGACATCACTTTTTCTCTCTGTGTCTTCTACGCAGGATATAATATGTTCTTCTTAGCTTAAACGGCTTAACGATTTATTGTCACTAACTGAACGATAGATTAGAAATAATTGTTTTCGAAAAAGCTAATAAACCGTTGCTATTACTACATGGGCACATTGGAAACAGGAGAACGTTTGGGTCGTAACGGATTGCAGCAGATCAAACAAAATTTTTTATTGCCTAGCCGCAGCCGTAAGTTTTCTATTGCGTATTTGGAATGCTGTTCACTATTATGAGAGCTGATTCACAATGCCAATTTGTAGCGTTCCATTTTTATTTGATAGGGATTAGTTATCAGCATTTGTTTGTAATATTTTATTGTCCAGTTATGCAACACATTGTTCATTAGTGATGGAAATTTTAAAAACAGCGATCTATAGAGCAAATAGAACAGGAACAACTATCTCTGAATTTTAAAATTGATCGATTAATTAATTTTTTTTTCATTAAAAAAACAATTTCTTCTTCTTCATTGTAATCTGCCGATTGATAATTAGACCCTGAAATCAAAATCCGTTCTGAAACAAGCGAATCGTCGAAAAACTCCCGAAGGATCATCGTCGTGTACATAAGATTTCTTACGTTCTTAGGATACTTACGTATATTCATATAAAACGAGGTATGCAGGTGAAGATTTAGTTAATGCACAAGATAAACAAATTCATCTGGCGGTTTTTGCTATGTATTAAGTTTAAGAAGAGGAAAATCATAGAGGAATGGATCGGAATGGATATTGATGTCGCTCCGTCGCAGCGCACAAGTGAGAGTCGCAATATTTATTGGTTCCAGATCCAGAACGACAACTTTTCAGCCCTTGCTCTTTTCTAGGTCTATACATATACACATTTATTTCATCCACGTTTCAAATGCGGGATGATAGTTCCGCAAAAAAAAATGCAGCCAGGGAAATTTTCAAATTTTACTCTCGCTTTTATTTTAGCACTCATTTCCATAATTTTATTTATATTAATTACGACGCTTATATCAAGTTGTTGGGTTGTTATATATAAACCAGCAGGTCATTGCAATACACAAAGAAAATGTTTGGGGTGCCCATAGAACACACTTTTAGTCTCTTACAGCTTTGATTTAATTTGCTCGTGGCACAAAAGAACTAAATTATATGGAGGCCATTCGCGGTTTCTATATTATATAATGCAACAATAAGCGCAATGATGGAGAAAAGGAACGAAATCAGCCGAGTGAGAGAGTTCTCTCTCTTTTTAGATACATTAAAGCCACAGATGATTATCCCTCTGATTATCTCGCCTGCAAAGTCTGCACGGTTTATTGTCGCACAGAGGAAGATTATTGGCCCACACTCCATTAGGGACCTCTTTCGGAATTTTTGCCCTCAAAAGCACCAGGTAAAGCCTAAAACACAATCTTTACGCAATAATAGCGCGGTCCCTGGTGGTTCTAGCAGCTAGAAGATTGTGTTTTGTGTGTTGAGCTTAGTCGTTGAGCTAGGACTGCAGAGAACTGAGGAGATATCGAGTGGTGCATGTAAAAATGGGGAAAAAATACAAGAAGAAGGGAACCGATTTTCTTTTTCTTTTTCTTTTTAAACATCAACTAATAATAAATTGAAATTTGCATGAGAAAGAAGCCAAAATGTTGTGGGTGTTGGTTTGTTTCTTTTTGCTTTCTTCTTCTTGGTCGTGATGTTGCCGTCTATTTGCTTTAATACGCGGAGGTGTTTTTTTTAGACCTTATTAATATTTGTAGCTAATAAAAATTTTATTCTTCGAATTTTCTGAGAAATTGGGTCTCTAGACTACAACTAGTTAACACATAGGCCTACGTTTTCGTTACTTTCAACCCAACAGCAGCAGCAGCGCAAAAAAGTCGTCAATTAAAGGCTCAGAATATATTTTTATCGCGAATTTGTTTGTTTGGTTGGTTTGGTCTTTTGTATTTATCACGGTGGCCAAGTTGAAAGAAAAGGAAGAAGTTATAGCGACTTTAGGACCGTCCTTGGGCGCTGAGAAAGATGGATCGATGCAGGGGCACAATCCATTTGTTACTCTGTCTTTCACCGAGTCTTTCACTTTCTATATGTGACTGTGAATGTCTCGTCTCATATACTTGTCGACGCTTGTCGAGTCCTACATATGTGTAGGATGAAGCTAGGAAACTTGAATCAGGTCGACAGGCGGAGAGACAGCTATATATAACCCTGTAAGAAAACTGGGCACAAAATAGCAGGTGTGCCGGATGCGAGCAGGATGAATTTCATACCTTGACCGTCGCGATTCTCGACGGTCAATCCTAGTTATTCATAGAAAACTGAAATTGGAAAATAAAAAACTAAAAAAACCACTGAGGTGAACGTCACACAACAAGTGAAATTGATCAGAGACAATGTAGTCCCGATCAATGCATGCTGTTTTTTTTTACACTTTCTAAAAAAACACAGTTAAGGAATATGTGAAATATAAATATTTTCTATCTGAACTGTCAACTGTTCATATCTTCGACAATTTCTTCATCACATATGTAAATTTGCTCATCTTCATTGAGATTTAGTGATCTCATTGTTATTCAAACAAGCTTTTCTGTCACAAATTGATTGTTCCTTATTGACATTTGGCACAGTATTATTTATTTTTCCCCGATGCCTCTTTTCGTGTAAGTAGAATGTGTGATCAGTTTTTTTTAAGATTTAGGACTACCGCGTCGTTTTGAAATTGACAGGTTATTTCTTGACTTGGTTGGTTTGTTTTTTTCATATGCATAGATGTGCGGATATGATCGGGTCTCTCTCTTTCTTTTTCTGGACATTTAAAAGTTGTTTTAAAAATACTCGGTGAATGATGATGAAACCCCGTTGAGTTCGGACAAAACTCATCCGATGTCTTTTTCTATTGTCTGTTCGTTTTCTGCTGATGCTGGTCTTCGTCAAGTATTTCCGCGCATCGGCTAATATAATCCACTGAATGAATGGCATGAACCGAAGCGCGATGATGAAGTTGACGATCGAGGGGCAAAAAGGGCGCAGCACGACGTTCATTCATTTGCTTTTGTTGTTTTATATTTTCCAATCCTTTGGTTTTTCTCATGTAGATATACGATAGACCGATGTTTTATATTCTGAATTTTAAGCTCAGAGAATATAGGGGTGGTGGCAGGATGACGATATTGTGTGTGTCTCTCTCTTTGGTTTTTTGTGTAGGCTCGTCTAACCGGTCTTTGTCATGTGGATTCGGCGGGCTGTTGTCCTTATATTCATTTTTTTACCATCAGAGAGATTTATTGTAGGTGCCCATAAATAATGAACAAAGTGCGTCAAGTTGTTACAAGTGAAGACAACCAAGTCTAAAACAGTTTACAGAATTCCTATTCAGCCATCTACTTTTTCATCTTTGCATTACCCGCTTCCGGCCGCTTCCGTCCACCTAAGTGACAGTAAGGTAAAATAAAATCTGAATTTTTCCAATAGTGATGTTCGGCTAACATAATCGTTCAGGGAAAAAAGAAATCATCTAACCTCTTTCACATAATTTTTGTTGGAAATAAGCAATTCACAGCCATGAAAAAAACATTTGATTTGATTGGGTGAATGTCCCAGCTACATTATTAAAACGTCATCGCGTTTACACTTAAACTTCCAATATATCTCCCTGTTAAGTATTTGGTAACGAAAAACATAGACTACTACACCGCCAACTACACCAACTACTACACCGGTAATTATATTGACTCCAGTACAGACCACCTCCACGACGACGCCGTAACCAGAAGCCAAACGTAACATTCTGAGTATTTATCATTATGGAATGGATGAAGAAAAAAACACTTCATTTTTATGAATGCCGTTACGGCATTAATTATGTATTTCTTTATTCGTATTGTAGTGCTAGTGCAAGCGCAAGTGCTTGCTTAATTTTCCATGTCGAAGTTATTTTTTGGACGAAGTTACATTTTCTTTGATTGCGCAACGTTGGTTCTTTTCTTCATTATCAAAATGGAGAATTACGCATAGTTATTTGATAATTAGAGGCCTCTGTTTGTGTATCTACTTTTCACTCCCTTATTTAGTACGATTCATATAACACTTGAGTATTTAGAAGTTGTTAATTATAAAATTGACTATGGAGGCTGCTTACGAAAGATACAAGTTAGAGCTTACTCAGCTTAGTGGTGAATTTGAAAGAAGGTGCAATATTCTTCAATAAGTTTTCGCATCAAAATTATATTAATTGTATTATTTTTTGAAAGCCCAACGTTTTGAGGAATTTTCTAGCAACTACAGAGAGTTTTGTGACATAATGCAAACAGACGATGTGTTAAACCAACTTTCAACAGATGCTGAGAGGCCAGATCATAATCGTGTTGTCATTGATTTTGTAAAAGTGCAAGAATATAAAGGTATTAATAATGGAAGTGCAGTACTGTTCTAAGTCTAATCTAGTTTTGTCAAACAATTTTAGCTAATGATTTCAAGATAAAGGAAATTGCAAAACTAATGGGTGTTAAACCACGTACACTGCAAAGAAGAATTGCTGAATGGGGAATTAACATGAGAACAAGTTATAGTACAATTAGTGATGAAAAATTTGATGAATACATAACTGCTGCCAGAAAGCAATTCCCCAATTTTGGTTTGAAATATAATAATTTTAAAATGATTAATTCCCGTTGTGGTGTAGGCCTAATGAGGTATTTAATCTACTTCTAGGCCTCCAACTCATCAAGGGAAAACTAAGCTCTGATGGAATAAAAATTCAGCATTGTCGATTACGAGAGTCGTATAATAGAGTTGGACTTAAGCAGGGATATCCATGCAAAAAAAAAATTAAACGTCGCGTATATTCTGTACAGGGCCCTCTTTCTTTATGGCATCTTGACGGATTTTACAAGTTTGACGGGTAAGTTGGAATGCAATATCATAATATTTTGATAGCCCATGCTTAAATTTTTTTATTTAATCTTTTTTGAAGATGGGGTTTTGTTGTTCATGGAATTGTCGATGGATACTCCAAAGCAATTGTCGGTATGGAGGTTGCAGACAATAACCGGTCTGAAACAGTCGTCAAAGTCCTTCATAGAGCTCGGTTGATTTGGGGTATGCCTGCATGTCTTCGAACTAATAGAGGGGGCGAAAACGTTCTTGCGGCAGACTATCTTCTCCAGATCAGAGGTAGCCATAATCGTAGTTTCATTGCTGGCAGGTCTATACACAATCAGCCAATTGAGCGCCAATGGAAGGACACGAAGGAGCGTTGCCTAGAACCACTACTGGACGAGTTTCAGTAAGTTTTTTAATATCATTTGGTTCGAACTTATTGAATTCTTTTATTTCGTGTATTACCAATTATTAGTAACATGGACACAAGCGGAATTCTACATTCCGAATCGGACATCGACCTATTTTGTCTGCATTTTGTCGGAATGAACCTTTTTCAGCGAACACTTGATGCTTATGTTTCCTCGTGGAACCATCACCCTATGCGCACTAAGTCCTACGCAACTCCTATACAAAGTTACATCTCAGGAATTTACGAGTTTGTAAGGTGTAACTACTATTTCGGTAAACGGTTTTTGTAATGATAGGATCCAGACGTAGTTCATCTTTTAGAAGGCATATTTGATGAAGATTATCTAGAAACTATCATTGGACCTCTCCGAGCAGCTAGAAATGTGCCGAAGTATGATTGCCCTCTTTTTCCTCCAGAGCTTCATGAACTTAAAAAAATAATTGACCCAACAAAAGTAGAATTTGATAACATAAGAAATCAGTTTATTGTCGCAAAAAACTTCGTAATTGCCACCATAAATAATCGCGAATAAAAATGAGCGCCGCATCATAATTTTTATTAATTTTTTTACTACTTAAAACCCAATTATTCACCAAATTCCACCTTTATATTTTTCGTATGTGAAGCTTATATTAGATAACAAAAATATCCCATAGAAAAAAATATCATATAAATGAGAGTTCAAATAGATGCATCAACCAGTGTAGAGGGAGAAATTAATAATAATCTTCCGTAAGATTTTCTTCATGCAACTGGATTACACAAACGCGAAACAAGTTGAACAACCTCACATGTAAACATCTAAATTTCGGATTCGTGTTCATCCATTGATGTAACTTGAAGATTTATCAGTGTAACCTTTAAAGATACCAAAGAAATTAGTAAATGCAAACAATTATTACTCTTCATATTTTAAGCATTTTAAGTCTGTAAATATCATCAAGCAACCCTGATATCACAACAGGGCAAATTGATGAAGTTGTCGGCGAGCTTTTGCATGTGCTCGTCTGTTACCGATGACTTGCCCTTACGGACGATGATATAAGGACTGCACGGACAACAAATTCGAATAATTATAGTTGCGTTTACCCTAACTCTTAAGCCGGGTCTGATCATCTTACCAACATAAACGAGCACCATCGCAACTGATGTAAACCGAACGAGTCAGGAAATGCGGATAGATGGAAACAAACGGGTTGATGTGACCGTGGCGGCGAGCTAGTTTGAAATAACGAATCAACCGCTGATAGTCCTTGACCAATCCGATGATATTGCCTAAAATAATAAAATAAATCCGATAAGTAAATCTAAGATTGCATATAGAAGTCGATTAAATACCATTAAGGAAAGCGGTGTAAATGCTGGGGTCGCTTATCTCCTCGCCACTAAACAGATGAATGTCTTCGACGCTCATATTCTGCGCAATCCGAGCGATGGGTGCTTCTTCTGCTTCAGTCGTGATGTGGGTCATCAGTGCCAAATTCTTCACCAAGCCACAACCCTAAGAAATTCCGGTCGTTAATAATGCAAATATTTGAAGTAAAAAAAAAAAACATTTAAAATCGTTTTACTTCGCCTTCTGGGGTATCCGCCGGACATATCATTCCTGAATAAATCAAATTGGAAAATATAAGAATTATTTTAAATTCTAACAAGCACAAATTAAAGATTTTATACCCCATTGAGAAGGATGTAGAGAGCGGGGCCCAATAGCCTGACTCTTCCTCTCATAATCTGAATTGACCCTCGTCATCATTCCAAGTCCAGAAATGTACGATAAACGACACAGAGTATGTGTGACACCTTGTCTGTCCATACGGAACCGCTTGATGGTCCAATTGCCCTAAAGAAAAGAAGATATTACAGAGAATTAAATAAGGTAAGTAGAAATAAATTTGCAAATGTTACAGTAATGATGGCGTTTTCCAGTCCCACGGTTATGATAATCATTAGGTCCAAGTACATAGCCTTTGCTTTGAAGTTAAAGTTCTCCACCTATTACAACGTGCAAGACATTTTTAGGACAATCCAATTTGTTTTTCCTAATTGAAAAGCTCTTACCGGAACATGGGCTAATACTTGACTAGCTAGGGCTTCTCTTGCTTGATCCATGGGTGTTTTCTTGGGACCCGCAAAAAATCGTTTTTGATGCATCTTCTTTCCCAAGTGCCTGTTATAAGTCATTGAAAACATCAACATTTGTTACTGAAGCTTACTAGTTTCAAAATACCTCAAGGCTTGTTTTTGGGTAAAAATGTTGGGTTTGACGCATTCTTCGAGAGATGGAGCAAACGCAGTCTGGAAATCATCGTCTGTGCCAATCATCTGCACAATCTCCTGATCCGAAACAATCCCCATTGCTTTAAATGCGATAGCCACCGGAATTTCCTTGAAAAGTCCAAATTGGGTGATGAAGGTTTAATGAAAAACTTACAGCATAAACTTACTTCTAAAAAGCTCAATTGATGCAAATAAAACTTCTTATTCTTTACAATAAGATTGGTGCGTATCTTCAATCCATTGGCAGTGCTTGTTACATGACAACACATACCATGATATGGTGATATGTCCTGTAACAAACTAACAAAATTGACATGTTAAGTATCATCACTCGAAACCCAAATTTTTAACCCAATAAAAATGTACGAAGGAGTAACTTATATTACCATGAGATCTAGTGCTTGATATTCTGGCATTTCCCAGATACTTATAACGGCTTCCAGGTCTGGAATCAAGTGGAGATGACATCCTGTTGCAGAATCTCATACTTGATGCACTTGAGCTAGCTAAGTTGCTCGGGGTTCGAGAGGTTGTCACTTAAGGTGTTGGCTGGAGATGATGAATTGATTTAAGGCACAAATACTTTGCGATTTTCAGCAAACATACAAAAGTAATGGGATCATTGCCATGCTCTGCAAAAAGGAAAAAGGGGGAAAATGTAACCAGAGAAAAAATAGCAGGTGGAAAAATTAACTTACCGATATATCACACCTTGTACTTCGTATTAGCTACACTAAAAATGAAAAAATTTTGAAAAAATTGTGATAAAAAAACCAAACAAAGAAACTCTTAGCGTCTGTCTGCTCTCGCCATGCTATGCTCCTCCATCCTCTGGCTGATTTTATGGGAAGTAAGAGCAATCAACAATATTGCCAAATTTTCGAGCTATACAAACAAAAACGTGAATATATTTCTGGAAAAATAGAATTACATTAAATAAAAAAGAATTTAAATTTATAACACGTCTTTGAATAATACAATATTTCTACGGTTAAAAAATATTTCTGACAATAAGCGATGGAGTGTTGCGTGATGTCGCAAGAGGGCACCAGCAAGCATTCCAATTCAAAGCACCCTTTAGTTCGATTTTAGTTTAACACATTCGATGATACACATTTTTATTGTTGAATCAGTCGATCTTGCATTTGATAAACGAACTTAGTGACGAGTCAAATTCATTAAAATTTGGCCAAGAATTATTTTGATTAAATCATCGAAATCGGTCTAATTGATTATCGAATTCGATCGAATTGATCGTCGACTTCGATCGAATCAATCTTTGAATTTGATCAAATCAATCATCGAATTTGATCAAATCAAACGTGTTATTCGATCTAATCGATCTTCGGCACAACACCGGAAAAATTTACCATTCATCAAAATCAGTTGGTTCGATCATCGATTGAGTGGCGCGAATATCGTGCCATAGAATCTCACATCTGAACTGGAAAAAAAGTGAACTTTGAAAGTTTGATATTTTTCATGAAAATTCATGAAAGCGCATGAAAAATACTTGAATCTCACATCTTAACTGGGAAAAGAATGAACTTTGAAAGTTTGATATTTTTTCGTGAAAATTCATGAAAGCGCATGAAAAATACTTGAATCTCATATCTGAACTGGGAAAAGTGTGAACTTTTAAAAATTGATATTTGTTCGTGAAAATTCATGAAAGCGCATGAAAAATACTTGAATCTCACATCTGAACTGGGAAAAAGTGAACTTTGAAAGTTTAATATTTTTTCATGAAAATTCATGAAAGCGCATGAATTATACTTGAATCTCACATCTGAACTGGGAAAAGTGTGAACTTTTAAAAATTGATATTTTTTCGTGAAAATTCATGAAAGCGCATGAAAAATACTTGAATCTCACATCTGAACTGGGAAAAGTGTGAACTTTTAAAAATTGATATTTTTTCGTGAAAATTCATGAAAGCGCATGAAAAATACTTGAATTTCACATCTGAACTGGGAAAAAAGTGAACTTTGAAAGTTTGATATTTTTTCATGAAAATTCATGAAAGCGCATGAAAAATACTTGAATCTCACATCTAAACCTGGAAAAGAATGAACTTTGAAAGTTTGATATTTTTTCGTGAAAATTCATGAAAGCGCATGAAAAATACTTGAATCTCACATCTAAACTGGGAAAAGAATGAACTTTGAAAGTTTGATATTTTTTCATGAAAATTCATGAAAGCGCATGAATAATACTTGAATCTCACATCTGAACTAGGAAAAGTGTGAACTTTTAAAAATTGATATTTTTTCGTGAAAATTCATGAAAGCGCATGAAAAATACTGGAATCTCACATCTGAACTGGGAAAAGAATGAACTTTGAAAGTTTGATATTTTTTCATGAAAATTCATGAAAGCGCATGAAAAATACTTGAATCTCATATCTGAACTGGGAAAAGTGTGAACTTTTAAAAATTGATATTTGTTCGTGAAAATTCATGAAAGCGCATGAAAAATACTTGAATCTCACATCTGAACTGGGAAAAAGTGAACTTTGAAAGTTTGATATTTTTCATGAAAATTCATGAAAGCGCATGAATAATACTTGAATCTCACATCTGAACTGGGAAAAGTGTGAAATTTTAAAAATTGATATTTTTTCGTGAAAATTCATGAAAGCGCATGAAAAATACTTGAATCTCACATCTGAATAAGGAAAAAAGTGAACTTTGAAAGTTTGATATATTTTCATGAAAATTCATGAAAGCGCATGAAAAATACTTGAATCTCACATCTAAACTGGGAAAAGAATGAACTTTGAAAGTTTGATATTTTTTCATGAAAATTCATGAAAGCGCATGAAAAATACTTGAATCTCACACCTGAACTGGGAAAAGAATGAACTTTGAAAGTTTGATATATTTTCATGAAAATTCATGAAAGCGCATGAAAAATACTTGAATCTCACATCTGAACTGGGAAAAGTGTGAACTTTTAAAAATTGATATTTTTTCGTGAAAATTCATGAAAGCGAATGAAAAATACTTGAATCTCACATCTAAACTGGGAAAAGAATGAACTTTGAAAGTTTGATATTTTTCATGAAAATTCATGAAAGCGCATGAATAATACTTGAATCTCACATCTGAACTGGGAAAAGAATGAAATTTGAAAGTTTGATATTTTTTCATGAAAATTCATGAAAGCGCATGAAAAATACTTGAATCTCACATCTGAACTGGGAAAAGTGTGAACTTTTAAAAATTGATATTTGTTCGTGAAAATTCATGAAAGCGCATGAAAAATACTTGAATCTCACATCTGAACTGGGAAAAGTGTGAACTTTTAAAAATTGATATTTTTTCGTGAAAATTCATGAAAGCGCATGAAAAATACTTGAATCTCACATCTGAATAAGGAAAAAAGTGAACTTTGAAAGTTTGATATATTTTCATGAAAATTCATGAAAGCGCATGAAAAATACTTGAATCTCACATTTAAACTGGGAAAAGAATGAACTTTGAAAGTTTGATATTTTTTCATGAAAATTCATGAAAGCGCATGAAAAATACTTGAATCTCACATCTGAACTGGGAAAAGTGTGAACTTTTAAAAATTGATATTTTTTCGTGAAAATTCATGAAAGCGAATGAAAAATACTTGAATCTCACATCTAAACTGGGAAAAGAATGAACTTTGAAAGTTTGATATTTTCATGAAAATTCATGAAAGCGCATGAATAATACTTGAATCTCACATCTGAACTAGGAAAAGTGTGAACTCTTAAAAATTGATATTTTTTCGTGAAAATTCATGAAAGCGCATGAAAAATACTTGAATCTCACACCTGAACTGGGAAAAGAATGAACTTTGAAAGTTTGATATATTTTCATGAAAATTCATGAAAGCGCATGAAAAATACTTGAATCTCACATCTGAACTGGGAAAAGTGTGAACTTTTAAAAATTGATATTTTTTCGTGAAAATTCATGAAAGCGAATGAAAAATACTTGAATCTCACATCTAAACTGGGAAAAGAATGAACTTTGAAAGTTTGATATTTTTCATGAAAATTCATGAAAGCGCATGAATAATACTTGAATCTCACATCTGAACTGGGAAAAGTGTGAACTCTTAAAAATTGATATTTTTTCGTGAAAATTCATGAAAGCGCATGAAAAATACTTGAATCTCACATCTGAATAAGGAAAAAAGTGAACTTTGAAAGTTTGATATATTTTCATGAAAATTCATGAAAGCGTATGAAAAATACTTGAATCTCACATCTGAACTGGGAAAAGAATGAACTTTGAAAGTTTGATATTTTTTCAAGAAAATTCATGAAAGCGCATGAAAAATACTTGAATCTCACATCTGAACTGGGAAATAAATGAACTTTGAAAGTTTGATATATTTTCATGAAAATTCATGAAAGCGCATGAATAATACTTGAATCTCACATCTGAACTGGGAAAAGAATGAAATTTGAAAGTTTGATATTTTTTCATGAAAATTCATGAAAGCGCATGAAAAATACTTGAATCTCACATCTGAACTGGGAAAAAGTGAACTTTGAAAGTTTGATATTTTTCATGAAAATTCATGAAAGCGCATGAATAATACTTGAATCTCACATCTGAACTGGGAAAAGTGTGAAATTTTAAAAATTGATATTTTTTCGTGAAAATTCATGAAAGCGCATGAAAAATATGGCACGATATTCGCGCCACTCAATCGATGATCGAACCAACTGACTTTGATGATTGGGAAAATTTTTCCGGTATTGTGCAGAAGATCGATTAGATTGAATTCCACGTTTGATTCGATTAAATCGATGATTGATTCGATCAAATTCGATGATTGATTTGATCAAATTCGATGATAGACGATGATTGATTCGATCGAATTTGGTGATCGATCCGACCGATTGCGAAGATTCAATCGATTGAATTCATGATCAATTTTTAGGAATTCGACCGAATACCTTATATCGTTAATCACATGCAAGATCGATTGATTTCAAACCAGAAATGAATATTATCGAATGTTTTTAGTAAGTTCGAAGTGAAGGGTTCATTCCTAATGGATGCTTACTGATGCCATCTTGCGGCTTCCTCCAAAACTCAAACGTGTTTGGATATATTTTGACCAATACATTTTTTTTAACACAAAAATATTGCATTTTTATAAGACTTGTAATCAAATTTAAATTCCCGTTTATAAATTTAAATTAACAAGATAACGTCTGGGTCGTGATTCTTGCAGCCAACAAATTGCGTTGCCTAGCCGTATGTTTTCTCTTGCGTATTTTGACTTTGCTTTTCGTGGAAAGGATATAAGGAGCTGACTCCCCATGACAATTTATATCGTTCCATCTTAATTTGACTAAGAATAATTATCAGCATTTGTTTAAATATTTTATGCCGCACATTGTCATTATTTGACACCTGCACATTTTCTGTATTAGTGGACATTTTATTAAACAACGATCTACATAGCATCATATGTAACAGGAGCAACTGTTTCTGATTTATTATCTATTAATTGATTTTTTTTGCATTAAAACAACAATTTCTTTTCCTTCATAGTAATCTGCTAATTGATAATTGGATTCTGAAACAAGCGAATCATTGATTTACTCCCGGTAGTCAAGTATCATCGGCGTATATATAAGATCTTGGTGGAACGGACTCCGATGTAAACGAGGAACACGGAAACGAGGTACGATGAAGAGCTAGTTAATGCACAAGATAAATTATCTGGCGGTTTGCACTGCATATTTTAAGAAAAAGATGAAAAGCATATAGGAATGGACATTAGCGTCGCAGCAAGTGAGAGTCCCCAATAGATTTATTTGCTGCAGCTCCGCGACGACTACCTTATGATTTATTCAGCCCTTGGCCTTTTCTTGGTCTATACATATACTCATTTATTTCGTACACTTTTCACAAAAATGCGGAATGATAGTTTCGGAAAAATTGATGCAGTCAGAGTAATACAAGGGAATTTTAACTTCATCAGTCATTTCAATAATTTTCTGATTTTCCATAGACTGTGACGCTAATTAAGTTGCTGGGCTGTTATATCAACCAGGTCATTGCAAACCGAAAAGAAAATGTGTTGGGTGCCCATAGCTCACTCTTAGTCTATCACAACTGTGCTCAACTTTGCACGTAACGCGTAGCACAAAAGAACTAAATAATATATGTAGAGGCCGTGTGTGGCTTCTAGATTTATATACAAGAATATACCAGATGATGGAAAATACACGAAATAAGCCAGAGTCAGAGATTTCTGAGAAATCTCTCTTTCTCTCTCTCCTCTCTTTCTCTGTTCTTATATAATAAAGCCACGGATATATCTCTCTGATTCTATCTTCAAAATTTCTTCAAAATATGCAATTATGCATGGGTTATTACCGAAAAAACTTTTGGTGCTGGCCTGCTGGAGGAAGATTTTCGGCCGATTCTCCATTACGGACCTCATTGTGATTTTTTTTAGACGCGCAAAAACGCTTTTTTGACATAATCCTTACGCAATAATGGCGTGGTCCCCGTCGGTCCCAGCAGCTTAAAGATTGGTATGTTGGGCTTAGCCGTTGAGGACTGAGGAGGTATCCAGTGGTGTACGTGTAAAAATGGGGGAAAAATACGAGAAGAAGGGAATAGTTTTTTTTCTTTCCTTTTCTTCTGAAACATCAACAAATAATAGATGGAAATTTATGCATGAAAAAGAAGCAAAAATGTTGGTTGGTTTCTTTTTGCTTTCTTCTTCGTCGTCGTGATGTTGCTGTTTGCAATAAATCAATAATACGCGCAGGATTTTTTATCATTTAATATTTGTAGCAAATAATGATTTTATTTTTCTCTGAATATCTTTTTACTTGCGCGAATTTCTTTGTTTGGTCTTATGTATTTATCTCGGTGCTAACTTTAAAATTCATTAATTATATATGATAAGATATCTTATTATCTTCAATATACACACGATGAATGTTGATGAAGAATCATGCTGAATAATAATAGCCTTCTCTTTTTGGAGGATATATTATACAAAAACGCCAAAAAGCAAAAAACAAACACGAATGGTTTGGCTGTTGCGCATTATCATTATCAACATCTTAGCGTTTCATAGCAGAATTTTTTCCGCCGCATCTTTCTAATTACTGCTGCCTGTCCTACTGGAGAGAATTAACTTTTTCTCTTTTGATTACAAATATATATAGATATAGATGTATATATATATTATGTATAAACATTTCTTTCTTATTATATTTCCTCTTCCATGCTGCCATCATTACATAATTTGTTTCTCTTCTTCTTGGTTCTTTTTTGGCTGCTGCTACTGTTGGATGTAAACAACAACAGCACGTCTTCGTGTATTTCTGTACTACACGCAGCAGTCTTATTAAAACGTGTATTTTATGTAGATGTATATTTGGCGCTGTGACTTTAAATACAGCATATATTTTTTTTTATGTGATTTTTGGTTTTGTTGCGTAGCGTTGCAAAATGGAAATCATCAACGACTTAAAAGACAGATGGTATAAGAAGTGGGGTTGACCATTTCATGCCTTGACCCACGTGATTTGCATAATGAAAAACATTATTTCTAGAAGCGCAACGATATTTCAATATATGAACTGATGTGATTTAACCTCGAGTCGTTTGACTGATTTGGATCGTTTTTATCTGTTTGGTTTTTCCTTCTTTTTCTTCAATAGGTTCTGCTAGATGACTTTACTTATAAGTTTAATTCAAGCGCCCCCTTCGTAATACACCGCATCGCGGTAGTTATATTTTTTTTTCTTGTGTCTTCCTTAGAGACCTTAAAAACGAGCTTCTCTATCACAAATTGATTGTTCCCTATTTACATTTGGCATCGTCTTATTTATTTTTTGCCAATGTCTTTTTTCGTACAAGTAGAATGTTTTATCGGGTTTTTTTTTTAATGTGTACCGCGTCTTTTTTAAATTATCAGTTTATTCCTTAACTTGTTTTGTTTTTGTTTTTTATGCGTAGATATGATGGATATGATCGTGTCTCTCTATCTCTTTCTTTTTCTCTACATATAAAAGTGGTTATAAAAATACTCGGTGAATGATGGTGAAACCCCGTGGAGTGCAGACAAAAACTCATCCGGTGTCTTTGTTTAACGATAAATGTGGGAGTTGGCCATTTCATTGATGAAATGTACAAGACAACAAAATTCAAACCTCATCGTAATTTGGCTCTTGTTTCCCTTTTTTCTATTTTTCATTCGTTTTCTGCTGGTCATTATTGTCGAGTATTCCCACACTCCAGCTAACATAATCCATAACACACTGAATGAATGAAATGCACCGGTGCGTGATGATGAATCTGGTGATGGAGGATTTGAGGGGCAGAAAGGCAGTAGCACGAATTTCATTCATTTGTTTTGTTGTTTTATTTTTTCCAAACCATTGGTTTTTCTCATATACATATACATATACGATAGACCGTTGTTTTGTATTCTGATTTTTAAGCTCAGAGAATATAGGGCGGTAGCAGGATGACGATATCGTGTGTGTCTCTATCTTTGGTTGTTTGTTTTGACTCGTTTGACCGGTCCTTATACTGTGTACATACGGCGGTCTGCTGTCTTTATATTCCTTTTTGTTTCCATTCAAGAGATAATTAATAATATGTGCCTATAAATATTAAATAATGAATAAAGTGCGCCGGATTGTTACAAGTTAAGCCAACTAACCCGAAAACGATTCTATCGCGTACTCAGCCATCTATTTTTTCATCTTTGGATGACCCTCTTCCGGCCAATTCCGGCCAATTGTCGGTATGGAGGTTGCAGACAATAGCCGGTCTGAAACAGTCGTCAAGAACCGATAGAGGGAGCGAAAACGTCCTTGTGGCAGACTATGTTATCCAGATCAGAGGCTATAACCGCAGTTTTCATTATTATACTTTCAAGTCTATATACAATCAGCCAATTGAGCTCCAAAATAAGGACACGAATTTTGCTTTGCCTACGTCTGGACGAGTTTCAGTAAGTTTTTAATTTCACAAGGTCCGAACTTATCAAATCCTTAAGTTCTTCTCATCACACGGATAGTTGGACACAAGCGGAATTCTACAGTCCGAATCGGACATCGACCTATTTTGTCTGCATTTTGTCGGAATGAACCTTTTTCAGCGAACACTAGATGCCTATGTTTCCTCGTGGAACCAACACCCTATGCACACTAAGTCCTACGCAACTCCTATACAAAGTTGCATCTCCGGATTAGCTTTGCTGAAGGTGCGTCAAGATGCAGTAGAGTTCTTAGCACCGTGTACTGAACTTATACAGGTTAGATTTTACGAGTTTGTAACGTGTAACTACTATTTTCCTTTACCGGTTTTTGTAATGATAGGATCCAGACGTACTTCATCTTTTAGAAGACATATTCGACGAAGATTATATAGAAACCATCGGTTCTCTCCGAGCAGCTAGAGATGTGCCGAAGTATGACTGCCCTATTTTTCCTCTAGAGCTTCATCAACTTAAAAAATTAATTGACCCAATAAAAGTAGAACTTAATAACATAAGAAATCAATTTAATCTCACAAAAAAATTCGAAATTTCCACAAGTAGTCGCGAACAAAAATAAAAAATTATTCCCTTCTTGGTATCTCCATCATTTTGATCATTAACTGAGACTGAAAAACCAAAAATTGAAGTAAATGAAGCGTAAAACAACGGTTGTTAATTTTTTACTACTTAAAATCCGATTATAGACACCAAATTCCACCTTTGTATTTTTCGTCTATAAAGGCTTTTAGATGATAAAAAAGAAAATAACAAAAATTTTCCACGGAAAAAAATATCATATAAATGGAGTTCAAATAGATGCATCAGCCAGCGTAGAGAGGGAAGTGTATCTTAATCTTCCGTAAGATTTTCTTCATACAACTGGATTACGTTACCACACAAACGCGAATGGAGTTGAGCAGCCTCACATGTAAACATCTAAATTTTGGATTTGTGTTCATCCATTGATGTATAACTTGAAGATTTATCTGTGTAACCTTAAAAGATACCAAAGAAATTAGTAAATGCAAGCAATTATTACTCATCATATTTTAAGCATTTTAAGTCTGGAAATATCATCAAGATACCCCGATATGCCCTGTCACAAGATTCACATGTTAAGTATCATCACACGAAACCATATCTAAATAATACCTTCTGACAGCTTATGCTGTTTCTTCTGTGTGGAATTTTCCCCAACAAGGAGAACTTGAAATTGACAGACGTGTAACTGGGACAGCAACGGAAGAAATTTATACTTTTAACCCAGTAAAAATTTACAAACGAGTAACTTATATTACCATGAGATCTAGTGCTTGATATTCTAGCATTTCCCAGATACTTATAACGGCTTCCAGGTCTGGAAGCAAGTGGAGATGACATCCTGTTGTGGAATCCCATACTTGATGCACTGGAGCTAGCTAAAATGCTCGGGGTTCGAGAGGTTGTTACTTTATGTGTTGGCTGGAGATGATGAATTGATTTAAGGCACAAATACTTTGCGATTTTCAGCAAACATACAAAAGAAATGGGATCATTGCCATGCTCTGCAAAAAGGAAAAAGGAGGAAAATGTAGCCAGATAAAAAATAGCAAGTGGAAAAGTTAACTTACCGATACATCACACGTTTTACTTCGTATAAGCTACACTTAAATTGACAAATCTTCGTCGGACATTGTAAGAATAAAAAAATTATGAAAAAATTATAATAAACAAACCAAACGAAGAAACTCTTGGCGTCTGTCTACTCTCGCCTTCATCCTCTGGTGGATTTTACATTTTTATGGGGAGTAAAAGCATTCAACAATATTGCAAACTTCTCGAGCTATAAAAACCAAAACATGAATAAATATCTGGAAAAAAAGATTTTTAAGAAATAAACAAGTATTTCCAATTTATAACACGTCTTTGAATAATACAATATTTCTACGGTTAAAAAACATTTCTGACAATAAGCGATGGAGTGTTGCGTGAAGTCGCAAGAGGGCACTAGAAAGCATTCCATTTCAAAGTACCCTTTAGTTCGATTTCAGTAAAAACACATTCGATAATACTCATTTTTATTGTTGAATCAATCGATATCTTGTATTTGATAAACGATCTTAGTGATCGGTCAAACTCCCTAAAATTAACCAAGAATTATTTTGATTGTATCATCAAAATTGGTCGAATTGATTATCAAATTCAATCGAATCCATCTTCGAATTTCATTGAATCAATCATCGATTTTGATCGAATCAAACGACGAATTCGGTCTAATCGGTCTTTGACAAAGTGGTGCAAAAATTTACCAATCATCAAAATCAGTTGGTACGATCATTGATTGAGTGGCGCGAATATCGTGCCATAGAAAAATACTTGAATCTCACATCTGAATAAGGAAAAAAGTGAACTTTGAAAGTTTGATATATTTTCATGAAAATTCATGAAAGCGTATGAAAAATACTTGAATCTCACATCTGAACTGGGAAAAGAATGAACTTTGAAAGTTTGATATTTTTTCAAGAAAATTCATGAAAGCGCATGAAAAATACTTGAATCTCACATCTGAACTGGGAAATAAATGAACTTTGAAAGTTTGATATATTTTCATGAAAATTCATGAAAGCGCATGAATAATACTTGAATCTCACATCTGAACTGGGAAAAGAATGAAATTTGAAAGTTTGATATTTTTTCATGAAAATTCATGAAAGCGCATGAAAAATACTTGAATCTCACATCTGAACTGGGAAAAAGTGAACTTTGAAAGTTTGATATTTTTCATGAAAATTCATGAAAGCGCATGAATAATACTTAAATCTCACATCTGAACTGGGAAAAGTTTGAAATTTTAAAAATTGATATTTTTTCGTGAAAATTCATGAAAGCGCATGAAAAATACTTGAATCTCACATCTGAATAAGGAAAAAAGTGAACTTTGAAAGTTTGATATATTTTCATGAAAATTCATGAAAGCGTATGAAAAATACTTGAATCTCACATCTGAACTGGGAAAAGAATGAACTTTGAAAGTTTGATATTTTTTCAAGAAAATTCATGAAAGCGCATGAAAAATACTTGAATCTCACATCTGAACTGGGAAATAAATGAACTTTGAAAGTTTGATATATTTTCATGAAAATTCATGAAAGCGCATGAATAATACTTGAATCTCACATCTGAACTGGGAAAAGAATGAAATTTGAAAGTTTGATATTTTTTCATGAAAATTCATGAAAGCGCATGAAAAATACTTGAATCTCACATCTGAACTGGGAAAAGT
Source organism: Daphnia galeata (assembly GCA_030770115.1). Lineage (NCBI taxonomy): Eukaryota > Metazoa > Arthropoda > Branchiopoda > Diplostraca > Daphniidae > Daphnia > Daphnia galeata. The sequence goes on along the minus strand of CM061123.1, from coordinate 7,421,322 downwards.
GTGAACTTTTAAAAATTGATATTTGTTCGTGAAAATTCATGAAAGCGCATGAAAAATACTTGAATCTCACATCTAAACTGGGAAAAGAATGAACTTTGAAAGTTTGATATTTTTCATGAAAATTCATGAAAGCGCATGAAAAATACTTGAATCTCACATCTAAACTGGGAAAAAAATGAACTTTGAAAGTTTGATTTTTTTTCGTGAAAATTCATGAAAGCGCATGAAAAATACTTGAATATCACATCTAAACTGGGAAAAGAATGAACTTTGAAAGTTTGATATTTTTTCATGAAAATTCATGAAAGCGCATGAATAATACTTGAATCTCACATCTGAACTGGGAAAAGTGTGAACTTTTAAAAATTGATATTTGTTCGTGAAAATTCATGAAAGCGCATGAAAAATACTTGAATCTCACATCTAAACTGGGAAAAGAATGAACTTTGAAAGTTTGATATTTTTCATGAAAATTCATGAAAGCGCATGAAAAATACTTGAATCTCACATCTAAACTGGGAAAAGAATGAACTTTGAAAGTTTGATTTTTTTTCGTGAAAATTCATGAAAGCGCATGAAAAATACTTGAATATCACATCTAAACTGGGAAAAGAATGAACTTTGAAAGTTTGATATTTTTTCATGAAAATTCATGAAAGCGCATGAATAATACTTGAATCTCACATCTGAACTGGGAAAAGTGTGAACTTTTAAAAATTGATATTTTTTTCGTGAAAATTCATGAAAGCGCATGAAAAATACTGGAATCTCACATCTGAACTGGGAAAAGAATGAACTTTGAAAGTTTGATATTTTTTCATGAAAATTCATGAAAGCGCATGAAAAATACTTGAATCTCAGATCTGAACTGCGAAAAGTGTGAACTTTGAAAGTTTGATATATTTTCATGAAAATTCATGAAAGCGCATGAAAAATACTTGAATCTCACATCTAAACTGGGAAAAGAATGAACTCTTAAAAATTGATATTTTTTCGTGAAAATTCATGAAAGCGCATGAAAAATACTTGAATCTCACATCTGAATAAGGAAAAAAGTGAACTTTGAAAGTTTGATATATTTTCATGAAAATTCATGAAAGCGTATGAAAAATACTTGAATCACATCTGAACTGGGAAAAGAATGAACTTTTAAAAATTGATATTTTTTCGTGAAAATTCATGAAAGCGCATGAAAAATACTTGAATCTCACATCTGAATAAGGAAAAAAGTGAACTTTGAAAGTTTGATATATTTTCATGAAAATTCATGAAAGCGTATGAAAAATACTTGAATCTCACATCTGAACTGGGAAAAGAATGAACTTTGAAAGTTTGATATTTTTTCAAGAAAATTCATGAAAGCGCATGAAAAATACTTGAATCTCACATCTGAACTGGGAAATAAATGAACTTTGAAAGTTTGATATATTTTCATGAAAATTCATGAAAGCGCATGAATAATACTTGAATCTCACATCTAAACTGGGAAAAGAATGAACTTTGAAAGTTTGATATTTTTTCATGAAAATTCATGAAAGCGCATGAAAAATACTTGAATCTCACATCTGAACTGGGAAAAAAGTGAACTTTGAAAGTTTGATATTTTTCATGAAAATTCATGAAAGCGCATGAAAAATACTTGAATCTCACATCTAAACTGGGAAAAGAATGAACTTTGAAAGTTTGATTTTTTTTCGTGAAAATTCATGAAAGCGCATGAAAAATACTTGAATATCACATCTAAACTGGGAAAAGAATGAACTTTGAAAGTTTGATATTTTTTCATGAAAATTTATGAAAGCGCATGAAAAATACTTGAATCTCACATCTGAACTGGGAAAAAAGTGAACTTTGAAAGTTTGATATTTTTCATGAAAATTCATGAAAGCGAATGAAAAATACTTGAATCTCACATCTGAACTGGGAAAAGTGTGAACTTTTAAAAATTGATATTTTTTCGTGAAAATTCATGAAAGCGCATGAAAAATACTTGAATCTCACATCTGAATAAGGAAAAAAGTGAACTTTGAAAGTTTGATATATTTTCATGAAAATTCATGAAAGCGCATGACAAATACTTGAATCTCACATCTAAACTGGGAAAAGTGTGAACTTTTAAAAATTGATATTTTTTCGTGAAAATTCATGAAAGCGAATGAAAAATACTTGAATCTCACATCTAAACTGGGAAAAGAATGAACTTTGAAAGTTTGATATTTTTCATGAAAATTCATGAAAGCGCATGAAAAATACTTGAATCTCACATCTGAACTGGGAAAAGTGTGAACTTTTAAAAATTGATATTTTTTCGTGAAAATTCATGAAAGCGCATGAAAAATACTTGAATCTCACATCTGAACTGGGAAAAGTGTGAACTTTTAAAAATTGATATTTGTTCGTGAAAATTCATGAAAGCGCATGAAAAATACTTGAATCTCACATCTAAACTGGGAAAAGAATGAACTTTGAAAGTTTGATATTTTTCATGAAAATTCATGAAAGCGCATGAAAAATACTTGAATCTCACATCTAAACTGGGAAAAGAATGAACTTTGAAAGTTTGATTTTTTTTCGTGAAAATTCATGAAAGCGCATGAAAAATACTTGAATATCACATCTAAACTGGGAAAAGAATGAACTTTGAAAGTTTGATATTTTTTCATGAAAATTCATGAAAGCGCATGAAAAATACTTGAATCTCACATCTGAACTGGGAAAAAAGTGAACTTTGAAAGTTTGATATATTTTCATGAAAATTCATGAAAGCGCATGAAAAATACTTGAATCTCACATCTAAACTGGGAAAAGAATGAACTCTTAAAAATTGATATTTTTTCGTGAAAATTCATGAAAGCGCATGAAAAATACTTGAATCTCACATCTGAATAAGGAAAAAAGTGAACTTTGAAAGTTTGATATATTTTCATGAAAATTCATGAAAGCGCATGAAAAATACTTGAATCTCACATCTGAACTGGGAAAAGTGTGAACTTTTAAAAATTGATATTTGTTCGTGAAAATTCATGAAAGCGCATGAAAAATACTTGAATCTCACATCTAAACTGGGAAAAGAATGAACTTTGAAAGTTTGATATTTTTTCATGAAAATTCATGAAAGCGCATGAATAATACTTGAATCTCACATCTGAACTGGGAAAAGTGTGAACTTTTAAAAATTGATATTTTTTCGTGAAAATTCATGAAAGCGCATGAAAAATACTTGAATCTCATATCTGAACTGGGAAAAGTGTGAACTTTTAAAAATTGATATTTTTTCGTGAAAATTCATGAAAGCGCATGAAAAATACTTGAATCTCACATCTGAATAAGGAAAAAAGTGAACTTTGAAAGTTTGATATATTTTCATGAAAATTCATGAAAGCGCATGAAAAATACTTGAATCTCACATCTAAACTGGGAAAAGAATGAACTTTGAAAGTTTGATATTTTTTCATGAAAATTCATGAAAGCGCATGAAAAATACTTGAATCTCACATCTGAACTGGGAAAAAAGTGAACTTTGAAAGTTTGATATTTTTTCATGAAAATTCATGAAAGCGAATGAAAAATACTTGAATCTCACATCTGAACTGGGAAAAGTGTGAACTTTTAAAAATTGATATTTTTTTCGTGAAAATTCATGAAAGCGCATGAAAAATACTTGAATCTCACATCTGAATAAGGAAAAAAGTGAACTTTGAAAGTTTGATATATTTTCATGAAAATTCATGAAAGCGCATGACAAATACTTGAATCTCACATCTAACCTGGGAAAAGTGTGAACTTTTAAAAATTGATATTTTTTCGTGAAAATTCATGAAAGCGAATGAAAAATACTTGAATCTCACATCTAAACTGGGAAAAGAATGAACTTTGAAAGTTTGATATTTTTCATGAAAATTCATGAAAGCGCATGAATAATACTTGAATCTCACATCTGAACTGGGAAAAGAATGAACTTTGAAAGTTTGATATTTTTTCATGAAAATTCATGAAAGCGCATGAAAAATACTTGAATCTCACATCTGAACTGGGAAAAGTGTGAACTTTTAAAAATTGATATTTTTTCGTGAAAATTCATGAAAGCGCATGAAAAATACTTGAATCTCACATCTGAATAAGGAAAAAAGTGAACTTTGAAAGTTTGATATATTTTCATGAAAATTCATGAAAGCGCATGAAAAATACTTGAATCTCACATCTAAACTGGGAAAAGTGTGAACTTTTAAAAATTGATATTTTTTCGTGAAAATTCATGAAAGCGAATGAAAAATACTTGAATCTCACATCTAAACTGGGAAAAGAATGAACTTTGAAAGTTTGATATTTTTCATGAAAATTCATGAAAGCGCATGAATAATACTTGAATCTCACATCTGAACTGGGAAAAGAATGAACTTTGAAAGTTTGATATTTTTTCATGAAAATTCATGAAAGCGCATGAAAAATACTTGAATCTTATGGCACGATATTCGCGCCACTCAATCGATGATCGAACCAACTGATTTTGATGAATGGTAAATTTTTCCGGTGTTGTGCCGAAGATCGATTAGATCGAATAACACGTTTGATTTGATCAAATTCGATGATTGATTTGATCAAATTCAAAGATTGATTCGATCGAAGTCGACGATCAATTCGATCGAATTCGATAATCAATTAGACCGATTTCGATGATTTAATCAAAATAATTCTTGGCCAAATTTTAATGAATTTGACTCGTCACTAAGTTCGTTTATCAAATGCAAGATCGACTGATTCAACAATAAAAATGTGTATCATCGAATGTGTTAAACTAAAATCGAACTAAAGGGTGCTTTGAATTGGAATGCTTGCTGGTGCCCTCTTGCGACATCACGCAACACTCCATCGCTTATTGTCAGAAATATTTTTTAACCGTAGAAATATTGTATTATTCAAAGACGTGTTATAAATTTAAATTCTTTTTTATTTAATGAAATTCTATTTTTCCAGAAATATATTCACGTTTTTGTTTGTATAGCTCGAAAATTTGGCAATATTGTTGATTGCTCTTACTTCCCATAAAATCAGCCAGAGGATGGAGGAGCATAGCATGGCGAGAGCAGACAGACGCTAAGAGTTTCTTTGTTTGGTTTTTTTTATCACAATTTTTTCAAAATTTTTTCATTTTTAGTGTAGCTAATACGAAGTACAAGGTGTGATATATCGGTAAGTTAATTTTTCCACCTGCTATTTTTTCTCTGGTTACATTTTCCCCCTTTTTCCTTTTTGCAGAGCATGGCAATGATCCCATTACTTTTGTATGTTTGCTGAAAATCGCAAAGTATTTGTGCCTTAAATCAATTCATCATCTCCAGCCAACACCTTAAGTGACAACCTCTCGAACCCCGAGCAACTTAGCTAGCTCAAGTGCATCAAGTATGAGATTCTGCAACAGGATGTCATCTCCACTTGATTCCAGACCTGGAAGCCGTTATAAGTATCTGGGAAATGCCAGAATATCAAGCACTAGATCTCATGGTAATATAAGTTACTCCTTCGTACATTTTTATTGGGTTAAAAATTTGGGTTTCGAGTGATGATACTTAACATGTCAATTTTGTTAGTTTGTTACAGGACATATCACCATATCATGGTATGTGTTGTCATGTAACAAGCACTGCCAATGGATTGAAGATACGCACCAATCTTATTGTAAAGAATAAGAAGTTTTATTTGCATCAATTGATCTTTTTAGAAGTAAGTTTATGCTGTAAGTTTTTCATTAAACCTTCATCACCCAATTTGGACTTTTCAAGGAAATTCCGGTGGCTATCGCATTTAAAGCAATGGGGATTGTTTCGGATCAGGAGATTGTGCAGATGATTGGCACAGACGATGATTTCCAGACTGCGTTTGCTCCATCTCTCGAAGAATGCGTCAAACCCAACATTTTTACCCAAAAACAAGCCTTGAGGTATTTTGAAACTAGTAAGCTTCAGTAACAAATGTTGATGTTTTCAATGACTTATAACAGGCACTTGGGAAAGAAGATGCATCAAAAACGATTTTTTGCGGGTCCCAAGAAAACACCCATGGATCAAGCAAGAGAAGCCCTAGCTAGTCAAGTATTAGCCCATGTTCCGGTAAGAGCTTTTCAATTAGGAAAAACAAATTGGATTGTCCTAAAAATGTCTTGCACGTTGTAATAGGTGGAGAACTTTAACTTCAAAGCAAAGGCTATGTACTTGGACCTAATGATTATCATAACCGTGGGACTGGAAAACGCCATCATTACTGTAACATTTGCAAATTTATTTCTACTTACCTTATTTAATTCTCTGTAATATCTTCTTTTCTTTAGGGCAATTGGACCATCAAGCGGTTCCGTATGGACAGACAAGGTGTCACACATACTCTGTGTCGTTTATCGTACATTTCTGGACTTGGAATGATGACGAGGGTCAATTCAGATTATGAGAGGAAGAGTCAGGCTATTGGGCCCCGCTCTCTACATCCTTCTCAATGGGGTATAAAATCTTTAATTTGTGCTTGTTAGAATTTAAAATAATTCTTATATTTTCCAATTTGATTTATTCAGGAATGATATGTCCGGCGGATACCCCAGAAGGCGAAGTAAAACGATTTTAAATGTTTTTTTTTTTACTTCAAATATTTGCATTATTAACGACCGGAATTTCTTAGGGTTGTGGCTTGGTGAAGAATTTGGCACTGATGACCCACATCACGACTGAAGCAGAAGAAGCACCCATCGCTCGGATTGCGCAGAATATGAGCGTCGAAGACATTCATCTGTTTAGTGGCGAGGAGATAAGCGACCCCAGCATTTACACCGCTTTCCTTAATGGTATTTAATCGACTTCTATATGCAATCTTAGATTTACTTATCGGATTTATTTTATTATTTTAGGCAATATCATCGGATTGGTCAAGGACTATCAGCGGTTGATTCGTTATTTCAAACTAGCTCGCCGCCACGGTCACATCAACCCGTTTGTTTCCATCTATCCGCATTTCCTGACTCGTTCGGTTTACATCAGTTGCGATGGTGCTCGTTTATGTTGGTAAGATGATCAGACCCGGCTTAAGAGTTAGGGTAAACGCAACTATAATTATTCGAATTTGTTGTCCGTGCAGTCCTTATATCATCGTCCGTAAGGGCAAGTCATCGGTAACAGACGAGCACATGCAAAAGCTCGCCGACAACTTCATCAATTTGCCCTGTTGTGATATCAGGGTTGCTTGATGATATTTACAGACTTAAAATGCTTAAAATATGAAGAGTAATAATTGTTTGCATTTACTAATTTCTTTGGTATCTTTAAAGGTTACACTGATAAATCTTCAAGTTACATCAATGGATGAACACGAATCCGAAATTTAGATGTTTACATGTGAGGTTGTTCAACTTGTTTCGCGTTTGTGTAATCCAGTTGCATGAAGAAAATCTTACGGAAGATTATTATTAATTTCTCCCTCTACACTGGTTGATGCATCTATTTGAACTCTCATTTATATGATATTTTTTCTATGGGATATTTTTGTTATCTAATATAAGCTTCACATACGAAAAATATAAAGGTGGAATTTGGTGGATAATTGGGTTTTAAGTAGTAAAAAAATTAATAAAAATTATGATGCGGCGCTCATTTTTATTCGCGATTATTTATGGTGGCAATTACGAAGTTTTTTGCGACAATAAACTAATTTCTTATGTTATCAAATTCTACTTTTGTTGGGTCAATTATTTTTTTAAGTTCATGAAGCTCTGGAGGAAAAAGAGGGCAATCATACTTCGGCACATTTCTAGCTGCTCGGAGAGGTCCAATGATAGTTTCTAGATAATCTTCATCAAATATGCCTTCTAAAAGATGAACTACGTCTGGATCCTATCATTACAAAAACCGTTTACCGAAATAGTAGTTACACCTTACAAACTCGTAAATTCCTGAGATGTAACTTTGTATAGGAGTTGCGTAGGACTTAGTGCGCATAGGGTGATGGTTCCACGAGGAAACATAAGCATCAAGTGTTCGCTGAAAAAGGTTCATTCCGACAAAATGCAGACAAAATAGGTCGATGTCCGATTCGGAATGTAGAATTCCGCTTGTGTCCATGTTACTAATAATTGGTAATACACGAAATAAAAGAATTCAATAAGTTCGAACCAAATGATATTAAAAAACTTACTGAAACTCGTCCAGTAGTGGTTCTAGGCAACGCTCCTTCGTGTCCTTCCATTGGCGCTCAATTGGCTGATTGTGTATAGACCTGCCAGCAATGAAACTACGATTATGGCTACCTCTGATCTGGAGAAGATAGTCTGCCGCAAGAACGTTTTCGCCCCCTCTATTAGTTCGAAGACATGCAGGCATACCCCAAATCAACCGAGCTCTATGAAGGACTTTGACGACTGTTTCAGACCGGTTATTGTCTGCAACCTCCATACCGACAATTGCTTTGGAGTATCCATCGACAATTCCATGAACAACAAAACCCCATCTTCAAAAAAGATTAAATAAAAAAATTTAAGCATGGGCTATCAAAATATTATGATATTGCATTCCAACTTACCCGTCAAACTTGTAAAATCCGTCAAGATGCCATAAAGAAAGAGGGCCCTGTACAGAATATACGCGACGTTTAATTTTTTTTTGCATGGATATCCCTGCTTAAGTCCAACTCTATTATACGACTCTCGTAATCGACAATGCTGAATTTTTATTCCATCAGAGCTTAGTTTTCCCTTGATGAGTTGGAGGCCTAGAAGTAGATTAAATACCTCATTAGGCCTACACCACAACGGGAATTAATCATTTTAAAATTATTATATTTCAAACCAAAATTGGGGAATTGCTTTCTGGCAGCAGTTATGTATTCATCAAGTTTTTCATCACTAATTGTACTATAACTTGTTCTCATGTTAATTCCCCATTCAGCAATTCTTCTTTGCAGTGTACGTGGTTTAACACCCATTAGTTTTGCAATTTCCTTTATCTTGAAATCATTAGCTAAAATTGTTTGACAAAACTAGATTAGACTTAGAACAGTACTGCACTTCCATTATTAATACCTTTATATTCTTGCACTTTTACAAAATCAATGACAACACGATTATGATCTGGCCTCTCAGCATCTGTTGAAAGTTGGTTTAACACATCGTCTGTTTGCATTATGTCACAAAACTCTCTGTAGTTGCTAGAAAATTCCTCAAAACGTTGGGCTTTCAAAAAATAATACAATTAATATAATTTTGATGCGAAAACTTATTGAAGAATATTGCACCTTCTTTCAAATTCACCACTAAGCTGAGTAAGCTCTAACTTGTATCTTTCGTAAGCAGCCTCCATAGTCAATTTTATAATTAACAACTTCTAAATACTCAAGTGTTATATGAATCGTACTAAATAAGGGAGTGAAAAGTAGATACACAAACAGAGGCCTCTAATTATCAAATAACTATGCGTAATTCTCCATTTTGATAATGAAGAAAAGAACCAACGTTGCGCAATCAAAGAAAATGTAACTTCGTCCAAAAAATAACTTCGACATGGAAAATTAAGCAAGCACTTGCGCTTGCACTAGCACTACAATACGAATAAAGAAATACATAATTAATGCCGTAACGGCATTCATAAAAATGAAGTGTTTTTTTCTTCATCCATTCCATAATGATAAATACTCAGAATGTTACGTTTGGCTTCTGGTTACGGCGTCGTCGTGGAGGTGGTCTGTACTGGAGTCAATATAATTACCGGTGTAGTAGTTGGTGTAGTTGGCGGTGTAGTAGTCTATGTTTTTCGTTACCAAATACTTAACAGGGAGATATATTGGAAGTTTAAGTGTAAACGCGATGACGTTTTAATAATGTAGCTGGGACATTCACCCAATCAAATCAAATGTTTTTTCATGGCTGTGAATTGCTTATTTCCAACAAAAATTATGTGAAAGAGGTTAGATGATTTCTTTTTTCCCTGAACGATTATGTTAGCCGAACATCACTATTGGAAAAATTCAGATTTTATTTTACCTTACTGTCACTTAGGTGGACGGAAGCGGCCGGAAGCGGGTAATGCAAAGATGAAAAAGTAGATGGCTGAATAGGAATTCTGTAAACTGTTTTAGACTTGGTTGTCTTCACTTGTAACAACTTGACGCACTTTGTTCATTATTTATGGGCACCTACAATAAATCTCTCTGATGGTAAAAAAAAATGAATATAAGGACAACAGCCCGCCGAATCCACATGACAAAGACCGGTTAGACGAGCCTACACAAAAAACCAAAGAGAGAGACACACACAATATCGTCATCCTGCCACCACCCCTATATTCTCTGAGCTTAAAATTCAGAATATAAAACATCGGTCTATCGTATATCTACATGAGAAAAACCAAAGGATTGGAAAATATAAAACAACAAAAGCAAATGAATGAACGTCGTGCTGCGCCCTTTTTGCCCCTCGATCGTCAACTTCATCATCGCGCTTCGGTTCATGCCATTCATTCAGTGGATTATATTAGCCGATGCGCGGAAATACTTGACGAAGACCAGCATCAGCAGAAACCAACAGACAATAGAAAAAGACATCGGATGAGTTTTGTCCGAACTCAACGGGGTTTCATCATCATTCACCGAGTATTTTTAAAACAACTTTTAAATGTCCAGAAAAAGAAAGAGAGAGACCCGATCATATCCGCACATCTATGCATATGAAAAAAACAAACCAACCAAGTCAAGAAATAACCTGTCAATTTCAAAACGACGCGGTAGTCCTAAATCTTAAAAAAAAACTGATCACACATTCTACTTACACGAAAAGAGGCATCGGGGAAAAATAAATAATACTGTGCCAAATGTCAATAAGGAACAATCAATTTGTGACAGAAAAGCTTGTTTGAATAACAATGAGATCACTAAATCTCAATGAAGATGAGCAAATTTACATATGTGATGAAGAAATTGTCGAAGATATGAACAGTTGACAGTTCAGATAGAAAATATTTATATTTCACATATTCCTTAACTGTGTTTTTTTAGAAAGTGTAAAAAAAAACAGCATGCATTGATCGGGACTACATTGTCTCTGATCAATTTCACTTGTTGTGTGACGTTCACCTCAGTGGTTTTTTTAGTTTTTTATTTTCCAATTTCAGTTTTCTATGAATAACTAGGATTGACCGTCGAGAATCGCGACGGTCAAGGTATGAAATTCATCCTGCTCGCATCCGGCACACCTGCTATTTTGTGCCCAGTTTTCTTACAGGGTTATATATAGCTGTCTCTCCGCCTGTCGACCTGATTCAAGTTTCCTAGCTTCATCCTACACATATGTAGGACTCGACAAGCGTCGACAAGTATATGAGACGAGACATTCACAGTCACATATAGAAAGTGAAAGACTCGGTGAAAGACAGAGTAACAAATGGATTGTGCCCCTGCATCGATCCATCTTTCTCAGCGCCCAAGGACGGTCCTAAAGTCGCTATAACTTCTTCCTTTTCTTTCAACTTGGCCACCGTGATAAATACAAAAGACCAAACCAACCAAACAAACAAATTCGCGATAAAAATATATTCTGAGCCTTTAATTGACGACTTTTTTGCGCTGCTGCTGCTGTTGGGTTGAAAGTAACGAAAACGTAGGCCTATGTGTTAACTAGTTGTAGTCTAGAGACCCAATTTCTCAGAAAATTCGAAGAATAAAATTTTTATTAGCTACAAATATTAATAAGGTCTAAAAAAAACACCTCCGCGTATTAAAGCAAATAGACGGCAACATCACGACCAAGAAGAAGAAAGCAAAAAGAAACAAACCAACACCCACAACATTTTGGCTTCTTTCTCATGCAAATTTCAATTTATTATTAGTTAATGTTTAAAAAGAAAAAGAAAAAGAAAATCGGTTCCCTTCTTCTTGTATTTTTTCCCCATTTTTACATGCACCACTCGATATCTCCTCAGTTCTCTGCAGTCCTAGCTCAACGACTAAGCTCAACACACAAAACACAATCTTCTAGCTGCTAGAACCACCAGGGACCGCGCTATTATTGCGTAAAGATTGTGTTTTAGGCTTTACCTGGTGCTTTTGAGGGCAAAAATTCCGAAAGAGGTCCCTAATGGAGTGTGGGCCAATAATCTTCCTCTGTGCGACAATAAACCGTGCAGACTTTGCAGGCGAGATAATCAGAGGGATAATCATCTGTGGCTTTAATGTATCTAAAAAGAGAGAGAACTCTCTCACTCGGCTGATTTCGTTCCTTTTCTCCATCATTGCGCTTATTGTTGCATTATATAATATAGAAACCGCGAATGGCCTCCATATAATTTAGTTCTTTTGTGCCACGAGCAAATTAAATCAAAGCTGTAAGAGACTAAAAGTGTGTTCTATGGGCACCCCAAACATTTTCTTTGTGTATTGCAATGACCTGCTGGTTTATATATAACAACCCAACAACTTGATATAAGCGTCGTAATTAATATAAATAAAATTATGGAAATGAGTGCTAAAGTAAAAGCGAGAGTAAAATTTGAAAATTTCCCTGACTGCATTTTTTTTTGCGGAACTATCATCCCGCATTTGAAACGTGGATGAAATAAATGTGTATATGTATAGACCTAGAAAAGAGCAAGGGCTGAAAAGTTGTCGTTCTGGATCTGGAACCAATAAATATTGCGACTCTCACTTGTGCGCTGCGACGGAGCGACATCAATATCCATTCCGATCCATTCCTCTATGATTTTCCTCTTCTTAAACTTAATACATAGCAAAAACCGCCAGATGAATTTGTTTATCTTGTGCATTAACTAAATCTTCACCTGCATACCTCGTTTTTATATGAATATACGTAAGTATCCTAAGAACGTAAGAAATCTTATGTACACGACGATGATCCTTCGGGAGTTTTTCGACGATTCGCTTGTTTCAGAACGGATTTTGATTTCAGGGTCTAATTATCAATCGGCAGATTACAATGAAGAAGAAGAAATTGTTTTTTTAATGAAAAAAAAATTAATTAATCGATCAATTTTAAAATTCAGAGATAGTTGTTCCTGTTCTATTTGCTCTATAGATCGCTGTTTTTAAAATTTCCATCACTAATGAACAATGTGTTGCATAACTGGACAATAAAATATTACAACAAATGCTGATAACTAATCCCTATCAAATAAAAATGGAACGCTACAAATTGGCATTGTGAATCAGCTCTCATAATAGTGAACAGCATTCCAAATACGCAATAGAAAACTTACGGCTGCGGCTAGGCAATAAAAAATTTTGTTTGATCTGCTGCAATCCGTTACGACCCAAACGTTCTCCTGTTTCCAATGTGCCCATGTAGTAATAGCAACGGTTTATTAGCTTTTTCGAAAACAATTATTTCTAATCTATCGTTCAGTTAGTGACAATAAATCGTTAAGCCGTTTAAGCTAAGAAGAACATATTATATCCTGCGTAGAAGACACAGAGAGAAAAGTGATGTCTTTTATCCCTCACTTTCCCAAGTAAAAACCGTATCTAAACTATCGTTGCCTATATATAGGCCTATAACGGAGGAAGAATATGTATACATATTCTTCCTCCGTTGTGTCTCATTTCTTTATATGCAGAAAAATATGAACAATAAACTAAATTATATTAAATAGTATTGATAAGTCTTAAGAACATGTTCGTTTTCGATATAATATCATGGAAAGAGCCATCAAACCCCAACCTCAATCTGCCACACATTCGTCGAACAAAATAATTGAAATCCAATTAATGGTAGCAACGTCCGATAAATAACACTCCAGTTTCCTTATTTTAATCTCGTAAACATTTACGTGAACAACGTAGAATTGTCAACGACTACGGTTATGAACCTTAAGATCATACTGCAGCAGCTAGCAAGAAACTGGACCGGCAATTGAGTTAGTCATGCAATTCTTACGTAAGATAGTTAGTTAACAATAAAATAAGTGTATAAATTTTAATATTAAGTAAGTGGTGGTTTAAATTAATAAAAATTATATCCAAGCGTAAACATTTTGCATCCTGTTATCGTAAGCTATACCCTGGCTACATCTGATTTCCACTAATTTTGTACAGTTAATTTAATTGTGACAGGGTAAAAGGAGAAATTTTATTCTAACGTAATTGAAAGACGTCCGCTGGCTCTCCCCTCTATCCAAAAACGTATTTGCAAGGCACCAGAAAAAACGACTCGCTAAAGCGTAATATTAATTGCGTTTGATTAAAGGGTATTGATTCTCAATAAATGTGCAACCGTTACACTTACAAAACAGCAAGTAAAAACAAAATACACAAGTTATTTCTTTGCACTAAAGTAACATTTCTTTATTCAAAATAATCGATCATTGAAAAACGTTGAAACGTTATACGTTACAGAATGGAAAAGAGAGTTCGTTTTGCCCAATGGACGAAAAAATGTACGATAAAAAAACCTGGGTTGTTCTGCAAAATAACAATAAAAAAAAGCGTGGCTGGCTGGTAGCCTTTAAAGACGAGTAAATCCGTAACGAAGGGATGAAAGAGCATCGTTCCACAAGTTCACGAAGGTTTCTTCATTATTGGTCACGGGAAAAATTAATTCCGCAATATTGGGACAGGTTTTTACTTGGGGATGAAAGCCTTCCATTTCTTTCAGTGAACCTGGATGACGAAAAATTACTTTCAATTGCATTTCACGCTAATTGATTGGAACGTGAAAGGATCCGGTAAGGAATCCATACACTCCCTGCAAGGTGATTTCAGCATTTCTTCCTCGACCTAATTGGGTAATAAATCGTCAAGCTTCTCTTGTTGTTAAATTGTAAGACAAGATAAAACCTTTTGAAATATTTTCGAGGTAGGTCTGAAACCAGGCTATATTGGCCTTTTCTTGTTCTCTTAGAAAGAAAATAGGCGAAATGGCATAATCCCAGTCAAGAGATTCCATAATAAGTTCCGTTGAAGCACTCATTTTTATGAATGCCGGGTGACAAGCAACGTTGTCAAGGATCTAATAATGTAAAGCCATTATAATAATAATGCCTAGCTTATTATAAAATACTCATTGTTCGAATTTGAATCGTACCTTATTGGCCTCAAGCAAATGCATTCCTAAAATAAATGGGTGGTCTCTGCCATTGGGTGAATTTTTGATTCGTTCGTATGCTTGTAAAACCCAAAAGGGACACACGAAGCACTGAACTACTCCTATAGCTATTAAATTAAAAGGTAATTATAGCATGAATAAAAAAAAGCAATTCGAAAAAAGTACCTGCAATTTTTCCCGAGACAAGCAGTTCAGTATTCCAGTCGTCGGGAGAGAAACCAAAAGTGGGAGAAATTACTGTTCCATTCGCAGACAGCTGCTTCAGCCGTGGATATGCAAATTTCTCAAGCATAGTGGTAACTGCAGCCATTTTTGGCCCACCGTGATCAACCACTTCTCTTTGCTTCCTTTCGCCCGAACCATTGTTGAAGAACATTTCGATCAAAATAGGGTTTCGTGATTTCTTTTCAAAATTTGGAGTTTGCAGGGCGTAATTGAAGTCTTCAGTTACGTTATCTTCTCGCAACTGGATAACGTTGCCAAACACGTCAGGAATAAGTTGGGCGTCCTCCTCGGTAAACACCATGATATCGGTTTTGTGTTCAGCAATTAGACGCATCGCTTTAAGAAAAAAAAAATAACAGATGCAATGTCAAGCAAAATTAATTTAGATATAAATATTCCTGCTATTCCCCTTTACTACATATTCCTGCCCATAGCCCATTTCCTGCTTTCCGTCATCCTCGTCCAGCAATGATGTTACATTATTGTTTGGCAAGTTACCAGAAGACTGACGTCGTGTCTCTGCTGCTTTGAAACACTTTTCCCGAAGATAAATTGTATCAGAAGTGCGATCAGGAAGGGCTGGAGGTTTAGTTTCAATGGAAGAGGCAGAAATTGATGGGAAAAAATTCCCTGTTGGGATCTCAAAGTTGGGCTGCGTTTCGGCAACGTCGATAAAAGGAACAGCAATTGCACTGTTAGAGTTATCTTCAAAACTAACTCCATGAAAGTGCTGATGTTCTTCTTTTTCCAAATAATCGTTAAGAGACACACCACTGAGACTTGTGGCTTCATTTTCATCAATGCATCTTTCGTCTACATCTAGTGGTGATCGTGTGCAAACATTTCTTAGGTCGTGTCTATTTTCAGAAAAACAATATCGACACAAGAAATTATCCTCGTCACTTTGGTCTTTGCTTCCGTCTGGAATCACATCTAGATAAAATTCAGGAACAATCTGGACAACACCCGTAAACTTAACGATACAAAAAAAAATTAGTAAAAAATCTTTAACTACTTTTAATCTTTTTACCCTTTTCAGTCTACCGGCATTTACATAAGGGGTTGACAAATCAAAGTCAAAATACTCAAAATCTTTTGAATTTCCTCGACAGCGATACATGACGAATTGTGAATCGTCTTTAAGAAGTCCACGATATGCCCTGTCAAAACTTTTACATATTATTTATCTTCACATGAAACAGTATCTAGACAATACCTTCTGATAGCTTGAGCTGTTTCCTCAGTGTTCAGATTTGCTGCCATCTTAATCTCTTTGAATGGTTCGTAGAGTTTGCCAATATCTAATTTCTCCTGTTCACTGGTTTTTTGTTTAGACCAATTAGGTCCACCCAATAAGAAGAACTTGACCTTAATAGCTGGTGCAGTAACTAAAAATAATATTTATATTTACTGAAGAAAAATTTTAGGGAGCAAAAAATTAATATATATTACCAGGAGATCTTATGCTTGCCATTCTGGCATTTCGTAGAGCCTTATTTGCAGATCTGGTAACATGTGGAGATGACGACCCGTTGCAGGATTCCATACTTGATGAACTTGAGCCAGCTAAGTTGCTCGGGGTTCGAGGGGTTGTAGCTGCTACTGAGGAATTGGATGGGGACGCTGGTGTGCATTGAGGCATGAATGCTTTGCGATTTTTAGCAAACATAGCAAAACTAAGGGGATCATTGCCATGCTCTGGAAAATGGAAAAAAGAAGGAAAATGTAACAAGAAAAAATAGCAGGTGGAAAAGTTAACTTACCGATACATCCCGCCTTATATTTTGTATAAGCTATACTTAAATTGACGAAATCTTCGTCGGTTATTGTAAAAATAAAAATTTAAGAAACAAATTGTGATAAACAGACCCACGATCGAAGAAACTCTTAGGTTGTAGTGACTAAATTCGTCCTGACAGTATTGCCTTTACGCCTTAATGCTCTAGCGGATTTTATGGGGAGAAAAAGCATTCAACAATATTGCCAACTTCTCGATCTATAAAAATCAAAACATAAATAAATATCTGGAAAAAAAGATTTTTAATAAATAAACAAGTATTTCCAATTTATAACACGTCTTTGAATAATACAATATTTCTAAGGTTAAAAAATATTTCTAACAACAAGCGATGGAGTGTTGCGTGAAGTCGCAAGAGGGCACTAGAAAGCATTCCATTTCAAAGTACCCTTTAGTTCGATTTCAGTAAAAACACATTCGATAATACTAATTTTGTTTGTTGAATCAATCGATATCTTGTATTTGATAAACGATCTTAGTGATCGGTCAAACTCCCTAAAATTAACCAAGAATTATTTTGATTGTATCATCAAAATTGGTCGAATTGATTATCAAATTCGATCGAATCAATCTTCGAATTTCATTGAATCAATCATCGATTTTGATCGAATCAAACGTCGAATTCGGTCTTTTCGGTCTTTGACAAAGTGGTGCAAAAATTTACCAATCATCAAAATCAGTTTGTTCGATCATTGATTGAGTGGCGCGAATATCGTGCCATATGAAAGCGCATGAAAAATACTTGAATCTCACATCTAAACTGGGAAAAGAATGAACTTTGAAAGTTTGATATTTTTTCATGAAAATTCATGAAAGCGCATGAATAATACTTGAATCTCACATCTGAACTGGGAAAAGTGTGAACTTTTAAAAATTGATATTTTTTCGTGAAAATTCATGAAAGCGCATGAAAAATACTTGAATCTCATATCTGAACTGGGAAAAGTGTGAACTTTTAAAAATTGATATTTTTTCGTGAAAATTCATGAAAGCGCATGAAAAATACTTGAATCTCACATCTGAATAAGGAAAAAAGTGAACTTTGAAAGTTTGATATATTTTCATGAAAATTCATGAAAGCGCATGAAAAATACTTGAATCTCACATCTGAACTGGGAAAAGAGTGAACTTTGAAAGTTTGATATTTTTTCATGAAAATTCATGAAAGCGCATGAAAAATACTTGAATCTCACATCTGTACTGAGAAAAGAGTGAACATTGAAAGTTTGATATTTTTTCATGAAAATTCATGAAAGCGCATGAAAAATACTTGAATCTCACATCTGAACTGGGAAAAGAGTGAACTTTTAAAAATTGATAAATTTTCATGAAAATTCATGAAAGCGCATGAATAATACTTTAATCTCACATCTGTACTGAGAAAAGAGTGAACATTGAAAGTTTGATATTTTTTCATGAAAATTCATGAAAGCGCATGAAAAATACTTTAATCTCACATCTGTACTGAGAAAAGAGTGAACTTTGAAAGTTTGATATTTTTTCATGAAAATTCATGAAAGCGCATGAAAAATACTTGAATCTCACATCTGAACTGGGAAAAGAGTGAACTTTTAAAAATTGATAAATTTTCATGAAAATTCATGAAAGCGCATGAATAATACTTTAATCTCACATCTGTACTGAGAAAAGAGTGAACATTGAAAGTTTGATATTTTTCATGAAAATTCATGAAAGCGCATGAAAAATAATTGAATCTCAAATCTGAATTGGGAAAAAAAGTGAACTTTTAAAGTTTGATGTTTTTGCATGAAAATTCATGAAAGCGCATGAAAAATACTTGAATCTCACATCTGAACTGGGAAAAGAATGAACTTTGAAAGTTTGATATATTTTCATGAAAATTCATGAAAGCGCATGAAAAATACTTGAATCTCACATCTGAACTGGGAAAAGAGTGAACCTTGAAAGTTTGATATATTTTCATGAAAATTCATGAAAGCGCATGAAAAATACTTGAATCTCACATCTGAACTGGGAAAAGAGTGAACTTTGAAAGTTTGATATTTTTTCATGAAAATTCATGAAAGCGCATGAAAATACCTGAATCTCACATCTGAACTGGGAAAAGAATGAACTTTGAAAGTTTGATATTTTTTCATGAAAATTCATGAAAGCGCATGAAAAATACTTGAATCTCACATCTGAACTGGGAAAAGAGTGAACTTTGAAAGTTTGATATTTTTTCATGAAAATTCATGAAAGCGCATGAAAAATACTTGAATCTCACATCTGAACTGGGAAAAGAGTGAACTTTGAAAGTTTGATATTTTTTCATGAAAATTCATGAAAGCGCATGAAAAATACTTGAATCTCACATCTGAACTGGGAAAAGAGTGAACTTTGAAAGTTTGATATTTTTTCATGAAAATTCATGAAAGCGCATGAAAAATACCTGAATCTCACATCTGAACTGGGAAAAGAATGAACTTTGAAAGTTTGATATATTTTCATGAAAATTCATGAAAGCGCATGAAAAATACTTATCTCACATCTGAACTGGAAAAAAAGTGAACTTTGAAAGTTTGATATTTTTTCATGAAAATTCATGAAAGCGCATGAAAATACCTGAATCTCACATCTGAACTGGGAAAAGAATGAACTTTGAAAGTTTGATATTTTTTCATGAAAATTCATGAAAGCGCATGAAAAATACTTGAATCTCACATCTGAATAAGGAAAAAAGTGAACTTTGAAAGTTTGATATATTTTCATGAAAATTCATGAAAGCGCATGAAAAATACTTGAATCTCACATCTGAACTGGGAAAAGAGTGAACTTTTAAAAATTGATAAATTTTCATGAAAATTCATGAAAGCGCATGAATAATACTTTCTCACATCTGAACTGGAAAAAAAGTGAACTTTGAAAGTTTGATATTTTTCATGAAATTTCATGAAAGCGCATAAAAAATACTTGAATCTCACATCTGAACTGGGAAAAGAGTGAACCTTGAAAGTTTGATATATTTTCATGAAAATTCATGAAAGCGCATGAAAAATACCTGAATCTCACATCTGAACTGGGAAAAGAATGAACTTTGAAAGTTTGATATATTTTCATGAAAATTCATGAAAGCGCATGAAAAATACTTGAATCTCACATCTGAATTGAAAAAAAAATGAACTTTGAAAGTTTGATATTTTTTCATGAAAATTCATGAAAGCGCATGAAAAATACTTGAATCTCACATCTGAATTGGGAAAAGAATGAACTTTGAAAGTTTGATATATTTTCATGAAAATTCTGAAAGCGCATGAAAAATACTTGAATCTCACATCTGAACTGGGAAAAGAATGAACTTTGAAAGTTTGATATATTTTCATGAAAATTCATGAAAGCGCATGAAAAATACTTGAATCTCACATCTGAACTGGGAAAAAAGTGAACTTTGAAAGTTTGATATATTTTCATGAAAATTCATGAAAGCGCATGAAAAATACTTGAATCTCACATCTGAACTGGGAAAAGTGTTAACTCTTAAAAATTGATATTTTTTCGTGAAAATTCATGAAAGCGCATGAAAAATACTTGAATCTCACATCTGAACTGGGAAAAGAATGAACTTTGAAAGTTTGATATATTTTCATGAAAATTCATGAAAGCGCATGAATAATACTTGAATCTCACATCTGAACTGGGAAAAGTGTTAACTCTTAAAAATTGATATTTTTTCGTGAAAATTCATGAAAGCGCATGAAAAATACTTGAATCTCACATCTGAACTGGGAAAAAAGTGAACTTTGAAAGTTTGATATTTTTTCATGAAAATTCATGAAAGCGCATGAAAAATACTTGAATCTCGAATCTGAATAAGGAAAAAAGTGAACTTTGAAAGTTTGATATATTTTCATGAAAATTCATGAAAGCGCATGAAAAATACTTGAATCTCACATCTGAACTGCGAAAAGAGTGAACTTTGAAAGTTTGATATTTTTTCTGAAAATTCATGAAAGCGCATGAAAAATACTTGAATCTCACATCTGAATAAGGAAAAAAGTGAACTTTGAAAGTTTGATATATTTTCATGAAAATTCATGAATGCGCATGAAAAATACTTGAATCTCACATCTGAACTGGGAAAAAAAGTGAACTTTTAAAAATTGATAAATTTTCATGAAAATTCATGAAAGCGCATGAAAAATACTTGAATCTCGAATCTGAATAAGGAAAAAAGTGAACTTTGAAAGTTTGATATATTTTCATGAAAATTCATGAAAGCGCATGAAAAATACTTGAATCTCACATCTGAACTGCGAAAAGAGTGAACTTTGAAAGTTTGATATTTTTTCTGAAAATTCATGAAAGCGCATGAAAAATACTTGAATCTCACATCTGAATAAGGAAAAAAGTGAACTTTGAAAGTTTGATATATTTTCATGAAAATTCATGAATGCGCATGAAAAATACTTGAATCTCACATCTGAACTGGGAAAAAAAGTGAACTTTTAAAAATTGATAAATTTTCATGAAAATTCATGAAAGCGCATGAAAAATACTTGAATCTCACATCTGAACTGCGAAAAGAGTGAACTTTGAAAGTTTGATATTTTTTCATGAAATTTCATGAAAGCGCATGAAAAATACTTGAATCTCACATCTGAACTGGGAAAAGAGTGAACCTTGAAAGTTTGATATATTTTCATGAAAATTCATGAAAGCGCATGAAAAATACCTGAATCTCACATCTGAACTGGGAAAAGAATGAACTTTGAAAGTTTGATATATTTTCATGAAAATTCATGAAAGCGCATGAAAAATACTTGAATCTCACATTTAAACTGGGAAAAGAATGAATTTTGAAAGTTTGATATTTTTTCGTGAAAATTCATGAAAGCGCATGAAAAATACTTGAATCTCACATCTAAACTGGGAAAAAAGTGAACTTTGAAAGTTTGATATATTTTCATGAAAATTCATGAAAGCGCATGAAAAAACCCTGAATCTCACATCTGAACTGGGAAAAGAATGAACTTTGAAAGTTTGATATTTTTTTATGAAAATCCATGAAAGCGCATGAATAATACTTTAATCTCGCATCTGTACTGAGAAAAGAGTGAACTTTGAAAGTTTGATATTTTTTTATGAAAATCCATGAAAGCGCATGAAAAATACTTGAATCTCACATCTGAACTGGGAAAAGAGTGAACTTTTAAAAATTGATAAATTTTCATGAAAATTCATGAAACATGAATAATACTTTAATCTCACATCTGTACTGAGAAAAGAGTGAACTTTGAAAGTTTGATATTTTTTCATGAAAATCCATGAAAGCGCATGAAAAATACTTGAATCTCACATCTGAACTGGGAAAAGAGTGAACTTTTAAAAATTGATAAATTTTCATGAAAATTCATGAAAGCGCATGAAAAATACTTGAATCTCACATCTGAATAAGGAAAAAAGTGAACTTTGAAAGTTTGATATATTTTCATGAAAATTCATGAAAGCGCATGAAAAATACTTGAATCTCACATCTGAACTGGGAAAAGAGTGAACATTTAAAAATTGATAAATTTTCATGAAAATTCATGAAAGCGCATGAATAATACTTTAATCTCACATCTGTACTGAGAAAAGAGTGAACATTGAAAGTTTGATATTTTTCATGAAAATTCATGAAAGCGCATGAAAAATAATTGAATCTCAAATCTGAATTGGGAAAAAAGTGAACTATTAATAATTGATATTTTTTCGTGAAAATTCATGAAAGCGCATGAAAAATACTTGAATCTCACATCTGAACTGGGAAAAGAATGAACTTTGAAAGTTTGATATATTTTCATGAAAATTCATGAAAGCGCATGAAAAATACTTGAATCTCACATCTGAACTGGGAAAAGAGTGAACCTTGAAAGTTTGATATATTTTCATGAAAATTCATGAAAGCGCATGAAAAATACTTGAATCTCACATCTGAACTGGGAAAAGAGTGAACTTTGAAAGTTTGATATTTTTTCATGAAAATTCATGAAAGCGCATGAAAATACCTGAATCTCACATCTGAACTGCGAAAAGAATGAACTTTGAAAGTTTGATATTTTTTCATGAAAATTCATGAAAGCGCATGAAAAATACTTGAATCTCACATCTGAACTGGGAAAAGAGTGAACTTTGAAAGTTTGATATTTTTTCATGAAAATTCATGAAAGCGCATGAAAAATACCTGAATCTCACATCTGAACTGGGAAAAGAATGAACTTTGAAAGTTTGATATATTTTCATGAAAATTCATGAAAGCGCATGAAAAATACTTATCTCACATCTGAACTGGGAAAAAAGTGAACTTTGAAAGTTTGATATTTTTTCATGAAAATTCATGAAAGCGCATGAAAATACCTGAATCTCACATCTGAACTGGGAAAAGAATGAACTTTGAAAGTTTGATATTTTTTCATGAAAATTCATGAAAGCGCATGAAAAATACTTGAATCTCACATCTGAATAAGGAAAAAAGTGAACTTTGAAAGTTTGATATATTTTCATGAAAATTCATGAAAGCGCATGAAAAATACTTGAATCTCACATCTGAACTGGGAAAAGAGTGAACTTTTAAAAATTGATAAATTTTCATGAAAATTCATGAAAGCGCATGAATAATACTTTCTCACATCTGAACTGGAAAAAAAAGTGAACTTTGAAAGTTTGATATTTTTTCATGAAATTTCATGAAAGCGCATAAAAAATACTTGAATCTCACATCTGAACTGGGAAAAGAGTGAACCTTGAAAGTTTGATATATTTTCATGAAAATTCATGAAAGCGCATGAAAAATACCTGAATCTCACATCTGAACTGGGAAAAGAATGAACTTTGAAAGTTTGATATATTTTCATGAAAATTCATGAAAGCGCATGAAAAATACTTGAATCTCACATCTAAACTGGGAAAAGAATGAACTTTGAAAGTTTGATATATTTTCATGAAAATTCATGAAAGCGCATGAAAAATACTTGAATCTCACATCTAAACTAGGAAAAGAATGAATTTTGAAAGTTTGATATTTTTCGTGAAAATTCATGAAAGCGCATGAAAAATACTTGAATCTCACATCTAAACTGGGAAAACAATGAACTTTTAAAGTTTGATATTTTTTCGTGAAAATTCATGAAAGCGCATGAAAAATACTTGAATCTCACATCTAAACTGGGAAAAGAATGAATTTTGAAAGTTTGATATTTTTTCATGAAAATTCATGAAAGCGCATGAAAAATACTTGAATCTCACATCTAAACTGGGAAAAGAATGAATTTTGAAAGTTTTATATTTTTTCGTGAAAATTCATGAAAGCGCATGAAAAATACTTGAATCTCACATCTAAACTGGGAAAAGAATGAACTTTGAATGTTTGATATTTTTTCATGAAAATTCATGAAAGCGCATGAATAATACTTGAATCTCACATCTGAACTGGGAAAAGTGTGAACTTTTAAAAATTGATATTTTTTCGTGAAAATTCATGAAAGCGCATGAAAAATACTTGAATCTCACATCTGAACTGGGAAAAGAATGAACTTTGAAAGTTTGATATATTTTCATGAAAATTCATGAAAGCGCATGAAAAATACTTGAATCTCACATCTAAACTGGGAAAAGAATGAACTTTGAAAGTTTTATATTTTTTCGTGAAAATTCATGAAAGCGCATGAAAAATACTTGAATCTCACATCTGAACTGGGAAAAGAATGAACTTTAAAAGTTTGATATATTTTCATGAAAATTCATGAAAGCGCATGAAAAATACTTGAATCTCACATCTAAACTGGGAAAAGAATGAATTTTGAAAGTTTGATATGTTTTCGTGAAAATTCATGAAAGCGCTTGAAAAATACTTGAATCTCACATCTAAACTGGGAAAAGAATGAACTTTTAAAAATTGATAAATTTTCATGAAAATTCATGAAAGCGCATGAATAATACTTTAATCTCACATCTGTACTGAGAAAAGAGTGAACATTGAAAGTTTGATATTTTTTCATGAAAATTCATGAAAGCGCATGAAAAATACTTGAATCTCACATCTGAACTGGGAAAAGAGTGAACTTTTAAAAATTGATAAATTTTCATGAAAATTCATGAAAGCGCATGAATAATACTTTAATCTCACATCTGTACTGAGAAAAGAGTGAACATTGAAAGTTTGATATTTTTTCATGAAAATTCATGAAAGCGCATGAAAAATACTTTAATCTCACATCTGTACTGAGAAAAGAGTGAACTTTGAAAGTTTGATATTTTTTCATGAAAATTCATGAAAGCGCATGAAAAATACTTGAATCTCACATCTGAACTGGGAAAAGAGTGAACTTTTAAAAATTGATAAATTTTCATGAAAATTCATGAAAGCGCATGAATAATACTTTAATCTCACATCTGTACTGAGAAAAGAGTGAACATTGAAAGTTTGATATTTTTCATGAAAATTCATGAAAGCGCATGAAAAATAATTGAATCTCAAATCTGAATTGGGAAAAAAAGTGAACTTTTAAAGTTTGATGTTTTTGCATGAAAATTCATGAAAGCGCATGAAAAATACTTGAATCTCTTATCTGAACCGGGAAAAGAATGAACTTTGAAAGTTTGATATATTTTCATGAAAATTCATGAAAGCGCATGAAAAATACTTGAATCTCACATCTGAACTGGGAAAAGAGTGAACTTTGAAAGTTTGATATTTTTTCATGAAAATTCATGAAAGCGCATGAAAATACCTGAATCTCACATCTGAACTGGGAAAAGAATGAACTTTGAAAGTTTGATATTTTTTCATGAAAATTCATGAAAGCGCATGAAAAATACTTGAATCTCACATCTGAACTGGGAAAAGAGTGAACTTTGAAAGTTTGATATTTTTTCATGAAAATTCATGAAAGCGCATGAAAAATACCTGAATCTCACATCTGAACTGGGAAAAGAATGAACTTTGAAAGTTTGATATATTTTCATGAAAATTCATGAAAGCGCATGAAAAATACTTATCTCACATCTGAACTGGGAAAAAAGTGAACTTTGAAACTTTGATATTTTTTCATGAAAATTCATGAAAGCGCATGAAAATACCTGAATCTCACATCTGAACTGGGAAAAGAATGAACTTTGAAAGTTTGATATTTTTTCATGAAAATTCATGAAAGCGCATGAAAAATACTTGAATCTCACATCTGAATAAGGAAAAAAGTGAACTTTGAAAGTTTGATATATTTTCATGAAAATTCATGAAAGCGCATGAAAAATACTTGAATCTCACATCTGAACTGGGAAAAGAGTGAACTTTTAAAAATTGATAAATTTTCATGAAAATTCATGAAAGCGCATGAATAATACTTTCTCACATCTGAACTGGGAAAAAAGTGAACTTTGAAAGTTTGATATTTTTTCATGAAATTTCATGAAAGCGCATAAAAAATACTTGAATCTCACATCTGAAGCTGGGAAAAGAGTGAACCTTGAAAGTTTGATATATTTTCATGAAAATTCATGAAAGCGCATGAAAAATACCTGAATCTTACATCTGAACTGGGAAAAGAATGAACTTTGAAAGTTTGATATATTTTCATGAAAATTCATGAAAGCGCATGAAAAATACTTGAATCTCACATCTAAACTGGGAAAAGAATGAACTTTGAAAGTTTGATATATTTTCATGAAAATTCATGAAAGCGCATGAAAAATACTTGAATCTCACATCTAAACTGGGAAAAGAATGAATTTTGAAAGTTTGATATTTTTCGTGAAAATTCATGAAAGCGCATGAAAAATACTTGAATCTCACATCTAAACTGGGAAAAGAATGAACTTTTAAAATTTGATATTTTTTCGTGAAAATTCATGAAAGCGCATGAAAAATACTTGAATCTCACATCTAAACTGGGAAAAGAATGAATTTTGAAAGTTTGATATTTTTTCATGAAAATTCATGAAAGCGCATGAAAAATACTTGAATCTCACATCTAAACTGGGAAAAGAATGAATTTTGAAAGTTTGATATTTTTTCGTGAAAATTCATGAAAGCGCATGAAAAATACTTGAATCTCACATCTAAACTGGGAAAAGAATGAACTTTGAAAGTTTGATATTTTTTCATGAAAATTCATGAAAGCGCATGAATAATACTTGAATCTCACATCTGAACTGGGAAAAGTGTGAACTTTTAAAAATTGATATTTTTTCGTGAAAATTCATGAAAGCGCATGAAAAATACTTGAATCTCACATCTGAACTGGGAAAAGAATGAACTTTGAAAGTTTTATATTTTTTCGTGAAAATTCATGAAAGCGCATGAAAAATACTTGAATCTCACATCTAAACTGGGAAAAGAATGAACTTTGAAAGTTTGATATTTTTTCATGAAAATTCATGAAAGCGCATGAATAATACTTGAATCTCTTATCTGAACCGGGAAAAGAGTGAACTATTAAAAATTGATATTTTTTCGTGAAAATTCATGAAAGCGCATGAAAAATACTTGATTCTCACATCTGAACTGGGAAAAGAATGAACTTTGAAAGTTTGATATATTTTCATGAAAATTCATGAAAGCGCATGAAAAATACTTGAATCTCACATCTGAACTGGGAAAAGAGTGAACCTTGAAAGTTTGATATATTTTCATGAAAATTCATGAAAGCGCATGAAAAATACTTGAATCTCACTTCTGAACTGGGAAAAGAGTGGACTTTGAAAGTTTGATATTTTTTCATGAAAATTCATGAAAGCGCATGAAAATACCTGAATCTCACATCTGAACTGGGAAAAGAATGAACTTTGAAAGTTTGATATTTTTTCATGAAAATTCATGAAAGCGCATGAAAAATACTTGAATCTCACATCTGAACTGGGAAAAGAGTGAACTTTGAAAGTTTGATATTTTTTCATGAAAATTCATGAAAGCGCATGAAAAATACCTGAATCTCACATCTGAACTGGGAAAAGAATGAACTTTGAAAGTTTGATATTTTTTCATGAAAATTCATGAAAGCGCATGAAAAATACTTGAATCTCACATCTGAACTGGGAAAAGAATGAACTTTGAAAGTTTGATATTTTTTCATGAAAATTCATGAAAGCGCATGAAAAATACTTGAATCTCACATCTGAACTGGGAAAAGAATGAACTTTGAAAGTTTGATATTTTTTCAAGAAAATTCATGAAAGCGCATGAAAAATACTTGAATCTCACATCTGAACTGGGAAAAGTGTTAACTCTTAAAAATTGATATTTTTTCATGAAAATTCATGAAAGCGCATGAAAAATACTTGAATCTCACATCTGAACTGGGAAAAGAATGAACTTTGAAAGTTTGATATTTTTTCATGAAAATTCATGAAAGCGCATGAAAAATACTTGAATCTCACATCTGAACTGGGAAAAGTGTTAACTCTTAAAAATTGATATTTTTTCATGAAAATTCATGAAAGCGCATGAAAAATACTTGAATCTCACATCTGAACTGGGAAAAGAATGAACTTTGAAAGTTTGATATTTTTTCATGAAAATTCATGAAAGCGCATGAATAATACTTGAATCTCACATCTGAACTGGGAAAAGTGTGATCTTTTTAAAATTGAATAATAATTGAATCTCAAATCTGAATTGGGAAAAAAGTGAACTTTTAAAGTTTGATGTTTTTTCATGAAAATTCATGAAAGCGCATGAAAAATACTTGAATCTCTTATCTGAACCGGGAAAAGAGTGAACTATTAAAAATTGATATTTTTTCGTGAAAATTCATGAAAGCGCATGAAAAATACTTGAATCTCACATCTGAACTGGGAAAAGAATGAACTTTGAAAGTTTGATATATTTTCATGAAAATTCATGAAAGCGCATGAAAAATACTTGAATCTCACATCTGAACTGGGAAAAGAGTGAACCTTGAAAGTTTGATATATTTTCATGAAAATTCATGAAAGCGCATGAAAAATACTTGAATCTCACATCTGAACTGGGAAAAGAGTGAACTTTGAAAGTTTGATATTTTTTCATGAAAATTCATGAAAGCGCATGAAAAATACCTGAATCTCACATCTGAACTGGGAAAAGAATGAACTTTGAAAGTTTGATATTTTTTCATGAAAATTCATGAAAGCGCATGAAAAATAATTGAATCTCACATCTGAACTGGGAAAAGAGTGAACTTTGAAAGTTTGATATTTTTTCATGAAAATTCATGAAAGCGCATGAAAAATACTTGAATCTCTTATCTGAACCGGGAAAAGAGTGAACTATTAAAAATTGATATTTTTTCGTGAAAATTCATGAAAGCGCATGAAAAATACTTGAATCTCACATCTGAACTGGGAAAAGAATGAACTTTGAAAGTTTGATATATTTTCATGAAAATTCATGAAAGCGCATGAAAAATACTTGAATCTCACATCTGAACTGGGAAAAGAGTGAACTTTGAAAGTTTGATATTTTTCATGAAAATTCATGAAAGCGCATGAAAAATACTTGAATCTCTTATCTGAACCGGGAAAAGAGTGAACTATTAAAAATTGATATTTTTTCGTGAAAATTCATGAAAGCGCATGAAAAATACTTGAATCTCACATCTGAACTGGGAAAAGAATGAACTTTGAAAGTTTGATATATTTTCATGAAAATTCATGAAAGCGCATGAAAAATACTTGAATCTCACATCTGAACTGGGAAAAGAGTGAACCTTGAAGTTTGATATATTTTCATGAAAATTCATGAAAGCGCATGAAAAATACTTGAATCTCACATCTGAACTGGGAAAAGAGTGAACTTTGAAAGTTTGATATTTTTTCATGAAAATTCATGAAAGCGCATGAAAATACCTGAATCTCACATCTGAACTGGGAAAAGAATGAACTTTGAAAGTTTGATATTTTTTCATGAAAATTCATGAAAGCGCATGAAAAATACTTGAATCTCACATCTGAACTGGGAAAAGAATGAACTTTGAAAGTTTGATATTTTTTCATGAAAATTCATGAAAGCGCATGAAAAATACTTGAATCTCACATCTGAACTGGGAAAAGAATGAACTTTGAAAGTTTGATATTTTTTCATGAAAATTCATGAAAGCGCATGAAAAATACTTGAATCTCACATCTGAACTGGGAAAAGAATGAACTTTGAAAGTTTGATATTTTTTCATGAAAATTCATGAAAGCGCATGAAAAATACTTGAATCTCACATCTGAACTGGGAAAAGTGTTAACTCTTAAAAATTGATATTTTTTCATGAAAATTCATGAAAGCGCATGAAAAATACTTGAATCTCACATCTGAACTGGGAAAAGAATGAACTTTGAAAGTTTGATATTTTTTCATGAAAATTCATGAAAGCGCATGAAAAATACTTGAATCTCACATCTGAACTGGGAAAAGTGTTAACTCTTAAAAATTGATATTTTTTCATGAAAATTCATGAAAGCGCATGAAAAATACTTGAATCTCACATCTGAACTGGGAAAAGAATGAACTTTGAAAGTTTGATATATTTTCATGAAAATTCATGAAAGCGCATGAAAAATACTTGAATCTCACATCTAAACTGGGAAAAGAATGAACTTTGAAAGTTTGATATTTTTTCATGAAAATTCATGAAAGCGCATGAATAATACTTGAATCTCACATCTGAACTGGGAAAAGTGTGAACTTTTTAAAATTGAATAATAATTGAATCTCAAATCTGAATTGGGAAAAAAGTGAACTTTTAAAGTTTGATGTTTTTTCATGAAAATTCATGAAAGCGCATAAAAAATACTTGAATCTCTTATCTGAACCGGGAAAAGAGTCAACTATTAAAAATTGATATTTTTTTCGTGAAAATTCATGAAAGCGCATGAAAAATACTTGAATCTCACATCTGAACTGGGAAAAGAATGAACTTTGAAAGTTTGATATATTTTCATGAAAATTCATGAAAGCGCATGAAAAATACTTGAATCTCACATCTGAACTGG
The DNA here is from genome assembly GCA_030770115.1 of Daphnia galeata. Taxonomy (NCBI): domain Eukaryota; kingdom Metazoa; phylum Arthropoda; class Branchiopoda; order Diplostraca; family Daphniidae; genus Daphnia; species Daphnia galeata. The sequence goes on along the minus strand of CM061123.1, from coordinate 7,390,264 downwards.
GAAAAGAGTGAACCTTGAAAGTTTGATATATTTTCATGAAAATTCATGAAAGCGCATGAAAAATACTTGAATCTCACATCTGAACTGGGAAAAGAGTGAACTTTGAAAGTTTGATATTTTTTCATGAAAATTCATGAAAGCGCATGAAAATACCTGAATCTCACATCTGAACTGGGAAAAGAATGAACTTTGAAAGTTTGATATTTTTTCATGAAAATTCATGAAAGCGCATGAAAAATACTTGAATCTCACATCTGAACTGGGAAAAGAGTGAACTTTGAAAGTTTGATATTTTTCATGAAAATTCATGAAAGCGCATGAAAAATACTTGAATCTCTTATCTGAACCGGGAAAAGAGTGAACTATTAAAAATTGATATTTTTTCGTGAAAATTCATGAAAGCGCATGAAAAATACTTGAATCTCACATCTGAACTGGGAAAAGAATGAACTTTGAAAGTTTGATATATTTTCATGAAAATTCATGAAAGCGCATGAAAAATACTTGAATCTCACATCTGAACTGGGAAAAGAGTGAACCTTGAAAGTTTGATATTTTTTCATGAAAATTCATGAAAGCGCATGAAAAAATACTTGAATCTCACATCTGAACTGGGAAAAGAGTGAACTTTGAAAGTTTGATATTTTTTCATGAAAATTCATGAAAGCGCATGAAAAATACTTGAATCTCTTATCTGAACCGGGAAAAGAGTGAACTATTAAAAATTGATATTTTTTCGTGAAAATTCATGAAAGCGCATGAAAAATACTTGAATCTCACATCTGAACTGGGAAAAGTGTTAACTCTTAAAAATTGATATTTTTTCATGAAAATTCATGAAAGCGCATGAAAAATACTTGAATCTCACATCTGAACTGGGAAAAGAATGAACTTTGAAAGTTTGATATTTTTTCATGAAAATTCATGAAAGCGCATGAAAAATACTTGAATCTCACATCTGAACTGGGAAAAGTGTTAACTCTTAAAAATTGATATTTTTTCATGAAAATTCATGAAAGCGCATGAAAAATACTTGAATCTCACATCTGAACTGGGAAAAGAATGAACTTTGAAAGTTTGATATATTTTCATGAAAATTCATGAAAGCGCATGAAAAATACTTGAATCTCACATCTAAACTGGGAAAAGAATGAACTTTGAAAGTTTGATATTTTTTCATGAAAATTCATGAAAGCGCATGAATAATACTTGAATCTCACATCTGAACTGGGAAAAGTGTGAACTTTTTAAAATTGAATAATAATTGAATCTCAAATCTGAATTGGGAAAAAAGTGAACTTTTAAAGTTTGATGTTTTTTCATGAAAATTCATGAAAGCGCATAAAAAATACTTGAATCTCTTATCTGAACCGGGAAAAGAGTCAACTATTAAAAATTGATATTTTTTCGTGAAAATTCATGAAAGCGCATGAAAAATACTTGAATCTCACATCTGAACTGGGAAAAGAATGAACTTTGAAAGTTTGATATATTTTCATGAAAATTCATGAAAGCGCATGAAAAATACTTGAATCTCACATCTGAACTGGGAAAAGAGTGAACCTTGAAAGTTTGATATATTTTCATGAAAATTCATGAAAGCGCATGAAAAATACTTGAATCTCACATCTGAACTGGGAAAAGAGTGAACTTTGAAAGTTTGATATTTTTTCATGAAAATTCATGAAAGCGCATGAAAATACCTGAATCTCACATCTGAACTGGGAAAAGAATGAACTTTGAAAGTTTGATATTTTTTCATGAAAATTCATGAAAGCGCATGAAAAAATACTTGAATCTCACATCTGAACTGGGAAAAGAGTGAACTTTGAAAGTTTGATATTTTTTCATGAAAATTCATGAAAGCGCATGAAAAATACTTGAATCTCTTATCTGAACCGGGAAAAGAGTGAACTATTAAAAATTGATATTTTTTCGTGAAAATTCATGAAAGCGCATGAAAAATACTTGAATCTCACATCTGAACTGGGAAAAGAATGAACTTTGAAAGTTTGATATATTTTCATGAAAATTCATGAAAGCGCATGAAAAATACTTGAATCTCACATCTGAACTGGGAAAAGAGTGAACCTTGAAAGTTTGATATTTTTTCATGAAAATTCATGAAAGCGCATGAAAAATACTTGAATCTCACATCTGAACTGGGAAAAGAGTGAACTTTGAAAGTTTGATATTTTTTCATGAAAATTCATGAAAGCGCATGAAAAATACTTGAATCTCTTATCTGAACCGGGAAAAGAGTGAACTATTAAAAATTGATATTTTTTCGTGAAAATTCATGAAAGCGCATGAAAAATACTTGAATCTCACATCTGAACTGGGAAAAGTGTTAACTCTTAAAAATTGATATTTTTTCATGAAAATTCATGAAAGCGCATGAAAAATACTTGAATCTCACATCTGAACTGGGAAAAGAATGAACTTTGAAAGTTTGATATTTTTTCATGAAAATTCATGAAAGCGCATGAAAAATACTTGAATCTCACATCTGAACTGGGAAAAGTGTTAACTCTTAAAAATTGATATTTTTTCATGAAAATTCATGAAAGCGCATGAAAAATACTTGAATCTCACATCTGAACTGGGAAAAGAATGAACTTTGAAAGTTTGATATATTTTCATGAAAATTCATGAAAGCGCATGAAAAATACTTGAATCTCACATCTAAACTGGGAAAAGAATGAACTTTGAAAGTTTGATATTTTTTCATGAAAATTCATGAAAGCGCATGAATAATACTTGAATCTCACATCTGAACTGGGAAAAGTGTGAACTTTTTAAAATTGAATAATAATTGAATCTCAAATCTGAATTGGGAAAAAAGTGAACTTTTAAAGTTTGATGTTTTTTCATGAAAATTCATGAAAGCGCATAAAAAATACTTGAATCTCTTATCTGAACCGGGAAAAGAGTCAACTATTAAAAATTGATATTTTTTCGTGAAAATTCATGAAAGCGCATGAAAAATACTTGAATCTCACATCTGAACTGGGAAAAGAATGAACTTTGAAAGTTTGATATATTTTCATGAAAATTCATGAAAGCGCATGAAAAATACTTGAATCTCACATCTGAACTGGGAAAAGAGTGAACCTTGAAAGTTTGATATATTTTCATGAAAATTCATGAAAGCGCATGAAAAATACTTGAATCTCACATCTGAACTGGGAAAAGAGTGAACTTTGAAAGTTTGATATTTTTTCATGAAAATTCATGAAAGCGCATGAAAATACCTGAATCTCACATCTGAACTGGGAAAAGAATGAACTTTGAAAGTTTGATATTTTTTCATGAAAATTCATGAAAGCGCATGAAAAATACTTGAATCTCACATCTGAACTGGGAAAAGAGTGAACTTTGAAAGTTTGATATTTTTTCATGAAAATTCATGAAAGCGCATGAAAAATACTTGAATCTCTTATCTGAACCGGGAAAAGAGTGAACTATTAAAAATTGATATTTTTTCGTGAAAATTCATGAAAGCGCATGAAAAATACTTGAATCTCACATCTGAACTGGGAAAAGAATGAACTTTGAAAGTTTGATATATTTTCATGAAAATTCATGAAAGCGCATGAAAAATACTTGAATCTCACATCTGAACTGGGAAAAGAGTGAACCTTGAAAGTTTGATATTTTTTCATGAAAATTCATGAAAGCGCATGAAAAATACTTGAATCTCACATCTGAACTGGGAAAAGAGTGAACTTTGAAAGTTTGATATTTTTTCATGAAAATTCATGAAAGCGCATGAAAAATACTTGAATCTCTTATCTGAACCGGGAAAAGAGTGAACTATTAAAAATTGATATTTTTTCGTGAAAATTCATGAAAGCGCATGAAAAATACTTGAATCTCACATCTGAACTGGGAAAAGAATGAACTTTGAAAGTTTGATATTTTTTCATGAAAATTCATGAAAGCGCATGAAAATACCTGAATCTCACATCTGAACTGGGAAAAGAATGAACTTTGAAAGTTTGATATATTTTCATGAAAATTCATGAAAGCGCATGAAAAATACTTGAATCTCACATCTGAACTGGGAAAAGAGTGAACTTTGAAAGTTTGATATTTTTTCATGAAAATTCATGAAAGCGCATGAAAATACCTGAATCTCACATCTGAACTGGGAAAAGAATGAACATTTGAAAGTTTGATATTTTTTCATGAAAATTCATGAAAGCGCATGAACAATACTTGAATCTCACATCTGAACTGGGAAAAGAATGAACTTTGAAAGTTTGATATTTTTTCATGAAAATTCATGAAAGCGCATGAAAAATACTTGAATCTCACATCTGAATAAGGAAAAAAGTGAACTTTGAAAGTTTGATATATTTTCATGAAAATTCATGAAAGCGCATGAAAAATACTTGAATCTCACATCTGAACTGGGAAAAGAGTGAACTTTTAAAAATTGATAAATTTTCATGAAAATTCATGAAAGCGCATGAATAATACTTTCTCACATCTGAACTGGGAAAAAAGTGAACTTTGAAAGTTTGATATTTTTTCATGAAATTTCATTAAAGCGCATAAAAAATAATTGAATCTCACATCTGAACTGGGAAAAGAGTGAACCTTGAAAGTTTGATATATTTTCATGAAAATTCATGAAAGCGCATGAAAAATACCTGAATCTCACATCTGAACTGGGAAAAGAATGAACTTGAAAGTTTGATATATTTTCATGAAAATTCATGAAAGCGCATGAAAAATACTTGAATCTCACATCTGAACTGGGAAAAGAGTGAACTTTTAAAAATTGATATATTTTCATGAAAATTCATGAAAGCGCATGAATAATACTTTAATCTCACATCTGAACTGAGAAAAGAGTGAACATTGAAAGTTTGATATATTTTCATGAAAATTCATGAAAGCGCATGAAAAATACTTGAATCTCACATCTGAACTTTGAAAGTTTGATATTTTTTCATGAAAATTCATGAAAGCGCATGAAAAATACTTGAATCTCACATCTGAACTTTGAAAGTTTGATATTTTTTCATGAAAATTCATGAAAGCGCATGAAAAATACTTGAATCTCACATCTGAACTGGGAAAAGAGTGAACTTTGAAAGTTTGATATATTTTCATGAAAATTCATGAAAGCGCATGAAAAATACTTGAATCTCACATCTGAACTGGGAAAAGAGTGAACTTTTAAAAATTGATAAATTTTCATGAAAATTCATGAAAGCGCATGAATAATACTTAAATCTCACATCTGTACTGAGAAAAGAGTGAACATTGAAAGTTTGATATTTTTTCATGAAAATTCATGAAAGCGCATGAAAAATACTTGAATCTCAAATCTGAATTGGGAAAAAAGTGAACTTTGAAAGTTTGATGTTTTTTCATGAAAATTCATTGAATTGGCGAAAACCCGTTTACCTCGATCTGGCAACGTCTAAATCATATTTTGCGCCTTTCTTCACTTCTCTCCCCTTCTTCTTCTCTCTGTCAGTTTTTGTCACCATTTGTCGGCTGCTGTAAAGCGTGGTTCGCCTGAGCAAACGCATAGTAACTGTCCTTTGACAGCTTCCTGATTTCTATCATTGTAATTGTTCGATATTGTTTGGTGATATTTCTTTCATTGTATCAGGTACGATAATTCATTATCTGTGTTATATGTGTACTTGAACCTAAATTCGTTGTTTATTCAGTTGAAGTCTCTCGTGACTATATTTGGCCTGTTCATTTAATGACTGTGAGGCACTGTGATTGTGATTCATGCTCTTCCTTCACGTCATTGGTAATATTCAATTGTCTGTTAAGGTTCTGTGCATCTTTCTAACTAAATATTTCCCATTGCTAGATTGATCCTGTTGTCTTCAACTTGTACGAGTGATTGTCACTCTCTCTCTTTTCTGTTGTGTGTGTGTGTCCTGTTTCCCAGGTATTACGCATCATGACATTTCTTTTATTTCTCTATTCTAACTATCTTTATTCTTAGGAACCACTTCATTCACTAGTATTACACAGAAAATTTAGTCGCAGACTTTCTAGTCCGTTTCTGTCAGCTGCTTACAACAGCTGATCTATCTCCCAGGCATTTCAGGTTCTTGTCTCGTAAGAACATTTGGTCCTTCGAACCGGAGCTATTAACCTCTGAGATCTTCTTCTGGATAGCCAGTCATTTCAAGAATCTGGTCAGCTGAGCTCTCTCCTGCTGACCCTCATTCCACACCTGAGTTTCATCTCACGTTCCTGCACCTACATTTACACGTCGGTGCATCTGTTCATCGTTTCTTCACGTTCGAACTTTCAGCTAGCAATAGCATCAAGGTGGTACAGCATCATGGCCGACAATACTCAACCCAAACCCGACGAAGAAGTAGACTATGTTGGGGAGCTAGTAGCCATGAAGAAAACGAGGAAGACTCTGCGTCGGCAGATTACGTTGACCAGCAATCAGATAGACACTCTGACCATCACTCGCGGGTCACGAGGAGCCATTCAAGGTTTAATAATCTATCTCAAAGATTTACTGCTTCGAGCCTCACGACTTCAGACCGAGATCGCAGCCTTGGACGATGATGAGGAAGAATCCGAAAGACAAGACACCAAGCATTTGACCTACATCACCAGTGCTGGCGAAACAACAGCGGCTGCTCAAGATTATCTAAAGAGCAGAGAAGGAGAAGCAGCGTCCGTTGTTGGAGAAGGGTTGATTCCGGACCCACCTACCGCTTCACCGTCTGAAATCTTACGTCGAGAGCAAGCTCGTCAAGACGAAATCACTGCTGCTCGATTGAGAGCAGAGAGAGCTAAAGAACAAGTGGATCAAGCGTGGGAGGAGGCAAATGAAGCTCAGAAGGCACTGAGAGAGCTTGGTATCGAATTCAAAAGAGGAGCTAAACCAGAAGATGATCATTTCACTTCCGTCAGCCAGCAGATAAACAATACCACCCCGCAAGCTAAGACGTTGTTGGGTCAACAACGTCAGAGGAATTTCGACAGCAATCAAGAAACTCCTGATCATTGGATCGATCTGTACAGCACTGGCCGTTTATCACCTTCGTTTGCTGCTCGCAGCACCCGTTCGTCAGTGTCAGCTGAGTTGGATCCTTTCGACGGAAAGGCTCTGGAATGGTTCACCTGGATCGACCTATTTCGGGCTTTAGTACATGACACCCCGAAGTCTCCCGGAGAGAAATTAGCTCTTTTAAAGAAATTTCTTCGTGGAGACTGTTTGGACCAAGTTTACGGATTAGGCGGCGGAGAGTCGGCTTATATCGAAGCCCTTGTCCGTTTGAAGCAGACATACGGTCGTCGAGACGTTATGAGAGCGGCGCATCATCAGCCCATCAAAAGGTTGGAACCGAAACAAGATCCGACGTCCTTTAAGAGATTCTCCGAACGCATCCGGACCCACTTATTCGACTTGAGTCGGATTGGAGAGACTGGAACGACGGATTTAATTGAAAGGATCTGTCTGAAACTGCAGTTACCCGACCGGTTGGCCTGGAATGAAGATAGACGTGGACGAATCGAGGACCGGAGTTTGAACGCTTTTGGAACTTGGTTGTGCTCGCGCGCTTCCGCCTACCAGAACGCTGTCAGCATCGCGGCCGACCAAGTTGATCAGCCCACTTCCAAATCAAACTATCATCGACGCCCGGCCCGGACGCATCAGAGCTCAACTAAGCCGGCGGATGAACAAAAGCAGGTCTCTTTCCGATCCTCGGGGAAGCCATTTTGTTTTAAGTGCGAAAAAGAGCACAGATTGCCGGATTGTGATGATTTTAAACTGCTCGCCGTCGGGGAGCGTCTTACTTTCTGTATGCGTCGTCGTCTATGCTTCAGTTGTTTCTCGATCAAACATTCGGTTCGCGAGTGTGATAGACGGAGACAATGCAAACAATCCGGATGCAAATATTTTCATCACCCGCTGCTGCACGATGGTGACCAAGAGAAGGCGTCGTCGGAGGGCGAGCGCAAGGCTCGACCAACAACTGCAAGAACTGGAGCCCCTCAAAAGGTCGCTATGGGCATGCTGCGTCTTCCGGTGATGGCTGACGATGGAAGTTGGGTCTTGGCGAATATTTTCGTCGACGAGGGGAGTGACTCCACATTGGTACGCGGTGCGTTCGCCACCGCCTTGAAACTTCGTGGTCCACGCCAGATTCTTGTTGTCGATGGAGCCGGCGGAGTGATCAAGCGCCATCCATCAACAAGAGTCCAGTTTCGAATCCGGACTGCGGATGGTGCTGTCTTCCACCTGGAAGGATCAACATTGAAGACCGCAGCCAACCCTACACCTGTCACCGACTGGAGCAAGGAGAAGTCACATTGGTCGCATCTTGAAAATCTACCGCTCGGCGAAACAGGAGGAAAGGTTGACGTCTTGGTGGGATTAGATCACGCCCACCTCCTTGCTGTACAAGAGTCAAGAGTTGGCAAGGAAATGGAACCCATCGCATCCAAAACCAAATTAGGATGGATCGTGAGAGGAGTGGTCGACGGTCGTGTAAATCCAACTTCCGCCCGTAGCTGCAATATTTCAGGATACATTTCACTCGACAATCTTTCGAGTGAGATGCGACGATTCTGCGACAAAGAAGATTATGGGACGGAGCATCTGATTGGCTGCGTGTCGCCGGAGAACAAACGCGCTCTCGCGATTGTTCAAGAGAAGATTAGAAGATTGGAAATCGGTTACGAGGTGCCAATTATTTGGCGAGAAGGCGAGCCCGACTTGGTCAATAATCGTCCAATGGCCGAAAATAGGTTCCGGACTCTACTGAATCGTTTTAAGCGCCAACCGGAATTTGAACAGGATTATCGAGCCGCCGTGCCAGAAGTATTTCGACCAGGGCTATGCTTCTCTTGTTTCCGATCCGGTCGACGCAAAATACTTTCTAGCTCACCATGGAGTTTACAAAGGAAAGAAGCTGCGTGTAGTGTACGACGCCGCCGCTCCTTTCAAAGGGAAATGCCTTAACGATTCCATCATCAGTGGCCCAGCCCTTCAGCCACCTTTAGCATCAGTCATCACTCGTTTCCGTGAAGGAGAGGTCGCCTGGGCTTCCGACATTGAAGCCATGTTCAGCCGTTTTCGTCTTTTCTGTGGAAGACCGGGATTATTTTTGCTTCTTATGCCAGGAGAAAGACGGAAGTGAGCCGATAGTCTGCAGGATGGATCGTCTTCCCTTCGGAGCCAGCTGCTCCCCGTTCGTGGCCATTTATGCTGTTCATCGCATTTTGGAAGATACTGGAGTCGCGGAGAAACGTGATTCGAGCTGTAAAGGAGAGGATGTATGTGGATGACTACTTGGGATCCGCGTCTTCTGTTTCTGAAGCGGTGGAGGAGGCCGTCACTGTTAAGAATTCCTTGCTCGCCGCCGATCTCAAGCTCCAAGGATGGATCTCGAATTCTCCGGAATTCCTACAGAAGCTGTCAACGACGGATCTTTCGGTGCCAGCTTCGCCTTCCTCTCATCCGCCTTACCAGTGAGAGCACCGAAAAGGTACTTGGTGTCATCTGGGACCCAAGTTCGGACTCCTTGGGATTTAGAGTGACCAAATCGTCTGATGTAGCCTCGACTCCAGTGTGTCTAGCCAGCAAGGTAGCTGGTGTATTCGACCCGCTCGGAACTGCTTCACCTCTAATCGTGAAGGCCAAGATTCGTCTAAGAGCATTAGGAATCAAGGGACTCGGCTGGTACGACGAGATTACTGGCGACGACGACACCTGGTGGCGGAGTTGGTTCCTCGCTTGGATCAGCTGAATATGCTGAAGATGCCACGTTGCTTATTTCCCTACGAAGTCCAGATTACACATAGAGAGCTTCATGCTTTCTGTGACGCTTCAGAGGAAGCCTACGCTGCGGTGATTTATATCCGCATCCACTACTCCGACGGCCGTGTTTTGGTCCGACAGGTGCGAGCAGCAAAACAAACTCGCGCCGAAGAAAACAATTTCGATTCCAAAGCTGGAGCCCAACGCCGCGTTGCTGGGTGCGGACTTCTTCGGACCGTCTGTTCAACTTTGGGACCGAAGATCCAGCGACGGAAGCTTTGGACGGACAGCAGCACTGCCCGAAATTGGATTCGAGCCACTGCAGCCTATTACCAGATTTTCGTAAGCAATCGAATAGGTGAGATCCAGACTATCACTCAGCCGGAAGAATGGCGTTTCATTCCGGGAAAATTAAATCCGGCCGATCTTGCTACCCGCTCCTCTTTGGACGAGCCGCTGATTCCGTCCATCTGGTTAGATGGGCCGAGTTTTCTACATCAATCAGAAGACCATTGGGCCACCGGACCTTCCATGGATGGCGGTGAATGAGGAAATCCGTTCAAGCCGCTCTTACACCGCTGTGGTGGAGAAATCCGTGAACCAGTGGAAGGATCTACCGATCGGACCCGAGGATGTTCCAGCGATCTCCAAGTTAGAAGAGAAATATCTGGTGCTCGTTCGATCGTGTCAATCCGAAGTGTACGGAGAAGAATTACGACGACTCCAAAAGGGCAAGCATCTCCATTCAACATCAAGCTTGTTAGCTTTAGCCCCCATTTTGGCTGCAGATGGCGTGTTACGACTCGGAGGGCGAGCTGGACGCTCGAAACTACCGTACGATCAGCTTCACCCTCCTCTCCTTCCAGGAAATCACCCGTTCACGGAGAAGATTATCCGCGCCTTCCACGAGTATCTCAAACACGTCGGCACGGACTTCCTGCTTACTTACATCCGGCAACATTTTTGGATCACTCGTGGAAGAGAAGCAGTGAAAAGAGTTCGTCGCGACTGCGCCATCTGTCGGCGTAATCGAGCGAAGCCCGGTGAACAGCTCATGGGGGATCTTCCAGATTCTCGGCTCGATTCCGGTTCTCTTCCGTTCACTCGGACCGCTGTAGACTTATTTGGACCGTTTGAAGTTGGTCTGGCCCGGAATCGAACTGCCAAACGCTGGGGCGTTCTATTTACGTGCATGGTCACGCGTGCTGTCTTTCTAGAGCTCGTGCCCTCGCTCTCGACGAGCGATTTCCTCCTGGCTCTCAGAAAATTCATTTCTTTAGACCGGAAACTGGAAGTCATTCATTCTGATAATGGCACCAATTTCGTTGGCACCGAGAGAGAACTGCGTGAAGCCGTAGAAGAGATGTACGCGTCTAAGGCAGTTCCCCATTTCATGGAGAAGGTCGGTATCAAATGGACCTTCCAACCACCTCGTACACCGCATTTTGGAGGCGCTCACGAGTCGCTTGTTCGTTCCACTAAGAAGGCGTTGTATAACGCACTGGAACAAGAGAAGAGCAGTCTTCGCTATCCAACAGAGGATCTGTTTCGGACGCTTCTGTACGAGGTAGCTGGGCTACTGAACACTCGGCCGCTTACAAATGCCAGTTCTGATCCGGCGGATTTCCGCCCGTTAACTCCCAATGACTTCTTGAATCGGCCGCCAACAGCTTGTCCGCCAGCGGGATCATTCGACGACGCTTCACCACGGGAACACTACCGTTATCTTCAACGGGTTTTGAATCTCTTCTGGGATATGTGGAAAACCGTTTATCTTCAGTCATTGGCCGCCCGAAAGAAGTGGAGGGTCAAACAACCAAACCTGGAGGTGGGAGGCGTCGTCTTGGAGATCAACAAAGGATTCAGCCGAGGTGAATGGAGCATTGGCCACGTCGTAAAGGTGTTTCCGGGTGCCGATGGATGCGTCCGAGCCGTCGACGTGCAACTCCCGAACGGAATCTTTCGACGTGGAATCACTGAATTATGCTTGCTAGAATCCAGCTCGTCCGTTCAGCCGGACTCGGGGGAGAATGAATTGGCGAAAACCCGTTTACCTCGATCTGGCAACGTCCTAAATCATATTTTGCGCCTTTCTTCACTTCTCTTCCCTTCTTCTTCTCTCTGTCAGTTTTTGTCACCATTTGTCGGCTGCTGTAAAGCGTGGTTCGCCTGAGCAAACGCATAGTAACTGTCCTTTGACAGCTTCCTGATTTCTATCATTGTAATTGTTCGATATTGTTTGGTGATATTTCTTTCATTGTATCAGGTACGATAATTCATTATCTGTGTTATATGTGTACTTGAACCTAAATTCGTTGTTTATTCAGTTGAAGTCTCTCGTGACTATATTTGGCCTGTTCATTTAATGACTGTGAGGCACTGTGATTGTGATTCATGCTCTTCCTTCACGTCATTGGTAATATTCAATTGTCTGTTAAGGTTCTGTGCATCTTTCTAACTAAATATTTTCCCATTGCTAGATTGATCCTGTTGTCTTCAACTTGTACGAGTGATTGTCACTCTCTCTCTTTTCTGTTGTGTGTGTGTGTCCTGTTTCCCAGGTATTACGCATCATGACATTTCTTTTATTTCTCTATTCTAACTATCTTTATTCTTAGGAACCACTTCATTCACTAGTATTACACAGAAAATTTAGTCGCAGACTTTCTAGTCCGTTTCTGTCAGCTGCTTACAACAGCTGATCTATCTCCCAGGCATTTCAGGTTCTTGTCTCGTAAGAACATTCATGAAAGCGCATGAAAAATACTTGAATCTCTTATCTGAAACCGGGAAAAGAGTGAACTATTAAAAATTGATATTTTTTCGTGAAAATTCATGAAAGCGCATGAAAAATACTTGAATCTCACATCTGAACTGGGAAAAGAATGAACTTTGAAAGTTTGATATATTTTCATGAAAATTCATGAAAGCGCATGAAAAATACTTGAATCTCACATCTGAACTGGGAAAAGAGTGAACTTTGAAAGTTTGATATATTTTCATGAAAATTCATGAAAGCGCATTAAAAATACTTGAATCTCAAATCGGAACTGGGAAAATAGCGAACTTTTAAAAATTGATATATTTTCATGAAAATTCATGAAAGCGCATGAATAATACTTTAATCTCACATCTGAACTGAGAAAAGAGTGAACTTTGAAAGTTTGATATATTTTCATGAAAATTCATGAAAGTGCATGAATAATACTTTAATCTCACATCTTAACTGAGAAAAGAGTGAACTTTGAAAATTGATATTTTTTCATGAAAAATTCATGAAAGCGCATGAAAAATACTTGAATCTCAAATCTGAATTGGGAAAAAATTGAACTTTTAAAGTTTGAAGTTTTTTCATGAAAATTCATGAAAGCGCATGAAAAATACTTGAATCTCTTATCTGAACCGAGAAAAGAGTGAACTATTAAAAATTGATATTTTTTTCGTGAAAATTCATGAAAGCGCATGAAAAATACTTATCTCACATCTGAACTGGGAAAAAGTGAACTTTGAAAGTTTGATATTTTTTCATGAAAATTCATGAAAGCGCATGAATAATACTTTAATCTCACATCTGTACTGAGAAAAGAGTGAACTTTGAAAGTTTGATATTTTTTCATGAAAATTCATGAAAGCGCATGAAAAATACTTGAATCTCACATCTGAATAAGGAAAAAAGTGAACTTTGAAGTTTGATATATTTCATGAAAATTGATGAAAGCGCATGAAAAATACTTGAATCTCACATCTGAACTGGGAAAAGAGTGAACTTTTAAAAATTGATATATTTTCATGAAAATTCATGAAAGCGCATGAATAATACTTTAATCTCACATCTGAACTGAGAAAAGAGTGAACATTGAAAGTTTGATATATTTTCATTAAAATTCATGAAAGCGCATGAAAAATACTTGAATCTCACATCTGAACTTTGAAAGTTTGATATTTTTCATGAAAATTCATGAAAGCGCATGAAAAATACTTGAATCTCACATCTGAACTGGGAAAAGAGTGAACTTTTAAAAATTGATAAATTTTCATGAAAATTCATGAAAGCGCATGAATAATACTTTAATCTCACATCTGTACTGAGAAAAGAGTGAACATTGAAAGTTTGATATTTTTTTCATGAAAATTCATGAAAGCGCATGAAAAATACTTGAATCTCAAATCTGAATTGGGAAAAAAGTGAACTTTGAAAGTTTGATGTTTTTTCATGAAAATTCATGAAAGCGCATGAAAAATACTTGAATCTCTTATCTGAACCGGGAAAAGAGTGAACTATTAAAAATTGATATTTTTTCGTGAAAATTCATGAAAGCGCATGAAAAATACTTGAATCTCACATCTGAACTGGGAAAAGAATGAACTTTGAAAGTTTGATATATTTTCATGAAAATTCATGAAAGCGCATGAAAAATACTTGAATCTCACATCTGAACTGGGAAAAGAGTGAACTTTGAAAGTTTGATATATTTTCATGAAAATTCATGAAAACGCATGAAAAATACCTGAATCTCACATCTGAACTGGGAAAAGAATGAACTTTGAAAGTTTGATATATTTTCATGAAAATTGATGAAAGCGCATGAAAAATACTTGAATCTCACATCTGAACTGGGAAAAGAGTGAACTTTTAAAAATTGATATATTTTCATGAAAATTCATGAAAGCGCATGAATAATACTTTAATCTCACATCTGAACTGAGAAAAGAGTGAACATTGAAAGTTTGATATATTTTCATTAAAATTCATGAAAGCGCATGAAAAATACTTGAATCTCACATCTGAACTTTGAAAGTTTGATATTTTTCATGAAAATTCATGAAAGCGCATGAAAAATACTTGAATCTCACATCTGAACTGGGAAAAGAGTGAACTTTTAAAAATTGATAAATTTTCATGAAAATTCATGAAAGCGCATGAATAATACTTTAATCTCACATCTGTACTGAGAAAAGAGTGAACATTGAAAGTTTGATATTTTTTCATGAAAATTCATGAAAGCGCATGAAAAATACTTGAATCTCAAATCTGAATTGGGAAAAAAGTGAACTTTGAAAGTTTGATGTTTTTTCATGAAAATTCATGAAAGCGCATGAAAAATACTTGAATCTCTTATCTGAACCGGGAAAAGAGTGAACTATTAAAAATTGATATTTTTTCGTGAAAATTCATGAAAGCGCATGAAAAATACTTGAATCTCACATCTGAACTGGGAAAAGAATGAACTTTGAAAGTTTGATATATTTTCATGAAAATTCATGAAAGCGCATGAAAAATACTTGAATCTCACATCTGAACTGGGAAAAGAGTGAACTTTGAAAGTTTGATATATTTTCATGAAAATTCATGAAAGCGCATGAAAAATACCTGAATCTCACATCTGAACTGGGAAAAGAATGAACTTTGAAAGTTTGATATATTTTCATGAAAATTCATGAAAGCGCATGAAAAATACTTGAATCTCAAATCGGAACTGGGAAAATAGCGAACTTTTAAAAATTGATATATTTTCATGAAAATTCATGAAAGCGCATGAATAATACTTTAATCTCACATCTGAACTGAGAAAAGAGTGAACTTTGAAAGTTTGATATATTTTCATGAAAATTCATGAAAGCGCATGAAAAATACTTGAATCTCACATCTGAACTTTGAAAGTTTGATATTTTTTCATGAAAATTCATGAAAGCGCATGAATAATACTTTAATCTCACATCTTAACCGAGAAAAGAGTGAACTATTAAAAATTGATATTTTTTCGTGAAAATTCATGAAAGCGCATGAAAAATACTTATCTCACATCTGAACTGGGAAAAAAGTGAACTTTGAAAGTTTGATATTTTTTCATGAAAATTCATGAAAGCGCATGAATAATACTTTAATCTCACATCTGTACTGAGAAAAGAGTGAACTTTGAAAGTTTGATATTTTTTCATGAAAATTCATGAAAGCGCATGAAAAATACTTGAATCTCACATCTGAATAAGGAAAAAAAGTGAACTTTGAAAGTTTGATATATTTTCATGAAAATTGATGAAAGCGCATGAAAAATACTTGAATCTCACATCTGAACTGGGAAAAGAGTGAACTTTTAAAAATTGATATATTTTCATGAAAATTCATGAAAGCGCATGAATAATACTTTAATCTCACATCTGAACTGAGAAAAGAGTGAACATTGAAAGTTTGATATATTTTCATTAAAATTCATGAAAGCGCATGAAAAATACTTGAATCTCACATCTGAACTTTGAAAGTTTGATATTTTTCATGAAAATTCATGAAAGCGCATGAAAAATACTTGAATCTCACATCTGAACTGGGAAAAGAGTGAACTTTTAAAAATTGATAAATTTTCATGAAAATTCATGAAAGCGCATGAATAATACTTTAATCTCACATCTGTACTGAGAAAAGAGTGAACATTGAAAGTTTGATATTTTTTCATGAAAATTCAGGAAAGCGCATGAAAAATACTTGAATCTCAAATCTGAATTGGGAAAAAAGTGAACTTTGAAAGTTTGATGTTTTTTCATGAAAATTCATGAAAGCGCATGAAAAATACTTGAATCTCACATCTGAACTGGGAAAAGAATGAACTTTGAAAGTTTGATATATTTTCATGAAAATTCATGAAAGCGCATGAAAAATACTTGAATCTCACATCTGAACTGGGAAAAGAGTGAATCTTGAAAGTTTGATATATTTTCATGAAAATTCCTGAAAGCGCATGAAAAATACTTGAATCTCACATCTGAACTGGGAAAAGAGTGAACTTTGAAAGTTTGATATTTTTCATGAAAATTCATGAAAGCGCATTAAAAATACCTGAATCTCACATCTGAACTTGGAAAAGAATGAACTTTGAAAGTTTGATATTTTTTCATGAAAATTGATGAAAGCGCATGAAAAATACTTGAATCTCACATCTGAACTGGGAAAAGAGTGAACTTTTAAAAATTGATATATTTTCATGAAAATTCATGAAAGCGCATGAATAATACTTTAATCTCACATCTGAACTGAGAAAAGAGTGAACATTGAAAGTTTGATATATTTTCATGAAAATTCATGAAAGCGCATGAAAAATACTTGAATCTCACATCTGAACTTTGAAAGTTTGATATTTTTCATGAAAATTCATGAAAGCGCATGAAAAATACTTGAATCTCACATCTGAACTGGGAAAAGAGTGAACTTTTAAAAATTTATATTTTTTCATGAAAATTCATGAAAGCGCATGAAAAATACTTGAATCTCACATCTGAACTGGGAAAAGAGTGAACTTTGAAAGTTTGATATTTTTCATGAAAATTCATGAAAGCGCATGAAAAATACCTGAATCTCACATCTGAACTGGGAAAAGAATGAACTTTGAAAGTTTGATATTTTTTCATGAAAATTCATGAAAGCGCATGAATAATACTTTAATCTCACATCTGTACTGAGAAAAGAGTGAACTTTGAAAGTTTGATATTTTTTCATGAAAATTCATGAAAGCGCATGAAAAATACTTGAATCTCACATCTGAATAAGGAAAAAAGTGAACTTTGAAAATTTGATATATTTTCATGTAAATTCATGAAAGCGCATGAAAAATACTTATCTCACATCTGAACTGGGAAAAAAGTGAACTATTAAAAATTTATATTTTTTCATGAAAATTCATGAAAGCGCATGAATAATACTTGAATCTCACATCTGTACTGAGAAAAGAGTGAACTTTGAAAGTTTGATATTTTTTCATGAAAATTCATGAAAGCACATGAAAAATACTTGAATCTCTTATCTGAACCGGGAAAAGAGTGAACTATTAAAAATTGATATTTTTTCGTGAAAATTCATGAAAGCGCATGAAAAATACTTGAATCTCACATCTGAACTGGGAAAAGAATGAACTTTGAAAGTTTGATATATTTTCATGAAAATTCATGAAAGCGCATGAATAATACTTTAATCTCACATCTGTACTGAGAAAAAAGTGAACATTGAAAGTTTGATATTTTTTCATGAAAATTCATGAAAGCGCATGAAAAATACTTTAATCTCACATCTGAACTTTGAATGTTTGATATTTTTTCATGAAAATTCATGAAAGCGCATGAGTAATACTTTAATCTCACATCTTAACTGAGAAAAGAGTGAACTTTGAAAGTTTGATATTTTTTCATGAAAATTTATGAAAGCGCATGAATAATACTTGAATCTCACATCTGAACTTTGAATGTTTGATATATTTTCATGAAATTTCATGAAAGCGCATGAAAAATACTTGAATCTCACATCTGAATAAGGAAAAAAGTGAACTTTGAAAGTTTGACATATTTTCATGTAAATTCATGAAAGCGTATGAAAAATACTTATCTCACATCTGAACTGGGAAAAAAGTGAACTTTGAAAGTTTGATATTTTTTCATGAAAATTCATGAAAGCGCATGAATAATAGTTTAATCTCACATCTGTACTGAGAAAAGAGTGAACTTTGAAAGTTTGATATTTTTTCATGAAAATTCATGAAAGCGCATGAAAAATACTTGAATCTCACATCTGAATTGGGAAAAAAGTGAACTTTGAAAGTTTGATATTTTTCATGAAAATTCATGAAAGCGCATGAAAAATACTTGAATCTCTTATCTGAACCGGGAATAGAGTGAACTTTTAAAAATTGATATTTTTTCGTGAAAATTCATGAAACCGCATGAAAAATACTTACGTTAATCTCACATCTAAACTGGGAAAAGAATGAACTTTGAAAGTTTGATATTTTTTCATGAAAATTCATGAAAGCGCATGAAAAATACTTGAAATTTATCTGGAGCAGCCCGAGGGATATGTTAATTCAGGAGATGAAGATCTTGTATGCCGTTTACACAAGTGCTTATACGGACTGAAACAGGCCTCGCGTGTGTGGAATCATCATTTTGACGCTTTCCTCAAGCGTTTTGGACTCAAACCCAGTGAGTCTGATCCATGTCTTTATCTGCGCCATCAGGGAGCCGAGTTCACTATGGTTATTATCTGGGTGGACGACGGTCTCATTTGTAGCAGCAGCAGCAAAGCCATTGACGAAATTATCAGCTATTGAAGTGAAGATTTTGAAATGCGTTCGTCAGAAGCCAATCACTTTGTTGGTTTGTCCGTTTCACGCAAGCGAGAAGAAAAGACACTCTACGTCTCCCAACCTGATTACATTAAGAAGATACTTCGCTGTTATCATATGGATAAATCTAATCCAGTGAGTCTGCCGGCCACACCTGGAGCTTTCCACACAAGAAGCGAAGAAATCGAGAATGCAGTCCAGGCTCCATTTCGAGAAGCAGTTGGCTCTTTAATGTATCTCATGCTCTCCTCCATACCAGACATTGCTTTTTCTGTGAATCAAGTGTCTCAATTTTGTGAGAAACCCCAGCTCAACCATTGGTCAGCGGCAAAAAGGATTCTAGCCTATTTGAGAAGCACACTAATTCTAATTCCACTTATAGGCTACACGAATGCTGACTACGCCGGAGACACTCAAACACGGCAATCAACATCTGGATTTGTCTTTCTTCTCAACGGAGGCGCTGTCGCGTGAAGTAGCCGACGCCAACGATGCGTGTCCCTATCGACCACTGACGCGGAATACGTCGCTGCGTGCGAGGCGGTGAAGGAAGGTTTGTGGCTGAGACGTCTGCTGCACGAAATAATGCCGGAATGGAGCGGGCCGCTCCCAATAATGTGTGACAATATGTCATCAATTGATCTCGTCAAAAAACCGAAATTTCATAAAAAAACCAAGCATATTGAAGTACGCTACCATTTCATCAGACTGGCCCAAGAGGAGAAAGAAATAGACGTGAAGCATATATCATCCGATGAGCAGTTGGCT
The DNA here is from genome assembly GCA_030770115.1 of Daphnia galeata. Classification (NCBI taxonomy): domain Eukaryota; kingdom Metazoa; phylum Arthropoda; class Branchiopoda; order Diplostraca; family Daphniidae; genus Daphnia; species Daphnia galeata. Next base: position 7,370,620 of record CM061123.1, on the reverse strand, counting down.
GACTCGTTCACGAAGCCACTACCTAATCCACGTTTTTCTAATCTACGCAAGGCAATTAGTATTGTGGCAGTTCTTATTCTTTAATCTTTCGTTTTCAATCTATCACTAGTGTTCAGCATCGTCATGTTTGAGGGGGAGTGTTGGAAATAATCAAACATCTCACTCGACCACTAGATGACCCCACTGTACTGCCTCGTATGCTGATCGGCCTTTGACTTATAGCGACCCCATTCCTCTCTCTCTCTCTCATTCAGTCTGCTAGACCACGCTAAGAGAAAGGTTCTCTCTCAACCACGCTCCATTTACTTTTTGATTTATTCTTTCTAAGTGTTATTCATCCACGTTCATCTGGTAATTATTATAAGTTAAACAATTCATTATTCTGTGTACGTGATGAGATAACAAAACTGAGAAGTGCACAACCTTATTGTTGAGTGCAGATGATTATCATTTTATGTCTATCCATGTCAGCACTTGTGAGACGATGTGCAGAGCGTTATCGCTGAGTGCACACGAGTCTTATCATTTCTAATTCTATGTTAATGTATGTAAGAATATGTGCAGAACCTTATCGTTGAGTGCACACGTAATTTATCATTTGTGTCTGTATTGTCAATCAGTGGTTGGGCACACGTGATTTCCATCCACGCATTCCACCTCGAATTGTCTTGTTTATGTTTATCTGATATCTCCACTACATCTAGTGGAATGCCTGTACACAATACAGAAGCCTCTGACGCAAGTTCTTTTCGTTCATTTCTTACATATGTGAACTTTGAAAGTTCGATAATTTTTCATGGAAACTAAAAAAAACGCACGAAAAAGACTGGAATATTACATTTAAACTGGGAAATGTGTTTAATTTGATATTGATATTGATATTGATATTTTCATTAAAACTGATGAAAGCGCATGAAATAGACTTGAATCTCACATCTAAATTTGGAAAAGAGTGAACTTTGAAAAATCGATATTTTTCATGATAACTCATGAAAGCAAATGAAATAGACTTGAATCCCTCAATTGAACTCGAAAAAATTAGAAGTTTTAAAATTCGAATTTTTTTCATGAAACTTCATGAAAGCGCATAAAATAGACTTGAATCTCACATCTGAACTGGAGAAGAATTTAATTTTGAAAATTCAATATTTTTCATGAAAATTCACGAATGCGCCTGAAATAGACTTGAATCTCACATCTGAAATGGATAAAATTTTAATTTTGAAAATTTGATATTTTTTATGAAAATTTACGAAAGCGCATGAAATAGGCTTGTATCTCTTGTGAGAATAAGCCGACAACTCTAAACAAGGTCGATCAACGACCTCATGACACGAAGGTCGATCGAGAAACCGGGCTGTCAGCTAACTCAGATTTGACAGTAGTTAAAGCACTGTTGAAAGACAATTTGATTGCGTAATAATTGTTTTCTTCCAGGAGCGGACTAAGACTCTGATCACGTAACTTTTTGTAACTTTCAACGGTAGCCGCCAGCGTTATTGCTACGTCAAATCTCTATCTTTGGAGAGAATGGTCGGTGGTTAGGAGGAATTGACGAGTCAGAACTGTTACCTTAAAGACTAACGTGCAGTCCCTGCGGGCCTTGAGCCTGGGTCGCACTTACTCTGTGGGTAGACCCGGGCTAACTCTAACAGAGACCCCCTCAGGTCTGGCGTTCGTCAAGACTTCGGAATTACTTATCCTGATTTCCATTGATGGGGTGGAGAACTCCGTGGTGCATGTTGTCTCTACTCCACTCTTGAACATGCCTTACTGATTTGAGACCCACACTGGGAGTATACAACTAGAGAAGAAATTTCAATTAATGGACTAACGAGGTTAGCGGCGCCGCTACTAGCTTGGTGGGTCCCGAGTCCGATTCTAGAGCCCGAAAAGGGGGAGAAGGGAACGGCGACTAGGTAGATGGCGCGAGCTTTCACCCCCATCGAAAATTTATTCGAAAGCGCGAAAAAAGCTGCAGCAAAATTGGTTGCGAAAGGAGGGCCTCACGCTTGGTTATCCTTTTGGTTTAGGAACTCTAAACCACCAACTGTTAACAACCATTCCCCGTTAGCACCAGCCTATACCACAACTTCATACGTCGTTGATCCTCAATATTCAGCGAATTCAGAAGAAACCGACGAAGAATTTCAGCATAGGATAAACACATTGCAAAATAGTTTACAGCTTATGCTAGCAGAGCAGCCCACTATTCCAGAGGTCGAGATTTCAACGTTACCTCAGGATATTACGGGAAACACCCATTTTTACAGAACGTACGGAGATCAAGCGCTCTACGAAGTCCCACTAGAAGAACTAATCCACGAAGTTGTATTTTTAAGGTTGTTTAACAAGTTACTCGGGTTAACTTATGATACGATAAAGGAAAGTGTCGAAGCAGCTGTTAGGATCTACCCAGATATAACTCCCATTGAGCTTTTCCACCGATACGGATATAAAACTTATTTTACACCCACCAGCAGTACGGTCCTTCCAGAACCATCGCCTATCCCAGAAAGCTTTGGTAATCCTTTTAGCCCTATCGAAAGTTCGGAACAACCTCACAAAAGAGCCTATTGTAACGACGAACGGACAGAAAAAACTAGGCCATAAGTCGTAAATATTTCACAGGAAGAAGGATCTGTTAACTTAAGAAACAACGACATTAGGGAAGAAGGATCTGTTGACTCAAGAAACATCGACATTAGGGAAGAAGAATCTGTTGACTCAAGAAACAAAAATAATAGGGGAGAAAGGGAAAATCTAGCGCAGTCAGAAAACGCTACTCCACATCCGGAGCGACAAGAAAACCAACAACTCCACCAAGAAGAGCAAATAACGCCAAAGCTAGACCATCCAGCTATTCCAAAAAGGGTAACGTTTACGCCAGGACCTTTAGACAGCACCATGGAAGGAAGAGGGCAATCATCCGGTTGTGATGAACAACAAGATAGGTTAGCCGAATTTGAGACAATCTACAGGACCTTGATCGAACAGAACATCTCTTCAGAAATAGCTACACTAGCCGCCTCGAAGGTGCTGAGTGGTACACGGTCATCAGGGCCGTGGTATACTTCAACTCCCCATTATCACCCTAGTCAACCAAGAAACAGCAAGTTTCTTGCAACAACAGTTCGCAGACCACACCATTGGGCAATGAGCTAAACAGCACGGCTGTGCAAACGAAAACAAAAGAATATAACAGAACAACAACTAGGAAAATAAGCGACATTGACAAGCAAGGGGCCCAGTTGCTCACACAAATACAGATTTTTAAAAACAAGGGAGATCGGATGGATTTTGAATCGTGGATCCGCCACTTCGAAAACACATTGGATATAGGGGACTTCGAGGAGTCAAGGAAAATTAAATATCTATTTTCAAAACTAATGGGCACAGCCGATGACTTCGTTGAGCAGTATGGGTTAGACCACCCCGTCGAACCTAGCTGTTGCAAAACACTGAAACGCGCCCTTAAAGATAGGTTTATGGGGAAAAACATTGAATATAAATATCAAACGTCGTATGAAAACTGCCAAAAAGAAGCAGGGGAATCCGTCAGATGAGCTTTTGAATGTAGGGTAAAAAAATTACTAAGAAAAGGATACCCTGCCCTAGTCGAAGGAAAAAACCAGCAGAAGATTGAACAGTTCAAACATGAATTCGTAGACGGGCTATCCGTAGATCTTCAGAATAGGTAACTCTGTCTCGAATTTACGTCATTCGACCAACTGATTGAGGCAGCAGAAAGGCACGACACCGCTCTAGAACAACGTGACGCCAGGAAAAAAACGGGAGACGGCATCTGGTGCCCCACACTATCATCTGAACTGGAAAAAATTAGAACTTTGAAAATTCGATATTTTTCATGAATACTCATGAAAGCGCATGAAATGGACTTGAATCTCACATCTGAACTGAGAAAAAAGTAATCTTTGAAAAATCATGAAAGCGTATGAAAAGACTTGAAAAGAAAGCGTAAGAAAAGACTTGAATCTTTCATCTGAACTGGGAAAGAGTGAACTTTGAAAGTTCGATATTTTTTCATAGATATTCACGAAAGCGCATGGAATCTCATATCTTATCTGGGAAATATGTGAACTTTTAAAATTCGATAATTTTTCATGGAGACTTATGAAAGCGCATGAAAAAGACTGGAATATTACATCTAAACTGGGAAAAGAGTGAACTTTGAACGTTCGATATTTTTTCATGAAAACTGATGAAAGCGCACGATAGACTTGAATCTTACAACTGAAGTGGGAAAAATATGAACTTTGAAAGTTCGATTTTTAAAAATAAAAATTCATGAAAGCGCATGAAATAGACTTGAATCTCACATCTTATCTGGAAAATATGTGAACTTTGAAAGTTCGATAATTTTTCATGGAAACTCATGAAAGTGCTGAAAAAGCCAACATATTCTCACCAACTTAAGACAAATCTTTGTCTCCATCTCATTAAAAGTAACAGACAAAGATTTGTCTTAAGAAAAACAATGAAATTTTTTCCAAATGATTTTAGACCTAATACGTTTGTAAAGTTGTAAAGTTTTTAAAATTAAGTATTTACAGGAGTTTGTTCGTGTAAAGTAGGTTTTTGAATTTCAATAAGGTTTGGCCCAAGTAAGAGGCACCATTACCCAGCAATGAAATTGCTATTTTAACTATTTTACGATTTATAGTTCATAAAAAAAAATATATTTTCTAAATTTTAATTATTTTCTTAAGACATCGCTTTTTCTTAAGATTATTCTTGATTAGGTATTTTTTTAATTTTTTCGCATTATAATTATTTAATTTGGTTTTAGAAAAATACAAAAAAATGTAAATAAAAATTCTAAATATTTTGGAATAAAGGCAAATCTGTGCTTTAATTTCTGAAGACATTGCCTTTTCTTATGTTGATCCGCACTGGTTTTTTTATTTTTTTTTTATTTTAATAAAGTGAAGTGTAATACAGTTTTTATGAAAATACTAGAAATCTGTGGCCAGTTTTGGAGCGAGCATAACGGAAACATGAGAATTTGTTACTTTAATGTTTATAGTTCAACTTGGCTATTGAATTTTTTTTCAAGAGTAACAGAGGCCAGTTGAACACCAAACATAAAGAAAATTTTGGTGAATTTGGCGCGCTAGTATAATTCTCTCCGTTAATTTATTCTAGGTAAGGTTATCTATTAATTCATAAAATATGAATCTTTCATTATCTCCCTACTCAGAAATTTGGTGCATCAATATTCAATTCTTATAGTTTTCTTCTGCCAGTTATTTTTAAAATTTTAATTCTCTCTGGTCTCTGCTAGTAATTTTTAAATTTCATTTCTCTTTCCCCACGATTAAACAGTACGAATAAATTTGAACGGCATTCGGCCAGCAGAACCTTTATTGTTACCAATCGGCCTGCGGCCTGACGAACCTTATTTTTACCAATCGGCCTACGGCCTGACGAACCTTATTTTTACCAATCGGCCTACGGCCTGACGAACTTTATTTTTACCAATCGGCCTACGGCCTGTCGAACATTATTTATACCAATACCTGGTTATTACCTAACCTAAACTAACCTAACCTAACCTAACCAAACCTAACCTAACCTAACTTAACCTAACCTAACCTAACCTAACCTAACCTAACTTAATGTAACGTAACCTAACCTAACGTAACGTAACGTAACCTAACCTAACCTAACCTTACCTTACCTAACCTAACCTAACTTAACCTAACCTTCATGTGAACGATCTTCGTACTGACGAAACTTATTGTCTTTTTTAAAATTTAATAATCTCTGCCCGTAACTAACCTTTTCCTTCTGCCAGTCATTTTTAAAATTTAAATCTCCACTCAGCCCGCGCGGAAATAGTGCGAATGAATATACCCGTTTGTAATCTGCTACAATATTTTTTTTCGCGTCAGTCGCCCTTTTTTAAATAATGTTTTACCTGGACGACGGTGCGTTAAAATAAAAATTCAAAAGTTTGCCAGCCGCCTTCTCTCAATAAGCGCTATTTGAATTTTTTTTAGTCTCTTAAAAGCAAGATTAAAAATTTGCCAGCCGCCGTGCCCTTCTCTCCGAAAACACTATTTAAATTTTCATTGGACTACTGTCCGTTAAAATCAATATTCAAAAATTTGCTAGCCGCGAGCCAGACAAATGCGCGATTTTAATTTTTGCTGGACGACAGTCGGTTAAAAGCAAAATTAAAAAATTTGCCACCCAAATGTCAAATACAAAATTGTAGTTCATGAGCTTTATTTATATACATGCAATTTTACTAAAACTTATTTTATTTAAAATTTATTAGGATTAAAAATACAGAAAATACGTAGTTAACTTCAAGTTCCGTGTTTAACACGGTGCTAAACGGAAATCACCATCATTTTATCAGCTAAAAACTATTATCCCCTTTCCTATAATTTTGAATTTATAATGTTAAGACAACTTATTCATAAAACAAAATTATTGAGTATAGGGTACATTTTGTTCCATTAGAATATTGGTTTATATATTCCCATTTTTTGGATTAATAAAATTTTTGGTCGTGTAGTTGTTGTATTGATCACACCCGCTGCCGCACAAAGTGCCACTTGGTGCTTTAAATGAAACCAATATTTCTAGTTGAACGAAATGTCCCTGATGCTCAATGGGATTGAGTATGTAAAAAATCGCTGCGCAATATTATATTTTTATTTTTTATGTATATTAATTTGTTCCAACTCCATGTGTACTGAATTTTTTTCCTATAATATGTACTGAGTAGAATGGAGCCAAATGTCCCTGCTAAATTATTTTGTTATATACAATTACATTATTATCTATACTTTATAAATTACAAAAATTATAGGGAAAGAGATAATGGTTTGGTATAGGCCTATATATGTGATTAAATAAAAGTAATTTCCCCGTAAGCACCGTGTTAAACACGGAACTCGGAAAAAAGTGCAGAAAACTACGTATTTTCTGTATTTTTTTACCCATTGTGTGATATATTTTAATGAAAATAAGTTCGAGTATAGATTACATGTAAAGTAATAAAGCTCATAAACTACAATTGTAATTTTATTATTCTTACATGAAAGTGATTTCCCCGTAAGCACTGTGTTTTACACGGAACTTGGCAAAAACTGCTGAAAAATACATATTTTCTGTATTTTTTTAACCATAGATTACACGTAAAGTAATAGAGCTCATGAACTACAATTGTAATTTTATCAATCTTAATATCATTTTTCATACATGGAAAACTACGAAAAGTATACATGTAGTTGGAGCAAAATGCCCTTTTTTCGCTATCTATCCATCACGTGACTATTTTATACCTTAAAAAAAGTCAGAGCCCACCCCAAGGGAATGAACCCTTTCTCGACCCTTTTTCAGGTACCAAAAGACACGTGACTGCGTGGACCAATCATCGCATGCGCGCCGACAATTGACTCCACCTTTTCGACCCTTCTGCTTTATTAGTATAGGATTTAAAACTTGAAGATTTTTAATCAATTCAATAATCAAGATAAGGAGAAAAATCTGCATATTTTTGTGTATATTCTTAAGACATAGCCCTACTAGCACACATTATCCATAGGACGTCCATTGGATATCCGATGGTCCATTTTCCGTTTGTTCATTTATTGTAAGCTACGGACATCCTATGGACGTCCAATTTCTGTCATTTTACGGGTGATCGGTTTGTTATATATCCTGCGGTTGTCCATCTGGTACCGATCTTGCATACCCATTAAACGATCATATTTGGACGTCCGCTGGACGTCCAAATTGGCATCGCCGAGTTGGACGCATGCGTTGCCAGATTTATGAAAGTCATTATAAGAAATCTGGCAACGCATCCAGATGCCGAGAATCGCCTAAAAAAAACCAAAACAAAGTTTTGTATTTGAATTTTCAGCCAGTAATAGTTTTTTAGTACGAGTAAATTATACATAGAATTAACGACCGATATCTTACCTAGAGAGAAGAGATTTTAGAGAAGAGAATTTATAATTCTCTGCATAATCACCTTTAGTCAAATCCTAAATCCAGTTGGGAAAAATGGAATGAAAATAAAAATCAAAGTACAAAGAGCAATTGAAAAATAGCCTCCTTTTATAATCTTTCATTATATAAATTAATGTGGAATAATGGTTAGCGAGTTAGACAAGGTCCTTGGGTATACGCCTTCGGGTTTAGCAGTTTAGGTTAAAATTTTTTTTTAAAGATATATGCTGTGCGACTTTGGTGCGGTGGGCTATGCCCACCACCCCACGTCGCACTAATTTTTACATGAATTAAGAGAGAAAAATAAATTTAAGATTAAGACAATAAAAACCTCACTATCACTCACTCCTATCAGAGAGAGAAAATCAAAATTCAAACTTTTGAACGAATTCAATTCGGTATACAAAGTATACCCTCAGGGATAAATGCGCACCAAACATGCAGTTGCCCTAAGACTAGAAAATCTACACATGGGTATTACGGAAAAAATACATAAAAAAAACTTAAACAGATACGAACGAAAATATCCAGTAGTGCTGTAAGAAATTAAGTTAAGAAGGTTACCGAAATTTGGAATAAATCGGTCAAGTAGAAAAAAAGAAGATAGCAAATAACGAAACTGACAATAAACCTTTTGGAGCCCAACTCCAAGAAAGGTATCGATTACTACGATAAGATACTACGATACGATACATGATCAGAAACTTAAGAGCCTTCGGTATACTTAGAAGTATAGCCCTCAGGGACTAGTAACTCAAAGGTCGAGGGTTCGAGCCTCGGGCAAGTCAGTTATTTTTTTAGTACATTTTGATTAATGATCATTTCGTTTTTCATGGGATAAACATTGGTTTATGATGTCAAAATGATGTTATAATTTGATGTCAAAAATGACATAAAAAAAACCTTAGAAGTGGCGACAACCACTGCATCGGAACAACATTAATTTGATATCAAAAACTGTATATAAAAGCAAGGTAAAATGAATGTCTATTTGACATCACTGTGCTACATGGGATCGAATAAAAAACGTATTCTGAATAATAATACGAAAAAAATCTTATTATTTATTTCAAATAATTTTTAGCTGTATTTTATTCTTATTCTTTATTCGATATTACAAAATTTATATGAAAAAATCGAATAACAAATAAAGTTAATGCAAGCTGATGCAAGTTGAAAATTTCATGGTACTGCTAGTCATTGCTCTTTTGTTGGATTTATTTTTTCTGTTTAGCGCTTGAAAATAGTCGTAGGGTCAATTATTGCTTGCTAACATTTCTTATATTTGAAAATTTATTCGAAAATTTATTTGAAATATGAATAAAATAAATTTTATTTTTATTCTTTATTCATTATAGGGCTGTTCTACATATTTTTTAACATTTGTTGAAATCGTGAAACGCAGCAACCCATGTATTTCTTAGAAATGGGGGTTATTTTAAAGTTTTTGTAGGTTTTATTTACATATTAGTTGGTAATAATGTATTTTTAAGATATGTCACTTTCTGGTTATGCCAGTGGACTCAATAGTGCGGCAAAAACAACGTTATTTTGATAAGTTATAAATTTTTAATAGTGATTGTCCATATTCTATTACGAATTCACTGTGGAAACACGGGAGTGAGTTAACCATGTGTTAAATAAAATGATCAAACTCAATCATTCTTATTTTTTCATTAATCTCAGACGAAACCATGCAGACTTGTAGCAACCCAGCTACATGATATCAAAATCCACCTCAACTAAAACAAGTTTACAGATTTTGAATACATGATTATAGAATTTAATTCTAACGAGAAATTTTCGGAACTATAGGACAACGTCTGTCGCATATTTCCATAGTGAATTCGGAATAGAATATGGACAATCACTATTAAACAGCATTTAATTTATCAAAAAATACGTGTTTTTGCCTCACTTTTCAGTCCACTGGTATAACCAGACAGTGGCATAGCTTAACCACGATATAATAGGAAAGGTACACTCTCGGCTATCCCCAAGACCGGCGGGTATTCAGTAAAGGCTCCCAAGATTCCCCGCCAGGTTCGCTAGTATCGGAGGCCCATCGCCTCTCGGGGGTATAGTAAAAATTGGGGTTTTTCTTTCATAAAATAGAAAATTACGCATCAATGTGTCCAGAAATTGAATGAATTGAAACTTTATTTAAATTCCTATCCTAAGATACCAAATTCATCTTGTTTAGGCAATTTTTTCATTGTTAAATTTATGATTGAAAATCGCAATTTTTCGAAAATTGCGCCTTTCGCAACATTGCCTATAACCTCAATTTCACGGTTTTCTCATGGGTGTGGAAGAGATGGTTGCCCAACTTGTATCTTTTTTTAACATGGGGCTCTGAAGACAGTTTTCTCTTGTGGATGTTGGTAGCTCCGCCTCTGTCTCCTCCCCTTTTTAGTCTATCATCAGGGCATTGACATCTGTGAGTTAAAATAGACACTAAAATCTTGTTATCCATAAGGATTTCTTCATAGTTTTTCCGAGATTTTGCTATAGATAGCAGTGATCGGTAGCTCAGCTGCTAGTGCGATGGATTGATAACCAGAAGTACTGTGGTTCGATACTCTGTGGATGCTATTGTATTTCACTAATTAATTTTACTTTTTTTCATTTATTTAATTTTGTAATGCAAAACTGAATCTAATCGGATTAAAAAATAAAACGTATTACTTATTTAAAACTTTCATTTATTCCTGGATTAAAACTTAAAAGTTACCCGAAGGGTTACTGGTCAAAGTTTCGTTTGCCGTATGATTTACATTGGTACGGTTTTTGGTTTTTGGTTTTTACGAGGGGAACCCTCAGTTCTCGTAACACTACACAAATGGCTTTTTGCAGTTCTCGTAACACTACACAGATGGCTTTTTGCAGTTATCGTAACACTACATATATGGATGCACTAGTTTTTTGCAATTATTGATTGTAATCAACATTTTTATTACATTTCGATAACTCTACTACGTAGCTGAGGATATTTTACATCTTTTCTGAAAATTTTGGCTGAAATCTATTCAGGCGTTTGATCAGACGGAGAAATTGCTACTTTTTGACAGAATTTCAGTAGCTGTTATAGCAGACGATAACACAGATAGCAGGGATAATTAGTATTAAAAGTAAACGTTACTTGAAATAGGATAGGATTAAACGCGAAATCCAATCATTTATTAAGTTACTGCCTATAGTTTTATCTCTAGGCTGATAACTAGGCCTAGTTATGGGCACAATTCCACCAAACCTAATTCCTACCGTCACTGCAAAGTAAAAATTTATTACGACATAGGGTGACGGGGTTTATATAATTCAACAGTTTGCGGATGGCCCCGCCACGAGGCGTATTTCAATATCGCATTCAATATTAAATCAGGATTCTAATACCTCATTCAATATTGATTCAGGATTTCAATATCTGAATGGATATTTAGAGAATATGAGCTTTAGATAAAGACCCGTCCCCGTGTGGCGTGGGGCGGCGGGGCTCCAGCCCCGCAGCACCAAAGTCACACCGGTGTTTGTATTATTCGCTACATATCTATTACTAAAAACTTTGAGACATTAATTAATCGCACGGAGTTAGTATAAGATGCATATACAGTCATGCCTGCAAGTTTCTTTAGCAGGCAAATAGCTATATATGTTTTGATTTTAATTTGACAGAAGGGATACAATGGTGCCTACCAAACCCTTTATATTTTTCCTTGTTTCTTTTTTTTTTCTTTTAAAAGAGGTGGGAAAATTGGATGAATTTGAAGAAAGAGATTAGTAAAGAGAAAAAAGAATAGGCATAGGTAAAGGGGCGTTGAGTATTCCTTCCGTCAAATTAAAACAAAAGCATGAAGAGTCATTTGCCTGCTAAAGAAACTTGCAGGCATGACTGTATATTTACTTAAAGCTTTGAGATATTAATTAATGTTTTTTTATATTCCAACGGGAACCTTGCAACCCCAATAACGGATGCCTGCATATTTGTCGTAACTTTATATTTATTGGTAAAATTAAAGTTAATTTAAATTCCAATCCCTTCGGCGGCGTACGTACGCTGCCTACAGTAACAGTAGTTGGAGTTTACTGCCTAAAAGTTTGAAATTATTCTCTTTTACACGCAACAGATGGCGCTGCCCTCATGATAGACAAATCTTCAGAGGCTTATGGAGAAAAAGGATACAAGTTGGGCAACCATCTCTTCTACAACCCTGGTTTTCTTCTCGAAAATCTGTGACTTTGTGGTAAAACGTGTTTTAAATTTCCGGCTGAGGTTTAATATGCTTAATTATGCAGTGAGTTCTATTACAAGATTTTTTATCACTGGTAGAGAGAATGCAAACGTGATATTGTCAAAAAGGCAACGTTGCGAAAGGCGCAATTTTCGAAAAATTGCGATTGTGATGCGTAATTTTCTATTTTATGAACGAAAAACCCCAATTTTTACTATACCCCCGAGAGGCGATGGGCCTCCGATACTAGCGAACCTGGTGGGGAATCTTGGGACCCTTTACTGTACACCCGCCGTTCCTTCCAAGAGACTGGGATAGCGCAAGAGTCTACCTTTCTATAAATATCGTGGGCTTAACAATACATTATCAGGGGTGTAGAAGAGATGGTTGCGCCACTTGTATCTTTTTTTAACATGGGGCTCTGAAGACAGTTTTCTCTTGTGGATGTTGGTAGCTCCGCCTCTGTCTCCTCCCTTTTTTAGTCTAACATGAGGGCATTGACATCTGTGAGTTAAAATAGACACTAAAATCTTGTTATCCATAAGGATTTGTTCATAGTTTTTCCGAGATTTTGCTATAGAAAGCAACGATCGGTAGCTCAGTTGGTAGTGCGATGGATTGGTAACTTGAAGTACTATGGTTCGATACTCTGTATATGCTATTGCATTTCACTATTTTTTTTTTACTTTTTTTAATTTATTTAATTTTGTAATGCAAAACTGAATCTAATCGGATTAAAAAAGAAAACGTATTACTTATTTAAAACTTCAATTTATTCCTGGATTAAAACTTAGAAGTATCAGTAGTTGGAGTTTACCGCCTAAAAGTTTGAAATTATTCTCTTTTACACGCAACAGATGGCGCTGCCCTCATGTTAGATAAATCTTCAGAGGCTTATGGAGAAAAAGGATACAAGTGGCGCAACCATCTCTTCTACACCCCTGACATTATAACCAACTTATATATAAATAAAACCCATAAAAACTTTAAAATAACCCCCATTTCTATCAAACAGTTTACAAGGTCCTTGGGTATACGCCTTCGGGTTCAGGCTAAAGAATTTTTTTTAAATGAAACATGTGCGACTCATTCTACAATGCTCTCCAAGGGGCCGTAGCTAGCTACTCCAATTCTGTGTTGTGGTTTTTCAAATTTTCAACTAAAATCGAAAATGAGTGACAATTAAATAATACGGCATTGGCACAGCAGGCAGACATGGTGAAAGATTATAATGACGAATCGGAAATTGTTTTTGGTTTATTAATAAGATTTTTCAACATAATGTTAAGGTTTTAGGAGGTTAACTCCATACTCATTAGCAAAACACATATAAAATTCGACTTTCTTCATGGAAACAAGCAAACGTTTTTTAGGAGTAAAATTGCCGTCAATACCTTTATGAAGTAATTCCCTTACATCCGACAGTGAAGCTAGAACGAATTTCTTTTGCTTTAATATTTGCACAATGTCACATTTAACTATTACCCTTAAATGCTGTGATATATGAAGCTTGAGAGCAGCAGAGTGGGCATGGTCTAGGGCTTCTTGGGGTGTCTTAAAGCACATATTTCTAACAAGAATTTCAGATGTATTTAAGAGAATTTCTATAATGGAATTAGCGTTGCCTGTCCAATCTTGCATGAATAGACGGGAAACACATGCATAACCATACAGTATGTTTATCAATCCATTGACTACTGCTTCATTAGGTTTTTTACTCTGAAAATATAAAAATTACAATTAAAAAACATACATAACTCAAAAACCAAATACTAAAAATTTCACAATGAGTCTAAAAAAAGCTAGAGTTTGACTAACAAGTACCATCATTGTCGAAAGTAGTGGTATTCCATTTTTGATAGGTGGAATATCTGGTGGTCTGGAAGTTTCAACATCTTCTACTAGGTTATTTGATGTTATTACCCACCATGGATCCCACTTTGGCAAAAATTCTGTGATTTGTCCAGAGATTATTCTTTTATGAAAATCAGCCCTTTCCTTTTCACTGAGATTGTTCCACACTGCATCTGAGTCATTCAAGTCAATATTTTTCATTCGTTCCAATAAGTCTTCCTGGTTGCAATCTTCAGAATCATCAGAATCAAGATCATGTACATTATTCTCTTTATCTTTCAGTAACAAAATTTCAATTTTTCTTCTCATTTCTAGCACAGAATGTGGTTGTTGATTACAATTTTCTAGTTCTTTAAGAACAAATTCCTTGAAAAAATTCTCTGAACATTGTGTATGGCAATAAGACCTGTAACATATCAGTGAACAGAATAGAACACCACATTTTGGGCAAGTGTACTTTGACTTTTTTTCATTACACCTACAAAAAAATCTTAATTAGTTTGTTGAAATTTATATAAAAATTAACAAAGCTGACTTACAATCCACATTTATTTACAGTTTCCATCGAACGAACTCTAACTTTCATCTCACTGAACTGATCGGTCTGATCCTGATCCATAGCGTCCATAGCGTCACCTAGTCAAGAAGAAGAATGAGAAGAGAAAGTGAGAGAAACAACTAAAATCTGATTACATGGCATGTTACATGGTGATTGGTGAAGCGGCATGGCTGGAACTAAACCGCTTGGGGGCGCTGGGCGTTGGTAGGGCAGTTTTGCAAAACATTATGAGGGAAACAAAGATTCAAAAATTTTTAGGTGTTTTGAGAACATAAATATTAGTTGTAGCCTATTTGTATTTCTTAAAAAAAGAAAATCTGTGGTCAATCTTCGTAATAAACAAATTGCATTGTAATAAATGTTAATGCACTTTGGAAATTTAATTTCTTAAGATTGTTTTGCATTTAAATTAAATGATTAGAGCTTGCCTCCGGAGCTTGCTTTGTTTTTTCTCTGAATGACTATACTGTAGCTGCTCTATTTTTTTTAAGACTCTCGCTTTGATTTGAAACGAGTGATTATAACAAAAAGTAAGATTTACCATGACTTCTATGCGGTGGTCATAATATCTAACTTGAGGAAGAACTTCCAGGCAACAGAAATACGCAGAAATACAAATGTCGAAAAAAGAATCGCTTTTCATGATGTCTTTAAACTCGTTAATTGAGCAATGATCAAGAACAGTTTTTATGCTCGTCAACAATTACAATAGTTGGTAAGATGACATCTGTAAGTTGTAACCTCCCACGATTCAGGCATTCAGGTAAGGTTATGTTCGACCCATTAAGATATTCAATTTAGCCTATGTTGAAAATACGAAGGGGTCACGGTCGCCGACTCTTTTTCACGTGGCCCATGGTTGTTGATATAATGGTTCCCACTGTCTGTGTTATAAGGTCCCATAAGGCAGCTGATTTTTTTGTGATCTTTGGTTACTGCGACAGCCCCGCGACCTGGTGTTGGAAGGGTGGAAGCTTACACCGAAACAACACAGAAATTTTCTAAGTCCCTCGTATGGCTCGTAAACAAAACAAAGTTGTAGGGCTATGATGATAAACATGCGTAAAACAGATTGATTTATGATTTCTAATTAACTAATTTCAGATGAAAAAAAAAAATAAACTTAATATTACTAATGTTTATATGGGACAAAATGATGTCTATCCCAGCCTGGAAACGAACCACGGAACCCGAAAACACCAGTTAGACGTCTTATCCATTGAACCATGAATGCATTGGAAGTATCGGAAAAACATTGGTCGCAAATGTTGCCTATGTGTTAAATCTCGTATGGACATGGAATTATTGTTGTAAGTTAGAGATTGTGTGGGCAGATGGCAGCACTTTCGTAGTAACCATGCCCTGAGGGAAGATCATTGACGGAGAACTTTCAATTTTTTTCTTATGGGACCTTATAACACAGACAGTGGGAACCATTATATCAACAACCATGACGTGGCCCATGGCCCGTGGGCCGTGGTTCACTCTCAGAAAAATTTGTGGAAAATTGAAAAATGCGGCAATGTTGGATTCTGATGTTTTATGTTTAGTTAGTAATCATTCAATCGGCTCTGTGCGAAAACTTGCAACCAAGCATCCGCTAAGTGTCTAAAAGTCGTCGTTGTATTGCTTTTTAAAAACGCGTGATTAATGACATCAGCCGTTGATGTTCAATAAGTATTAATTTAAATTGGCATAAATTGGTATGTGTAATGGCAGGGCAGGGAAATACTTTGTTTCACAAACTTACCCAGTTGAAATATCCTGTTATTTTCAAATACAACCCATCCTCATTTGATTGGCTTTTTGATAATGAAGAATCCCTTTCCTTTCTTCATTGGCTTTGTTCCACAGTTCAGAGTACCAATCTTCTCACTGATTTTGAACTAAAGAAGTAAATTAAACAAATACTTATATACACCAATTATATTATTTCATATAGTTATGGCATTTTCTTGCATTCTCTAATAGGTTTGAAAGTTTGAAAAAGGAAGGAGTTACCATTTTAGAACACAAAAGATTAGCAGAGGCCTGTGATGACCATTATGTCACTATCACATCTGCAGAACTGGAGACTGAAATTGAGGAACTTCAGAAAACTAAAGAAAACTTACTTCTACTTAGACAAGTTAACATAAGCCAGTTAAACATTTACAAGTATGAGATAATTACTGTTTTTGTAAATTCATCAGAAACTGTAATTGAATAACATCACATTTGGATTCTTTAGTTCTCAACTAAAGGGAATTTCTAGGACATTAGCTGATTTTGAGAACTTGAATGTAAGCGAAGAAATTAAAGATGAAATTCTGCTGTCAAAACTGAAGTGCAAGGATGCAATGGCTAGTGAAGCTTTGATGTCCCTTAATGAATTGTCATCAAATGTTCTGGGGTTCCTTAGTGAAGACAAACTTTTGTGTCAACATTCATTTAAACAGTATTTGGCATTTGAAGAAGAATGTACAACCCATTTAACTAATTATGCCAACAAACAGTTTGAACAAGTTGTTACAGCATATACTTATACAAAGTGGTTTGTGTTAATATAACATTTTTCTTTACAGAAAATGGGACAAATGGGACAAAATTCTGGATTAGAAATGTGTGCATTCTTACAAATTGGACAGCAAAGTCATATTAGAGAACTCCTGGGGCTGGATGAAAAGGCTCGCTCTATTCAAAACTGGGAACTTAATTGTTTACAACTTCAGTAAGATCATTTGTTTCCAATCTATACAGCATTTAGTCATTAAATCTTCTTTCTTAGATTGCCATTGGCCGAAGAAGATAGAACTGTTAATGAAACAGATATTTCAGCAGTAACAGCAGCTTTAGATCTAAGCTACCAAATTCTTGCACTACTTGCAGATGGGAAATTTCCCTTAATTTATCTTATTGATAGGTATATACATTTTTATGTAGCCCACTGTAACATGTTTTCATATAACTATTAACATACTAAATGTTTCAGAGATCAGCACCAGAATTCATTGGAATTAAAAAATGTGCTTTACTTAAAAGAATTAGCATCACTGAAGAACTGTGTAATAAGTTCAATCCTTAAAGCCACACAATTACGCTGTTCTTCAATTATTGTTGGAGATTGTAGCTTAAAATTATTAAGACAAGAATTTTTTATTGCCAAGCAGAAAGAGTTTCTCTCTCTATTGGTTCATCAATGGGCTAGAGAACAGTTAGTTATATTAGCTGTAAGGTTTGAAGGAAGGCAAATAGAAACTTTGCTTTCTTCTTTAAAACATGTTTCTCATTACCTCCTTGAATCTAATCATCAAATTGTTGAAAGACTGGTAAATTGTGATTTTAATATTTTGTCATAGTATTTTTATCATAAAATAATCCTTTGTTATCTATAGGATTCATTGAAACAATTTGTTGATGTAGAAAGAAGCCTTCAAAATAGAAACACAATTCCCAGACATGATGAAGTATCATGCTCTCTGAAAACAATATTGGGTCTGAATTTCAAACAGGAATGCAGGCAACACCCCAGTGACTACACAGAACTAAATAATATGGCTGTTATTTTGAAAAATAAATTTGAAGTAGCCAAGTCAGATTTAGACCAATTGAGTAGTAGTGTGATAAATGAACAAAAAGACTTGTAAGGAATTAAGTCATTCATCAGGAAATAGTAATTATTTATACATCATGTTTTACTCTTTATTTAGAGAACAGCTGGTTTTCAAGTTAGAGGTGTTGCTGTTTGGGTTTCCAATAACTTCCAACACTCAACAATTTGTTAATTTCAAATTTCTTGAAGAGAGACTCCACACTTTAGATGCTGTACGTGGAGATGTTCAAATTCAATTGAAACCTTTAAATAGTAAATTCAAAACTAAACAGGTTGTTGTCACAAGTGATAATTTAAGTGCACTGGAACACAGATTATGGACTCAATTTTACACAAATATCAGTTCAATGATTCGTAAAACAGAAACATTGAATACTAAAAACTAATGTTCATGTGAAATTTGTTTTATTTCATTCCAAACAAGAAAAATTACACTTTCAATGTACCATTTGTTCATCCATAACCTTAGCCATCCAGTTTGGAGCTACATTAGCAATTTTCTCAATGATATTATTCACTTGGTAGCATAATGATTGAATTTGACGATCCCAAGAAGGTAAGACATCACGACCTTAAAGATTATTAATATGCTTTAACAAGGTTACATAGACAAAAATCTAAAATAAAAGCATACTTTCAAAATGCACGATCGAATCAATCTGATCAATTGAACCGTTCATTCGTCCTTCAGTTATCATTTGTGATGCAATTTTCTCAGCCCGAAGAGGATCCTTTAAAAATTATTACATAATAATTAATTAATAAATGATACTTAAATTAGAAGTTAATTACCACTTCTAATAAAGCTCCCAATTCCATGAAAGTAATATTATTGTACAATTTGCTAGCAGCCAAAAGGTTATGTTCTGTAACGGCACGTTCAAGGATTGAAGATCCTAAAAATATTAATATAGTGACAAATTTAATTAAAACTGATAAATTGTTACCGTCAGCTGTCTTAGCCTTTTGATGAGGTTGTAAAAGAGAATCGAGTTGAACAAGTTCTTTTCGCCGTATAATGCGATCGAGATACATTTTCTCCAAAATGCAGTACGCTTGTAACTGTTGACAACGCTCATCTTTAAACAAAGTTGCAAGCATTCTACTTCTCTGTTGACCCGCTGATGCTAATATTGTACATATCAATGCGTTTCTTAAAGCTGTCATTCTTTCGTCGTCGTGGATTATGCTTCGGTATGAGAGTTCGTTGTAGCGCTGGGCTGCTTCAATGAATTTGCGACGATAATCCAATACTCGAGCATAGCAAACCTTATAATAAACTTGTAGTTGTTCATTTTTTGACTCAGCCTATTAATAAAAGGAATCCTTTAATGTCCTATTTGTAACAATCATTACAGCAATTGGCATTATCTACATTAAACTGAATAATGAACCATGCACAATTAAACAAAGATTTCATTGCTTTACCTGTAACAAAGAAGCTCGATTTATAAATGATTCAGCTTGCACTGGATCATCATCTTCCAAGTAGAGGCGAGCTATTTTTAAGTAAGTTTCCAGTTTGTAGTCCAAAGAGTATTGTCTACAATGTTAAATTTCTCAGTGAAATTATAAATGAATGGTTTCCAACTGTAAAGTTTACTTTTGACCAGTTTCCAAAGGTATTCCAACTAAAACATTAGCAGCCTCCTTCCAACATTGTTCTCTTTCAAATATATCAGCCAAATGCTGCCGAATGGAAGCAACTTGCTCTTCAAAAGAAATTACTCTTGGCTGGATTTTCCCTAAAGCAAAGCTGCAGACAGATTTTCCCATTTCATCTGTCAACTTTGGCACATGACAACTTATTTCAGACAAAATCTGACGACTAATAACGAGTGAAACATTCTCATGAACAATTGTTTCAATCAAAGCCCTGAGTCCGTCAACAAGACCTTCACTATCATCAAGTTTCAATATATTTTCTAAGATTAAGCGAAACTTCTCTGCCTGATCCTTATGGAATCCACCTGAGATAATATATACAATTTTTCCAAATATAATATTTTTATTTCATGCCATATATTGCTTACCAGAATTTACAAGTGCCACCAATTGTTGTTTATAACTGTGGGCCATTTTAACAGATGGCCAAAGTCAAATTTTATCGGACCAAGTTTTAGTAAACTGTAACTGATAATACTAATAATACTTCACTAAACTTGTTTTACTTTATTACTGTTTGTAACTGAATCATAGACTACCACGGAGAATGAGACTACGAAGAGTCGAAGACTTAACACGGAACTCGGTTCCAGGGTTGTAGAAGTGATGGCATGGTTGCCCAACTTGTATCCTTTTTTAACATGGGGCTCTGAAGACAGTTCTCTCTTGTGGATGTTGTGTAGCTCCGCCTCTAACTCCTCCCGTTTTTGGTATACCATGAGGGCATTGACATCTATGAGTTAAAATAGACACTAAAATCTTGTTATCCATAAGCATTTGTTTTTCGGTAGCTCAGTTAGGGGTGTCCCTAAACTGCGAAGGCGAAACGCGAAATGCGAAACGCCTAAAATGCGAAACAGCGGTGCGAAACGGCCTATTTTTAACCTAATCTAACCTAACCAAACCTAACCTAACCTAACCTAACCTAACCTAACCTAACCTAACCTAACTTAACCTAACTTAACCTAACCTAACCATTTTGGGACCGTTTCGCACCGCTGTTTCGCATTTTAGGCGTTTCGCATTTCGCGTTTCGCCTTCGCAGTTTAGGAACGCCCCTCAGTTAGTGGCATAAAGATAGCGAAAAAGGGGCATTTTGCTCCAACTCCATGTATCCAGCTTTTTTTCTAAAATGTAGAGAATTTTGCGGAGAATCTACTGTTAAAACCCTTCCCAAACATTTTCACGGGAAAGTAATTAAAACTTAATTTTAATTTTTTCGTTGTTTTTCATGCATTTAAAAAGGTATGAATATTAGGGCGTTTCATTCCCGACGAATTTTTGATTTTGATGACGGCCTTCATGGATCGGGGTTCGGTTACATATAAAAACCCTGCCTATTTTTTTTTTCGTCGAAAAAAAAATATTTAGGGGTCGCGCAGCGGGAAAAAGCGTGAAAAACGCTAGTTTTTCATAGTTTTTGGCCTCTCCCGTGCTAGCCGTACGTACGAAAATTACGGCCTTTGGAGATATTAAAGTTCGTTACATAAACTACCTTCCCTGAAAAAATTATCTTTTAAAAATGTAATTTAGGGGTCGCGCGGTTAATAAGTATAACGATATTTTCGGAAAAATCGCGATTTTTTATATTTATCGCTAATTTCAACCAAACTATAAAAGCTATCAAATCAATTTTTTAACCCTAAATAGATCTTTATAAAGGCAATATTCCCTAAAAAATTTGAAATGATCGGACCAAAATTAAGGGTCCCGCGGTCAAATTTCATTTATCTTAATTATTAAAAATTTTAATAGAGGAATAGAGATACCAGAAATAGAAAGAAAACAAAGCAAAAAATTGTTAATTTTAAAGAGAACTCTGGGTAAAAGAAGAATTATTTCATTCTGCGGTCTTCTACAGATTGAATTTAACATTGATATTGCTATTTTCGTCCTGCTTTATCTCATCTGCGTTACAGAAATCTTCTACTAATTTTTTGCGCTAATTGAATAACTAATGAAGAACTAGGATCGTTCATCTCATCTATAATGCGCTATAATGGAATGAAAGTTGTTTTCAATCCAGAGAACATAAGTTGTTAAATACGGAATGCCAAAATATCCACCGATTGACGACCATATCAGCAATTGTTATAATCTTTTTTTTAGGTCAAAGATCTTAGCTAGAATTTTCTTTGCTTTGGCCTTAACCGTAATCAAGACTGGCTTCAACGCCAACCGGAATATGAGGGTTGATATCCGACTACCGTGTTTCAAGAGATTTCTGGTTAACTTGCAATATTTTAATAATTGCGCTGACCGCAGCATGAAAAAAGTTGACGATTTTTCACATATTGAACACAGGACGAAAATTGCAATATCAATGTTAAATTCAATCTGTAGAAGACCGCAGAATGAAATAATTCTTCTTTTACCCAGAGTTCTCTTTAAAATTAACAATTTTCGCTATGTTTTCTTTCTATTTCTGGTATCTCTATTCGTCTATTAAAATTTTCAATAATTAAGATAAATGAAACTTGACCGCGGGACCCTTAATTTTAAGTCCGATCATTTCCAATTTTTTAGGGAATATTGCCTTTATAAAGATCTATTTAGGGTTAAAAAATTGATTTGATAGCTTTTATAGTTTGGTTGAAATTAGCGATAAATATAAAAAATCACGATTTTTCCGAAAATATCGTTATACTTATTAACCGCGCGACCCCTAAATTACATTTTTAAAAGATAATTTTTTCAGGGAAGGTAGTTTATGAAACGAACTTTAATATCTCCAAAGGCCGTAATTTTCGTACGTACGGCTAGCACGGGAGAGGCCAAAAACTATGAAAAACTAGCGTTTTTCACGCTTTTTCCCGCTGCGCGACCCCTAAATATTTTTTTTTCGACGAAAAAAAAAAATAGGCAGGGTTTTTATATGTAACAGAACCCCGATCCATGAAGGCCGTCATCAAAATCAAAAATTCGTCGGGAATGAAACGCCCTAATGAATATTAATAAAATTGCAATTCTAAAACATGAGCTTTGTTTCTTTATACCTGATCTATATTCAAACCTATTTTTATCAAAATCTATAAAACGATTAAAATAAACCTAAAATACGAAGTTTTCTGCCCTTTATTCCGAGATCCGAGTTTAACACGGCGCTTACGGGGAAAGTACCTTCATTTAACTAGCTATATCTACTAAACTATTATCCCCTTCCGCTTAATTTTTGGAATTCATAAACTTAAGATAATAATCTAATTATTTAAAAAAAAACTATTGAGAAGGGACATTTTGTTCTATTAGAATTCTTGGTTTATATTTTCTCATTTTTTAAGCCCCAAGTGGCGCTTTGTGCTGCAGCGGCCGCGATGAACAACCGTAAACCACAACCGTACGGCCAAAAAATGGTGTGACTCCTAGAAATTGGTAATATTGAAACGAATTTTTCTACTGGAAGGAAATTTTTGGGAAGGGTTTTAACAGTAGATTCTCCGCAAAATTCTCTACATTTTAGAAAAAAAAGCTGGATACATGGAGTTGGAGCAAAATGTCCCTTTTTCGCTATCTTTATGTCACTAAGTTGGTAGTGCGATGGATTGATAACCTGAAGTACTATGGTTCGATACTCTGTGGATGCTATTGCATCCCACTACTTTTGTTTAATTTTTTTCATTTATTTAATTTTGGAATGCAAAACTGAATCTAATCAGATTAAAAAATAAAATGTATTACTTATTTAAAACTTCCATTTATTCCTGGATTAAAACTTAAAAGTAACAGTAGTTGGAGTTTACTGCCTAAAAGTTGGAAATTATTCTCTTTTACACGCAACTGTAACGAATCCCCACCTCGTCGACCGTCGAGGCGTGTCTACTGACGCTGCCCGGCGCCAGTAATATTATAACCCCTTTTTTAGAATATGAGTAGCTTAGAGTAACAGCCCGTAAATCTAGTTAATGTTTAGTTTCCCATAATGCTAGGCCTACCCCGTAATAATATTGACAAGTGTCCATTTCACGCGTCAACTCATTTAGGGACACCCTTTACACAGGGCAATTAATATTGAATAATGTGCCTTTGTGCTGGACCAGATGGGTCCAGATGTATGGAAACTTTCGTCGCAATAAATGAGCGACGGACAGAGAAGCAGTCTTCACCTCTCCGTCAAACCAACCACTTCTTTCCTGTCACTCTCCTCTTCTTCCAGTTCTGTGACTAAGTATGTTTTTCTCTACGTAATCATGTGGCCCGTGCTCTCGCGTTTTGGTAACGCTTGTGTATCATTCAGTGATTATTTCCATACGTGCCCTTTTCCCTTTTACTCGTCATTTGCCTATTCTGTTCTCAATTTGGATAACACTCAGATCGGTATGTTCTCATTTCCCTGTAGCCCTTAGTTTTATAGTTTTACTCAATACATCGGCATTGTGGGTAAAGCCTCCGAGTTCATTCTTTTATTATCGCTATATTGTAAAGTCTCGCCTCCGAAAGGAGAGAAGCTTTACATAGTGGTGGCAGCGATCTTCGAACTCACCCACAATGCTGGATGCTGATGTAATTGGAGCTAAACCTGAAATTCCGCGCACATCTACCAATCCCTTTTTGAATCCCGCTATCGACAATACTGCTTTTGAACCAGAGCTCCCGAATTCTTTCTTGCTTACCATAAATTTAACTGACGCATCAGTTTTCACTGTACCATCCCACACACCCTCACAGCCCCTCCCTGATTTTTTTACGACCCCCTACGCTCGTGACGATGCCGCCAGCACCTCCCCCTCCCTCATAGTGAACAGTAGTCCTGATAATAAAGTTAAGAATAGTATTTTTAGTCGATTTTGGCTAAACAAAGCAGTTGATAACTTAGCCAAAATGCCAAACAAGGGACGAAACACACATCAAAGTAAACAGCCTCAATCTCCACCTTTTCTTGCGCGTCTGGCTCACGTCTCTCATCCGCAAATACTTCCACCAACACCTCGCAGCCAATAGGCCTTCCCAAGGTCACCTCCTCGCCCCGCCTCTTTGCTGGCAGAAAAAAGATTCCGAAGTCAACAGCGGCCCCGAAGACACTATCTAGGCAACTTTTCAACTGTATATGTTACGGCAGCCTCAACCTTTCCACTCACCAGCACCATCTACATTTGTTGCACCCACAACTAGCGCACCGTTGGCAAACATGACTACTAATAATTCACAGCCTCTCTACTGTTTAGCGCTCGCTGATTTTCAAAAGGATCTCCATATACAAAATAGTTTACAGGCCTTGCCACCATTCACGGGAAATTCACTCTCACGATTTGACTCCTGGTTAGAATCATTCGAATCTATTATTGCACGATCTAATTTCTCAGAAGATAATGTTATATTAGAATTACGTGGGAAGTTGACCGATAAAGCACACAAAGTTTTTAAATATATCGTTGATAATAATCCTAATGAGTACGATACAATAAGAGAAGAACTTTTAGATCATTTTCACGGAGATGAAACAGTCGAGAAATACAAAAAAAAAACTTAAGAAAGCACATCGAAAACCAGGCGAGAAAATTTATGATTATGCAATTCGGCTACAGGAAATCTTTAAGCATGCTTATCCAGACTCTCATGCTGAAGACTCTTTTAAAGTTATTCTGAAAGAAAAATTTATTGAAGGGCTCGACGAAAAATTACAGTTCAAAGTTAAATACAAAGACTATGACACATTCGATGAATTAGTAGCGGCAACAAGGAAATATTTAGCTCGAATGGAGGCCGTAGAGAACACTAGAGAAAAACAAGAGTTTGTAAACGCTATAAATCAAACAAGTGAGTCGCACTCCATGCAGGAAATGAAGCAAGAAACGAAACAGCTTATAGAAAACCAGAAGGAGATAGTAAATGCTATTGCCTCAGGGTTCCGACTTGACAATCGACAATCAGTCGGCAACTCAGATACCACTACTCTCACTGCCCACATTGCTAAGTTAACAGAAGCAATGGCAACCTTTTTCCGTGGCGAGGAACAACCGTTTGCCACCCACAGCCAGCACCACCCCCAACAAGCAGCACCTTGGCCACCCTCACAGCATCCCTTCAACAGCGAAAGTCATACCCCTAGGTATTCATATGGACCAGCTACACACACTTATGAAGAAACTCCACCCTCCTACGACTGGACTACTGGACAGCAGTATGAACCGCAGGCGCCACCCCCTACCATCCCAGAGGAGTCTTATCAGCTCCAAAAGATTTGTTATTTTTGTGGCGAAACAGGTCATACGCAAATTACCTGCTATAAGAAGAGACAAACGGAATACGCAGAGTCGCCTATTTGTTGTTTGAGTAGACAAATGGGGCACAAGTCACACCAGTGCCCCAATAATAACCATACATTGGAATTTTACAAATTTATACAAAAATATTCTGAATTAGTTTATAATCTGATTTATTTAAAAGCGAACGAAATGCTTTACTTTCGTTAGCCACGTTTTTCAATAAGAAAACTATATATATGGTGGCGAAATTCCCATGACGTCCCCTCTCCCCCATGACATATAACATTAAGAGATGTTCTGTGATTGATCTTTTGACATAATCATGATGTATTTTCTCAATATATCAGGTATTGAGAGAATAATTATAAATGGCGAACCATTCAAATTCAAATTGCAAATTGATAATTACGAGGATACAAAAAACAAAGAAAATTCGAACTCGAATTAATAAATCAGAATAAAGAAATAGATATTAAATAGGACAATAAAAGACAAAAAAAAAATAGGGAATCAATACGAGAATGACCCTAGTATAAGATTTTGGAATTCAACAAGTATGACACACCAAAAAAATTACTAAAAAAATGGTTCTGAATACTCGTGTGAAACGCGCCCTATCACGCAAACAAGTGGGTGTAACACCGGTGTAAAACATCGGTATCAAAACTCACACCGGGGATCTACACCAGTTTAACACCAGTATTGATCCGACAAAACTCCACTAGGGAGTTTGTAAATACTGGTTCGAAGGTGTAGTTTTTCGTAGTGCAACGAAGTATGGCTGCTGACGCTCTTATTGCTATTAACTTGGAGCATAACGGGAGGTAAGCAGCTGCCAGCCACCCATTGTACTGAGCTGTAGAGATCGTGGTTTGATGGGTGGTTAAACGTTGTTCACACTGGAGATTCAGAATATCTTTTGCTAAACGATTCGACACTTCCATCGCCAGATCACGACTGTATTGTGTATGGCTAGCATATTCAATTTCGGTGCGAGTTAGATGAGAAGTGAGTGAGAACGGTTTGCCGTGTTGGTCTTTTGGGCTGCCCGAGATCCTAAAATAGTCGGTGGGCACTATTTTGTTAGGCAGGGTTTGAAATGTTATTATGACCTGCTCCATTCCTAGCACGGCATTGTAACTCGACAGGTTTCTAGCGGTGGAACAGACGTTGACGGCAGCTGAAGAATAGATGAAGTCCAGTTGCTTATGGGAATCTCGTACTCGGATGGTAGTAGAATGTTCGCCTTTGTTCAACATGCCTTCAATTTTTCCTACCACTCTCACTTGGCATGGAAAAGTTTCTTTCCACGTACCGAAAACCAATGTCACTAGGTTGTGGTGAAAGGAGCCTTTTACTGCACCTGGAACGTCGCCGAGAGGCAAGCTGATCGTACAATTTGGGCACTCGGGTTGGAGGGTCACTTCCTCCAGTTGGCAGTTACAAAATTTGTCTGTTGACGGGTATGGATAGTCTTCCAATGAGAAGACGTTATTGCCTGCAACCTCCATTGGTCTACCACGACAGATTTGGGTGTATCTCATGAGGCGGCACACAGCGTCGTCTACAGGGATAGGTTTTCGACTGCGGGTAACCGCATTCCACTGGAAGAAGTCTTTGTACACTGTTGTTATTGTTGATTCCCACATTGAGCAAATATGCCCTGCAAAACGTTTCCCTTGCGCTTTTGTTGACGTTTTTTGGCATTGTTGAGTAAAGCACGAACTCCACTGACATGGAAGGTTCCTTAGTGGATTGATAGGAACACTCCTCGTCCGGGAAACGAAGGAACCCGAAATTAGTTGCCTCACTACAGTCGCACACCGTTGCGTTCAAGGCGTTCAAGGGACAAGAGATAGCGAGGACGAAAACCAACACCACAAATAATCTACTAAATACAAAATTACTTAAGGGATCACTTTTTAAAACAAATTCCACGGTCTTAATCCGGCTCATCGGGTAGGCCGTGTTTCTGGGGGAGAGGTTGATGGATCCACAGGGCTGTTAGGTTTGAGCGCCAAGGATCGGAGAGCAAGATGGTGTAGGAGTTCGTGAAGGGTCAAAATTGAATCTCGGAATCGTCAAAATTCTTCAAGTCTACAACTGTAACAACAGAATCGGTAACAGGACGCAAAGGAACACCTGAAGTAGGAGTTAGAGAGGAGGGAGTTGCGCTAGGAAGTACGTTCCTGACATCATCGAAAGGCCCACCAGGCACATCGTCCCAAATCATTGATTCACACAAGGGTTTTAAGCGATTAACATGAACAAACTGTGTTTGTCCACCTGGGTAATCTCGGATCTCTACAGTCTTGTTGTCATTAACCTTTGTAATTTGGTAAGGGCCAATGAATTTTGGAATCAATTTTTTACTAATTCTGTACAGGGGC
The DNA here is from genome assembly GCA_030770115.1 of Daphnia galeata. NCBI lineage: Eukaryota > Metazoa > Arthropoda > Branchiopoda > Diplostraca > Daphniidae > Daphnia > Daphnia galeata. The sequence goes on along the minus strand of CM061123.1, from coordinate 7,342,136 downwards.
GTTTTCTTATTCATTAGAACCTTATCGCCTACCTCATATTGCTGCTTGTTCGCCCATTTGTCATACTGCTCTTTTTGCTGTAACCTAGCTTGTCATAAACTACGCTGCGCAAGAACTCCGTGTATACGTTGTAAAAGCTGACTCTTATAGTCGGAAGGTGCTAGTACTGTTTGGCAACTGAATGAACTCATAAATTGGCAAGACTGGATCGTGATTCAAAAAATACGGCGTTTCATTAGTCGATGTGTGAACAGAGTTCCTATAAGCAAAGCCAATAGGGCCAAGCGCGTCTTCCCACCGTGTGAACCCTTGTTCTAAATACTTTCGGATCATATCCGTCATCGTCCTATTAGATCTTTCTATTAACCCGATAGACTGGGGGAGGTAAGCTGTTGTGCGTAAATATTTCACCTGTAGTGCCTTACAAAGGGTCATTCCGCCAAGTTTCGAATTTTTTCGTCGCGAAAAAAGTTTAGATTTGTTAGATTTTTTTTACCACGTGTAATAAAGTACTAAACTAAGGGTTTTTTTTGGTCCAGCCAAAAGCCCAGAATTAATGATGTAAATTAAGCGTTTTTAATCATCTTTTTGCGCGTTTTTTTTGTTAATTTGGGTTCTAGGGTTGTTACATACATGGGTAAAAAAAACTAAAATAACGAAAAGAAAGAGATTTTTTTTCTCTTTCTAACAATATACTTGTGACCTCTAAAATATTTTGTCATCGTGTAGTAATCGGCGTTTAAAGATAAAAACTTTAACTGCCTGCGGACAAAATCTGGCCTCTTGGATTGTTTTCAAATTTTAATCATGTAGTGACATGAAGACGTGTTCTTCTATTAGCTAGATGGCCAGAACCCGCTTTCTGGTACTCTACTAATAATTGCGTGTACTAGTATCTCGTGTATAAGTATAAGACATGACGTGAAGTGGTGGGCGGGGGAGAGAAAAAATTATGGAATTGGCTGGGAAAAACCGAGTGACGTTTGCAATGCTTTAGAGAAGCTAATTCTTCGCCAGACACGAAACGGACGCTGGATCTTGTCGGCCTTTGCTTTTCAAAAGAGTACTTCAATAAATAGTTAAATAAGAAAACAATTACTTAAAAAAAGAATTACTTAGGTAAATACTTATAGCCACATTTACTTGGAAAAATACGTACTTAAGAACTAATTACTTTTGAAGATAATTACTTATGACATAAATACCAATACGATTGATACTGAATACTTAAATATTTGTATTACTTGTATTCAAAATTATAACAGTAGGCACATACATAATATATAATTACTTAGGAATTTATTTACTTGTGTCTTAAAATAAAATCGAACAAAATTACCAATGAAATCAATTATTTGGCATTTGTACTTAATACTCTTTATACTAGTAAAAAAAGTTACTTGAAGCCGGTTCCCCACTAGAGCGATTCTAAAGGGAGGTGACCCACTTGATTTTTAGCTGCTTTACCCTTTAGGTCTTCTGTTTCAAGAAGGCTGATTACTAAGTTGGATTTAATTTGATTTTAGGGCAAAATTCCAATACACCGTGTGACTGTGCGTAACCCTTAATTAATTATTTTGATTTACAAAGCATTATAACGGATATATTTCAGTGTTCCTCCGAAGAAGGAAAAAATTATTTGAATAAAAATAAGAATAAATCAGATGAATCAAATAATAAATAAAAAATACGAATAAGTTTCCAAATAACGACGGATAAAGAATAAAGAATACGAATAAAATTTTAATTTTATTCGTTATTTCAAATAAAATTTCGAATAAAATTTCGAATAAAATTAATAGATCCAATTTTGCAATTTAAACAACATCAATCTGCATTTTTATTCTTAATAATTTTTATTCGTAATTTCCCGATAGGGATTCTATCACCAAACGACCTGTCCCGTCCCGTCTCTCGATTCTCTCGTCTCTCGATTTCTCCCGACCCAACCCAACCCACACCAACAGATGGCGTTGTTCCTCTCAGTGAGATAGAAAAGGTGTTCATTTCATTAATGTCTTATACGTTTTTTTGTCTGATAGTTAAACAATTAGGAAATTTTGATCATCTTGTGCAAGAAAATGTGTTACATGGAGCCGTCATATTTAGATTTTTATTCGTCGACGAAATCATAATTAAAAACTAACATTTGTGTTTTCGTGTTTTATTAAACTGCCGCTAGATGATTCTGACGCATTGCTATAACTCCGTGCTATATAAACATAGCCAGATTATCTAGGCAATCTCGGTCTACTGTTTACGTTTATTATTAGTTTTTAATTTTTGATTAGACAAATAGACAGTTCGGTTCGTCAGTTCTGAGATTGCAATCAATAAATGGATGAATTGCTGGATTTTCACATTTTCAGATTCTCACATTATTAGCGTTTTCCAAATATTTTGTCCTTCATTTCATTTTGAATTATTATTGTTGATGCAAAAAATTTGGTCCCTCTTGAAAGCTTTTTATAAATGTTATGATTTGGTAAGAAATGTGTAAGACTTTAAATGTTTGAAATTAATTACTTGTAATTTTTTGTTTTAGTATTTTACTCTTGTCTTTCAGAAGCTAGTCACACAATTTGTGGAATGAACACAAGATTAAAGGCTGAACGAGAAAGAAAATGTGAGAAAAAGGATGTCTTATTTCAGAAACTAGTCATACAATTTATGAAATTGGCACAAGAGTAAAGACTCAACGGGAGTTATAACATGTAAGAATAATTGCAAATCAAAATTTAAAAGAATTTGACACTTATGTCACGTATCTTATGTAAGTTTATGGTCATCACTATTACCCCCTGGATTCCGGGGGGTAATAGACTAAATGGCTATTACCCCCTGCCGCCAGAGGGCCACCATATAAAGCATAGGCAATGAAATGACAGCAAATTTGTAGTCTGCTTGCCACATTCCATACACCACACACTCTCTTATTGTAAGTAAAGTTTTTAAAAAATAAATTAACTGAATAGAATTGAATTTTATTAATTTGAAGTGTATTCCCATGACAGGGAGACATAGTTTTTTTCTCTAAAATAAGTTCTGTCAAGTAAGTTCTCCAAGTTCTCTCAAGTAAGTTCTCTCAAGTAAGTTTTTTCTCTCAAGTAAGTGTACTGTAAATTATTCTTGGATAGTTATGGAATGGCTATTGCATTGCCATGTTTGTGGACTCAGTGATGTGAAAGATTGTGAATGCAGAGATGGCCATTGTATTGCACTGTTTGTCTTCCGTGCCAGGAAGAATGATTGTGGAGATTTGTCACATGAGCTCAACTACACTGAAACGGTAACAAGAGTTTTACATAATAATGATAATACTGCGACTTATTTTCTTTTCAATGTTAGTTGCCTGTGATTGTGGAGATTGGTCAACTTGAGCTCAACTGCACTGAAACGGTAGCAAGAGTTTTACATAATGATAATACTGCAACTTATTTTCTTTTAAATTTTAGTTGCCTGTGATTATGGAGATTGGTCAGATTAGCTCAACTGCACTGAAACGGTAACAAGAGTAACAAGAGTGCTGGTGACCAGCCAGAGCTACGAGATCATGTTTTTGAGCAAGGTGTTATCAAGACTCTGCTCCATCTGATCTTACATGATACTAAATTACTAAGGTAAATTTGATTGATTTATTTAAATAACTGGAGCTGTCTTTCGTTGTTTACTTTTCCCACTTTTTCTCTCCAAGGAAAAGATTACAAATAAAAATCCTCCACCAGAACACCCGACTACTGTTGAAATCATCCCGGAAAATGTAATAGCTATATGAAGATTTTTGTAAAGCTCAAATAACGTATATTCCTACTTAATTATGTATTAGGGATTATCAAAGAAAGAACCCAAGTCTAAATCTGCGAAGATACAGATAAATGGTATTTTATCAATGTTGTCAATATTGATATATAAATAAAAGGATTTTATAATCAAAGACAAATATTTCTATCGCAATTTTTTGAACGTTTTTATTTTTGTTTGAGAAAACAAGACAAAAAGATTTATTTTTGTTTGAGGAAACAAGACAAAAAGAAACGAAAGAAACTAATTAAAATTCAGACTTCATTTTGTATCCAAAAAGTTGATGGTGATAGTTCAGCAGGTCTAACTTCTTCTTTTGAAGGCCTAGCAGGTGTTGTTTTTAATTCTAGGTATTTTGATACCAATGTGAATCCGTGCCCTGTCTGTTGAAATTAAATATTAGTAAGTTTTTAAATGTGTATGGTTAAAAACGAATAAAGGAGTAAACACTTACTTTGACATACAATGTGCATACATAATTAATTGTAATAACAATTAACATGATGACAATTGCTGTGCAACCTATTACTATCGCAAGTTTCATTTCATTTTGGTTGTATGAAAAGGAATTTTCCATAATGGGTTTAAATTTCCCGATAGGGATTCTATCACCAAACGACCTGTCCCGACCCGACCCAACCCAACCCACACCAACAGATGGCGTTGTTCCTCTCAGTGAGATAGGAAAGGTGTGTCATTTTCATTAATTTCCCGATAGGGATTCTATCACCAAACGACCTGTCCCGACCCAACCCAACCCACACCAACAGATGGCGTTGTTCCTCTCAGTGAGATAGGAAAGGTGTCATTTTCATTAATGTCTTATACGTTTTTTGTTTGATAGTTCAACAATTAGGAAACTTAGATCATATTGTGCAATAAAAGGTTTTGCATGGAGCCGTCGTATTTAGAATTTTATACGTCGACGAAATCATAATTAAAAACTAAATTATGTGTTTTCGTATTTTATTCAACTGCCGCTAGATGGTTCTGACGCTTTGCTATAAGGCCGAAATATTTACATAAGGCCGAGTATTTTACAGTAGGACTTGGCCGTTTGTTTACGTTTTTCTTAATTTGTTCATTTGTTGATAAACTTGAAATGAAATCTAACTTGGATGTAGCATGTATCTTTAGGGTGTTTCATTTTACACGAATATTTTTTGATTCGCGCGACATTTAGGATCGAGGTGCGTTATAGGGGGAAAAAAATATTCCCCAAAGATGGGATTTAAAAAAAAATGTTCTGCCTTGTATACAATGCATTGAGGCCTGACAATCAAAACAAAAGGAAGGCTCATTAATTTATTTTTTCGCGGTATCTAAAACGACTCCGATTAAGTTCATTTTTAGAGAGTGTATTCCTTGTATGTTGATCTACAATCCCTGTAAATGTGGTTAAGATATTCCAAGCCGTTCTGCTCATATGAATTAATTAATGCCAAATTTGACCCATTTTCACGATTTTTTGTCCCGCGCGGGAGTCAAACATTTTTTTAAAAATCCCATCTTTGGGGAATATTTTTTCCACCGTATAACGCACCTCGATCCTAAATGTCGCGCGAATAAAAAAATATTCGTGTAAAATGAAACACCCTAATGTATCTTATTAGGCTGATTGAATTATTGAATTAATCTGCAACCTGCAACGGCCATAAATTTTCCATTGACATAATCGGTTTTTATTTTGAATTTTCATTGACATAATCGGTTTTCATTTTGAAATCTCCGTTTCATTTAAACCTTTGACAGGAGTTCGAAATAATTAAACCAAACAGTCGCGAAAATGAAGCCATCGTAAGTTGTTTTTAACCGTATTGGCATGTGATTTGTATATTTATTTTTTTGTGTTGGTTGTTTAAACCATTTCCTAACCCAAGCAAAAAGAAAAGTTTCTATGTGTACTAGGCATTTGAAGATGGGACATAAGGTGCCAACTAAAGCATCATAAATTACTGTAGCACAGTCTGAGCAAGCTTCGAAGATTTCTAGAGATCAAGATCTGATTTAATAAGACTCTTGATGTACCTGATTCATGTGTGGCTGTTTTAAGTGACATTGTTGTGCCTCCTGAAACTTCCCAATGTTACAGAAGTGGAACTACAAAAAGTAACTTATTGTTTCCTAATTATTAATGTTCTCTTGTTCATCTAATGCACCTTTTTCAAGCAGAAGGCCAGCGTCCTCTTCCAAAATTACCTCAAGGAAAAGAACACATTCCTACTTGACTTATATAGAGGTTTGTTTGACAAATTAATTGTGAAGAAGTTTTACACAAACATTCAGTTATGCAAATTCTGTTATACATTACAGAAGCTGGGTGATGTTGCACATGCTAAGCCTTGGAAAGGAAGCTACTCCAGTTTTCACTCGTTTCCAAGAATTCATGAAGTATCAACATATTCTTAGATCTTCTTCCTGTCCTAGGGATTTGAAAGAAAAGACAAAAGCAATGTTGATGACAATTTCTAAAGAACCTCATTTATATTTTGGAACACATTACACTACACAGTTCCCCACCCAAAGAAGAAGAAAAGACAAAACTTTTGTTTTCAAGTAACACATTAATTTCCAATAATCATTAAATTATATTGTATTGATTCATTAAAATTTTTCTTTTTTCGATAAAAAGAGCTTCAAGTGGAATTATGGACAAGCCAAGAAATACTTCAGTTCTATTTGGCAGCAATATTTAAAGCATCCTCTGACTCCCAGTCAAAAGAGTGCTTGCAATTCTGACCGACGAAGTTCTTCCGCATTTAGATATATTGTCTGGGTAAGCCCTTGTTACTCACAGACTTTCCAATGGAATCACACTGAATTGGTGAGATTGAAAAACTGGTTAATGAAGTATTTGGTGGGATAAGTTTTTATATCTATTTCTATTTGACAGCAGGCGAAGTTGTAAGCATTCTTGCTCTTCATGGGGTCTTTCTACTGATGCAAAGCCATAACTTAGAATATCCAGGCTTGTACACGAAAAACCCCCTTTACAACCGGGAGTTTCGTCAAATATGGTTTGCGTTTTTTTTACCATTTGAATTGGTTTATTACATCAATGTAAATACTGTTTTGTTTCTTGTTTGTGCGGGAATTTTAATATACATTAATTTTTCTCTAGACATTTTCCAGAGTATCTTGCAGTTGCCTTTACAATGCGTTTTGCTCGTTTGGCACTTATTGAGTTATTGCCATAGCGAACATTGTGATACTTCTTCTGCATTTTGTGGGCACCTCGATGATTAGACACCGTAGACTTGCTCGATTAATGCATCATCCAGAAAATAAAAAGGGTATTTCTTTTCTAATTGAATGTATTCCGCTTAGTATATATGTCGCATTGTTTTTGGTATCTTAGATGTAACCGATGACCCATACGTAATGAATAAAAATGATTTAATTTCTTGTAATGCAATTTAAAGTTCAATTGGGGAAATCAAAACTTTACTGGCTCATGCTTTGCCGGAGATGGCAAATAGGCCTACAGCTAAATTCATTGATCGAGACTTGCAAAACCTTTGAGTGGGATGTTAGCCAAGATTTAGAAACTACTTTGGAAGATATGAGTAGTTCAATTATCATTAGTTTAACTTGACTATTATTATTTTAGATATTTTTCATCCTTCTTTAGCTGTTGGAGAAAGAATTAAAGCGCAAATACTCCACCGACGTTATTCCGATCAACTTTGAGAAACCAACCGTTTGCTTGTGCGAAACACGAAAAGCTTTCAATACTTTGATTTGTGAAATGTATCCTCAAAATTGGAATAAAATCATTTCCGTCATCTTGTTTTGTCCTAAGGTTCCTCACAATTTTTAAAGGATGAAGATGTCTGTAATCGTATGGTTTCGATAGACGCTTCTCTATAGACTTTCAATCGACCTATTTATTTTCCTCACGAAACCGTTATTCAGCATGGTCTAAAAGTAGTCGAGTGTTTCTTGGTTAAGAAAGTAAATAAAGCTCCACCGGTTCCATTTTTTGTAATGCAACATAATTTGAGCTTCTTGGAAACCCAAATTGTGAGATACAGTAATAATGATTGCTCCGGATTACTCCTTAAGTGAGTATCTTGAGTAAGTCAGTAGTTGTCTTTTCTTTTAATTAGAAGGGTGCAAGGTGCAACTCCGGAGAAAATGCTTCCGGTACGCCAACTCTAAATTGGTCGATCTTGCTGTTTTAGAGCGCAACAATCGAACTATAACAACCATGAATCGTTTACGTGAAATTGATGCTAGCATAAAAAATACCCTGATGACACTTTGTTGTTGCATGGAAATTTGGCGCAAGAGCGTGAATGGCACTGTAAAATAGTGCTTTATTTATGTAAACCTTGCTCTTTTTATAATGTCGAATATGAATAACGTTCTAATTTTCAATAACAGAGTTACTTCGACGGTGAAGATAGAAGGTCAGAATGATTGTATGTGTGAACCGTGGAATGATATGGTTTTCACTTTCCAGCGAGGGGTAGTCAACTCTTTGCCAGGGTGTACGAAAATTCCATATTTTTTCATATTTTTTCATATTTTAATATATTTTTTGATTTTCCCTATACCTCTAATGGAATATTTTTCATTAAAAATATGGGGTGTACGAATATTTTGAGTTGACTACCCCTCGCTTTCCAGTGCCCCTCGCTGTTCGTTGCCTCACTGGAATTAATATCAGTACGTATTAGATGTATAAACGGCTCTGGCTAAGTACTTACAGGTAGATATTTTTCTATTCGGCATGCATCTTATGAATGAAATGCATTAGTAGAATTCATTTTTTTTAGGTGCGGATCCGTGATCAACAGGATCGTAGGGAGCATTAATTGAAGAAGTGGGTTAAAATTCGTACTTTAATTCGTTGGAAGAGGAGCTTGTTCTGAAACGACAAGGAGTGAGGAGTTTGAATGAGCAACCATTGTTTGCGCCCATATTTACGATAAGAAATCGCGCGGTTTCTGGTTTTCTACTTTCAGAAAATGTGAAAAATGATGCCAAGCCGCATATAATCATTCCCCCTTTCACGCGAAAAATATCTCGTGATTTCTTTATTTCTCCTTTTTTATTGCCCATCACTCTTGTCGCTGATCTTGATCAAACATTCAAATTCGTTGTTCCGCGGAGCTCGTTCGCCGACACTTTCGCCATTCTTGTTTAAAGTTAAGACACTTTCGCCATTCTTGTTTAAAGTTAAGTCAGAAAAATCTTAGACGAAATGCAAATGCAAAACAGAATTGAGGAATGGAGTTGTTGCTGAGAAACACAATCTCAGATCCTAGCTTCACTCGAGATCAGCCTTGACAGTTGTCGGGCAATGAAATTATATATAATATCATATTATATATATATATTATATATATTTAGCAGACAGCTGATGTTCACATCAGTTAATATTTCGTTCACCGAAGTAAAACCTAAAATCTCGTTATTCTCCTAATTCTTGCGAGTATATTATATTGACCCTTATTTTGTAGAAACTTCTCAAATCATGCGGCACTTGCCATTCGAGGTATATATGGCTAATTGGCTTTATCTAACCGCAGACTGTTAAGTTGAACGAGGAAGTTCAGGACTTCAGGCCAACTTAAGGGTACAATCTTCAAGAGGTTACTCTTTTGTAATGGATTCTATTAAAGTAGAGAACGCAAACAAACGGAATAAATGCCAACAAGATGGAATTAAAAACAATTTTTTTTCTGGTTTAGTCATTTTTAATAATTACCGGATGTTTACGTTTTTGGTATCTAACTCGGACGTAGATTATAGACTTGTGGAAAAATATTTTCCAAATTGTTGTTGGACCACTCCTATCGGGAAACTCGCGCGTGCAACAAGGGATCGGATTTTTACGGAGAAATGGTCATTTATTAAGGCAGGCCTGTATTGAAGCGCAAAAAGAGAGATTTAATCTGAGGATTTTTATGAAGTGATTTCCAGACTCTTATCCGGGTCAACCAAGTACAGGTCTAATTCGTTCACAACAGGAGAAGCTCTTTGTAGAATATCGAGAGGATACTCTAATTCAGCTTGATTATTATTGTTGTTTCCGTATTATACTATTACTTGTCTTAAAAGTTGACTTGTCAGCATTAATTCTTGAATAACATTTAAGTGACCATGCGGCGAAAAGAGTGAATGTTCAAATGTGAAAAATAGCAGACTGTATTCCATTTAAGCAGAGTCATCCTGGTTGCTTCTCGCTGGTTTAAAAGTTCCATAAGGGGGGGTGACGGGTTTCACGGTCCGTTTTTTTGCTGTTTTGTGGTAGGAGTTGCTATAGATAAAGAGCCATCTGAATTTGCCGTCTAATTGATTTCTCTCACAAATAGTTCCGAAACATCCGATAGAGGCGGTATATCTATGGCAAAACCGGACCACGAAACCCATCACCCCCTTATGGAACTTTCAATACAGCGACAGAGCCATGAAAGTCTCTCCACTTCATATGGCAACAGAGATTGCTACGACGACGGTGCTGCCTCCTGTGGTGAACTACAACTTTCCTACGTTTTTTTTCTGGTCTGAACTTTCAAAAAACACATTTATTGACAGAATAATGTGATATATGAGTTTTGCATTAAAAAATGTAAAAAAAAAAGAAAAAAAGTTAAAAATATAACATGAGACGAAACAGCAGGTACAGGGTATCGAGCCTACGGTCTACACATCTTCATATCAGCTCTCCGTCACTCTACCAACATAGCTATAATTCTATGTTTTCCTTCTTAAAATTGCAAATTAGCCGAAGGGTTACTGGTCAAAGTGTCGTCTGCCGTATGGTTTACATGGGCACCCTCAGTTCTCGTAACACTACACAGATGGCTTTTTGCAGTTATCGTGACACTACATAGATGGCTGCACTAGTTTTTTGAAATTATTGATTGTAATCAACATTTTTATTACATTTTAATAACTCTACTACGTAGCTGAGGATATTTTACATCTTTTCTGAAAATTTGGCTGAAATCTATTCAGGCGTTTGATCAGACGGAGAAATTGCTACTTTTTGACAGAATTTCAGTAGCTGTTATAGCAGACGATAACACAGATGGTAGGGATAAACAGACGATAACGCAGATATTAGGGATTAATAATACTGTAGGCAGCGTACGTACGCCGCAAGGTACCCGAAGGGATTGGAATTTAAATTAACTTTAATTTTACCAATAAATATAAAGTTACGACAAATATGCAGGCATCCGTTATTGGGGTTGCAAGGTTCCCGTTGGAATATAAAAAAAATTAATTAATATCTCAAAGTTTTAAGTAAATATATATGCAGCTTATCTAACTCCGTGCGATTAATTAATGACTCAAAGTTTTTAGTAATATGTATGTAGCTAATAATACAAACACCCGTGCGACTATGGTGCTGCGGGGCTGGAGCCCCGCCGCCCCACGCCACACGGGGACGGGTCTTAATTTATCTAAAGCTCATATTCTCAAAATATCCATTCAGATATTGAAATCCTGAATCAATATTGAATGAGATATTAGAATCCTGATTTAAAATTGAATGCGATATTGAAATACGCCTCGTGGCGGGGCAATCCGCAAACTGTTGAATTATATAAGCCCCGTCACCCTATGTCGTAATAAATTTTTACTTTGCAGTGACGGTAGAAATAAGGTTTGGTGGAATTGTGCCCATAACTAGGCCTAGTTATCAGCCTAGAGATAAAACTATAGGCAGTAACTTTATAAATGATTTATGATTATTGATGATATCTCATTCAATATTGATTCAGGATTTCAATATCTGAATGGATATTTTGAGAATATGAGCTTTAGATAAATTAAGACCCGTCCCCGTGTGGCGTGGGGCGGCGGGGCTCCAGCCCCGCAGCACCATAGTCGCACGGGTGTTTGTATTATTAGCTACATATATATTACTAAAAACTTTGAGTCATTAATTAATCGCACGGAGTTAGATAAGCTGCATATATATTTACTTAAAACTTTGAGATATTAATTAATTTTTTTTATATTCCAACGGGAACCTTGCAACCCCAATAACGGATGCCTGCATATTTGTCGTAACTTTATATTTATTGGTAAAATTAAAGTTAATTTAAATTCCAATCCCTTCGGCGGCGTACGTACGCTGCCTACAGTTGCATCTTGAATGAATTGGCCACTTTTACGCGTTGCAGTGGCTAGATGGCAGCACTGTCGTCGTAGCAGTTCTAAAGTAGAAGCATGGTAGGAGGATGGGAAAGAGAGCAGCTCAGAAAAACCGTGCCGCAGCCCTAGGGAAATTTTCTTATGGAGTGGAGAAACCTCCCCTTTCATGGCTCTGACAGCGAGAAGCAGCTAAGATGATTCTGGTTTAAGTACTCTGGAAATTTCTAAAGTGCAGTAACTGCTAAACAGTAAGAAAAAAATTGACTTTTGAATTTTTATTCTTTTATTCGAATTTAGTTGGGGTTTTTTTCGATTTCAAATGAAGAATAAGAATAGAATAAGATTTTAAATTATTCGAGAATAAACAATAAGAATAAATGGAATGAAAAAATTATTCGAAAATAAAGATAAAGATTTATTCGAATTTATTATTTATTTATTATTCGAAAGAGCTTTATTCGGCAGAACACTTATATGATACATGTTTTAGTTGGAAAATATGGTGTGTGAAGACTCGTAATGGTTGAGTTGAACTCAACCAGGTTGGCGCCAAAACGCGCCTTTATAGGGAATAGACAAAAAATTAGTTTTTTGGACTAGCGTTCCGAGCGCCGCCATACGGTATCCGACGCGCATTGCTTCCAGGGATCTAACTGACTAACTCTAACTGAATCTATCCTCTAACTCTAAGGCCCTTCGTAGTCTCTTACTATCTTTACTCTTAGTCTGTGGTCTGTGTCACAACTCAAGTAAACACTAAAGGTTAAATCTATTGCGCCGTGGAGTCCACGGCGCTCTAGTGTCAAATAGTGCTATTGCACCGTGGATCCACGGCGCTCTAATGTCAAACAATGCTATTACGCCGTGGATACAGGGGACGCGAGTGTAGCTTGTGTACTGTGTAGGACTTTAGATTTTTCAACGCGTTAGAGTAATCTTTTTATCTATTTGTGTAACAATGTACAAATCAGGCACATGTCGCACTATGGGTCTTACAATCTAGCGTACCCTTTGTGCATGGACATTCTTCTTTTTCCATTGATTGTTTTTTTATTCTTTTGCCCAAATCGTGAACATGATGGTTCCCATCCTTCGCCCCATTTTTCACGTAAATTTTTATTTCAATAATAATATTTTGAGAATTAAATATTTGTGGTTTGTAAATTCAAATAACCTTCGTGGGAAACTTAAAAAAAATTTATTCTAAGTCATTTATTCTAAGTAGGCAAAGGTCAGAAACTCAGAACAAGATCAAAGCATTTTTTTTATTGTAATGAAAAGCTAGGGAAACGTACCCGTCATAGACATATAAGTTAAGCGGACATTAACGGCCGAAAATGGCATAGTTAATACATGTAGGCCTAGTTTTGTTTTCCCTAGGTTTCCGTTAACTCCCCGGCGCAATAGCATATTTTAACACTAGAGCGCCGTGGATCCACGGCGCAATAGCACTATTTGACACTAGAGCGCCGTGGATCCACGGCGCAATAGCACTATTTGACACTAGAGCGCCGTGGACTCCACGGCGCAATAGGCGCGACCAATACTAAATAGATTGAGGTTCTCCATGGCTAGTGAAGATAAACAGCGTTTTCGATTTTCCACTAATTAATTAATTCATGAATTCTTTCAGTCATCATGATTCTGTAGTGCAATGGAATATTTTCTATTTTTGTGGGGAAATTTTCTGTTCTACTGCTGTAACTAAGAAACAATTGTATTATTAAAGGTAAACAAAATTACAACTTGTCTGTAGAATCAGATTTTGGCATGGAATATAATTGGCTTCTTAGATTCTAATAGTAGTTTTAAATATACAATTTTTACATGGAAATTTAATACTGTAAGACATGTTCACAATTAATCTGAGAAAATGAATAGTTTGAAGAAACATTCATGACATAAAACATTGGTGCCACAGAAGTGTTCTTTTTAGAAGTAGTTTATTTAAAATGTTTTGTATCATTGATAACTTTCAGATGGAGAATGCCGAAGAGTGTAGTGTTGGTGGAAATGACCTTTTACTCGGAATGAATCAAATTCTTTGTGAAAATTCATCTCCTATTGTAATGGGACATGATTACGATCTTCAACAAAGCAATCTTGCTCTTCTTAAGGCGGAGCTTAAGGTTCTAAGCACATATTGTAATTATTTTTCTTGGTAACAAAATGTTTTATTAGCAGTTAGTGACCCATGACAGAGATTTATTGAGAAAGGAGTTAACAAAGATTCAACATCATCTTCCCTCATCTTCTATTCCCTCATCTTATAATTTTTCCTCTGCTGGTATATTTGAATTACATTTCTTTCCATATTAAAAAATCCATTTAAATACATTCCCATTGGTAATTGTAGGTACACTAGCTCGCCCTACCTACCCACAGCAATTATCTTCAGTACGAGATTATGATGCTTTACAAAGGCAATGTGAAGCAGCAATGACTGAATTGCAATCCTTAAAAAGACAGCATGACAGATGTGAAAAAGCTGTTCAGGAATCAGAGTACTACCGAGGACAACATAGATCAGTTCTGTCAAAACTAGATTCTACTACACAGGAAATGCATACATTGCGGTCAAAATATGGTGATGTATTAACTGGAAAGCAGCGTTTAGAACAAGAAGTTCATAGCCTAAGCCAAGCTAGAGAAGAAGATAGGAAAGAGATAAATGATTTAAGAAGACAACAACAGGAAGCTGTGATAAAAGGAAATGGAACAAATGAAACACTTAATCAGCTTTATGTTAATACATTACGCAAATGTGAAGCAATTAAAGGTAAGTTGGCATTATCACTGTTCTTAACTGTTTTTAAATTAAATTTATTGCCATCACTACTATTTATTATTCATTCCTTGAAATAAGGAAATAGTAATTTGATTTATAATATTTAATGTAGATGAGCATGATTCTTTGCGAAAAAGATACGCTGATCTTGTGGCCTCTCATTCAGCCGCCGTAAGCAAATTAGAACTTGCTCAAGAGGAGATGACTCGATTAAAGAAACAATATGAAGAATCAATTCAAGAACGCAATGCTGCAGTACGTGAGAGGAATGTTTTGAAATCGCAGTGCACTCATGCGATTATGCAATGGGATATTGCGATCCGCGAAAGAAACACCTACATGGATTACTTGACTAAAATTCAACTTCAACATGAAGAAGAGATAAACAAAGGAATGGCTTCCAGGATGAAGAGTAGTAAAGATTTAAAGCGTTTAACTGAAGAGCGGAACGCCGCAATGGAGGAATACTCGCTTGTCATGCGCGAGAGAGATTCAGTCCATAAAGAAATCGAAAAATTGCAGGATGACTTGATGCAGTCAAATAAAAAAATAAAGACATTAGAAATTAAGAGCAACGAGATTCACGACGAAAAGAAAATTTTGCTTTATGAAGTAGAATCGCTGCGGAGAGAAATAAAATCCGCATTGGATGATCGTGACAATGCATTAAAGGTCAGCTTTATAAATTATGTATGCTCCATTGCTTACCATGTACATTTAAATTATTTCTCAGGAGTTGCATCACATGCGAGAAAGGTGTGGAGAATATCAAGAACCACAGTGGAATGAAAACTTATTGCTAGATGATTTAGAACGAAAGAATCGTTTTGGAGTCGGAAATGGCTGTTTGAGTGGTGAACAGATTCGCAAAGATCGAACTGAAACACCCAAAAGTGGAAGAGGAGAATTATATCTAGTTGATAGCGGCGAACAAGAAGTTGAACAATTAAGAAAACAACTTGATAAAATCCAGTCGGAATTTGCAGAAGCTCTCCAGGAAGCTGAAGTGTCAAAACAACGCCGAGACTGGGCTTTTGGGGAACGTGATAAAATTGTTCTAGAAAGGGAATCCATACGTACACTGTGTGATCGATTGAGGCGAGAAAGAGATCGAGCAGTTTCTGATTTGGCTGAAGCCCTTCGCGATTCCGATGACGTCAAACGTCAGAGGAATGAAACTTCTAAAGAACTTAAAGGTAAATTTTTTTCTTGTATGCGTTTAACTGTTTTATTGTGGTTATCTAATAATGTCATTTCATTTTATACTTATCTTCGAAGAGCTGAAAGACAAACTTGGAGACCTTCAACTGGAAAAGGAAAAAGAGAAAGAAAGTCGTGCTCCTCTTAATCACAGCTATGATTCTGCCTTAGGAACTGACTTCTCGGATAGCGAAACTGAAACTGTGGAAATAGAACTTGATTGGTCAAACTGTTCAATGGATTTCGGATTTTCCTTAGCTGGTGGGAAATGTCGTCCCGTTTACAACAATGATTACGGCCTATACGTTGTGTCTGTTACGCGAGGAGGCCCAGCTGACGGTAAATTGAAGATAAATGATTGCCTCCTCAAAGTTGGAACGTTGAGCTGCACCGCCGCCGACTCTGATTCAGTTTTGAACTTACTGCGATCTACTAAAAGGCCTATTTCCCTGACTGTGAAGCGTAGAAGATGCTTATATCAGGGACTATACTCAGTTAAATTGCCTTTGGGTTGTGGTGTCTCCCACGGATTGACATTGGAAAATGGAATATATATAAGATCCATTACTCCTGGAAGCATGGCTGCCCGAGAAAGTACGCTTAAGGCCGGCGATCGTTTATGCAGTATAAATGGCAGAATTTTTGACTCTATGAACAGTTTTATTGAGGTATTCATTCTTGTCATTGCCACATGTCCAATTCAAAGAAAGTTAAATTTTTATGAGCAGGTATGCAGAATTTTAGACGAAAGTTTCGGCCAGAATGATGGACCTATAATAACAGTAGCACGAGGATCACTCTCTTCCACAATGTTCCCTGTTTCATTGCCTTCACTCGGATCCCCTAGCAGCAATTCCAGTGCTCATAACGTAACTGAAGAAGAAGGCCAAGTAGATGTTCTCGGCAAGGGCAATGGTCATTTTTCTACTGCTCGAAGACATCAAGGGAGCAAACATTCGAAAGGTTCTTCATTATCATCAAATGCTCCTAGCAATGTTTCCAGTGCGGGTTCTATAGCCTCAGCAGGATTAGTTGTCTGGGACATGTTCCGTGAGACACTTGGTCGTACCAGGAGGCCTCATGGTAAAGAAAAAAGCAATCATCTCACGAATGATGGAAAACGTTCAATTAGCACTACTTCGAATAGTCCAACTGCTAGTGCAACAGACCGTGAAGCAGCTGCCATCGCCATTTTAGAGGATGTTATTGACCATTATAATCCTCTTACCATTACCAACAATGATGCCTCTTGTTCAGGAATTCATAAAGTAAGGTTGCTTTTTATTTCTTTGAAGCAGTATTCTAATTTTATGATGTCATTCTAATTTTTGAATCTACAGAAAAAAACAGAAATTGGTTCAGGCTTAGTTACGTTGAGTAGAAGAAAACGTGTTATGGGAAACTCCAAATCTGAATACAAACGAGATGATCCCAGATTGTGCAATGGTGGGACTTGGCCTCGATGTCGTGCTGGCTCTCCATTCGTTTCAGGAGAATATTTAGAAGGAGCCAATACTTTATTTCATAGTTACAAATACCCAAGAGCAAGGCTACCGCTTTCAGTTTTTATCGACGCTTCAAAAGCCTCTAAGGATGAGGTGGCAGTTGATGACACAACGGACGATGACAAAGATTCTGGGTGAGCCACGCATTGACATTCTTTGTGTTGTTAAACTTACTGGAAAGAGCTTTTGTTAAATTTAGCAATAATTTAGTATTAAGTTAATACTAAATTATTATAGTCAATACTATTAACTGTTCATGATGTCAATGTCAATAGCCAAACAGCTCCTAGCGGTGACTACAGGGCCTACGGAGATCGCGCAAGCATGGAAACAGTGGATCCAACCTCAGACGGAAGCATAGATCTTTCTGTGCAATCTGGAAATTTGGGAAAGGAAGATTTGGGTAGATACTTGAAGAAAAAAGGAAATACTAGTTGTGGAACAACATGCAAGAATGACAGTGATGCCGAAATGTGTCGAGGTGGGCAATTGGCTCCCTCTTCAACCACACAGACCCTCACGACTGTTGCAGGTGGTTTATCAGGAGGTGGTCCTATTCACATCCATGCTGCTTTACCTACTGCGCTACCAACGCATCTGCGCATACAATCTCAGCTTTACCCGACAGCACTACATTCTTCGTTAAAATATAAAGTCTCACCTCATGTTGGCCACATGCATAACCATCCACACAACCTGTCTCCACCCCGATATTCCTCGCCTCCTCCGTTGCCACGCCCATCAACGGAGAACCCTTACGACTTCCCTTTAGGAGGACCACATAACCTTCTTTCAAACAAATCATATAGCCACGCTCAATCACCATCCATAGATTCGGCTTATTCGAGGACGCACAAGCATAACCATAATCATTCGTCGGTTCCCGTCCCTTTTGGATATGAATCAAATCGAAGTAGCCATATGGAGTATGTACAACTTCCTTACACTGATGGCCTTGGGACAGTTAAGAAAGAACCAGCCAGAATACGAATTCCCTCCAACCCAAGTGTGACCAGCAGAAACAGCATCGGAAGAATATCGACCAGTAGCGTTGAACGTCTTTCCGAACATGGTAGTCCGATGCCAAATTTTCATGTCGAAATCCTTAGTCCAGGACGTCCGAGTGCTGGTGTAGGAAGCAGGTCGTCAATTGATGAGTATTCATGGACCACCGGAACTGGATCACAGTTTAAACCAGCACCTGATGAGCTACGAAGGTAATACCATTATATATGTCTATTGCAAATACTAGATGTTATTTTTAACCAATATTTGTACTAATTTTCAAAAGGGTATATATTGAAAAATCTTCCGAACCACTGGGCATTCAAATTTTTTGCCGCAATTCGGGTGGGGTCTTCGTTTCGTCAGTGCATCAGTCTAGTTTAGCTGCACAGGTTGGATTGCAGGTTGGTGATCAACTACTAGAAGTCTGCGGCATCAACATGCGTAGTGCTACATATCAACTTGCAGCATGTGTCCTTCATCAGTGCGGAGATTCAATAACGATGCTGGTCCAGTATAATCCTACGAAATATCAGGAGTTACAAGAAATGAACGGAATGAGTTTAATGGGACCTCCTTCAATGACTAGTTCTAGCAGTGAGTGTGATGGTAATGGCGATGGATCGCACCAGCGATCAAAATCACGCTCAGGATCACCAACACCATGCAATTCTCCTCGTCATTCGCGAGATCATAGCAATACTAGTGGTAACGGAAATAATTCCAAAGTCGACGTTCTTGATCCGGGGACAACCACATTAAGAAATGCTATGCAATTTGATCGGTATTGTTAACATTTTTTAATTCTTTTTCTTTGTTATTGCTGTTGCTACTGTAATTTTAATTATTTTAAATGTCCAATTTCAAAGGATGGTAGATCGTGGAAGTGAATCTCGGTCTTCTATAGTTCGACCTCCTTCGATTCATGGTACCCTTACACGTCATCATGCACTGGCTACGTTAAAAAGGCCAACTTCAATGATCACCACGAGTGCTCTTGTTGACGAAAACAATAGTAATTGTCGCGACCGAGATCGAGAGCCGCGTCTTGTATACCTCGAAATGAAAAAAGCTCATAGCCTCGGCATTAGTTTGGTCGGCGGAAATGCAGTAGGAATCTTCATTCACGCCGTTCAGAATGACTCCCCAGCTTATAAAGTATGTTTGAACTGAAAAATTTCTATTTGTGATAAATTATAAATTTTTTGGTATTGTTACATTTTCCTCAGGCTGGTTTACGCTGTGGCGATCGAATTCTCGAATTCAACGGAGTTAATCTCCGAGATTCTACTGCTGAACAAGCAGCGTATGAATTAGCTAAACCAACAGAAAAAGTAACTCTAATTGTTCAACATGACATGGAACGCTATAGAGAGATCGCTGAACAACCCGGCGACAGTTTCTACGTTCGAGCTCAATTTGATAAGATGACGTTTGAGAACCATGAACAAATGGAACTTGGCTTCCGTCGAGATGATATTCTCCATATAGATAATACTATGTTTAATGGCGTTCCAGGTGATTTACTGCATTTCCTATTTTAAACAGAAAACATTTTCTTTCATCCTTAAAAACTTCCTTTTCTTGTTCTGCATGCATTTGTGATTAATTTGATTAGCAACATTTCTCTTTCAAGGTTTGTGGAGAGCTTGGCTTGTTGACAACGATGGTCGCAAAGTTCGTTGCGGTGTGATACCGTCCAAGTATAAGATCGAAGAAGAACTTCTTCAGCGCTCAAGTTTGGCTGATCTCGATCACGAATCACGTCGTTCATCGACATCTGCACGACGCAGTTTTTTTAGAAGGAGAAAGCATACACGTAGCTCATCTCGAGATTCAAAAGAGATTGCAAGTTTTTCCGATGCAAGTTTACAACTGGGTTCTTCAGAGGGATTAGGCCTCTCTTCCATCTACGTCCAGGTAATACGGGAAACGGCAATTATATCTTAATGCATTCCCCTTTTTATTTACTATTCTGACAATTAGGATACTATTCCTCAGCGTCCTGTTTCGTACGCTCAAGTTGAGCGTTATGATTGCAAAGAAATTCGTCCTGTTTTATTAGTTGGTCCGCTATCAGACTATGTCATTGACAAACTGGTCCAAGAATTTCCGCGAAAGTTCGTTCGTGTGATGCCAGAATTAATGCCTTATCCAGAGTCCTATATGGAGAAAAATCTGGATGAAAATATTTTCGTTGAGTACCGACGAAAAGGAACTCACTACGAATGCATTACAGTATCTGCTGTGCAAGATGTGGGCGAAAAAAACTTGCATGGTGTATTGGACGTTTCGCTAAATGCTGTATCGCGCTTGCACAACCGGCGTTGCTTCCCGATTATAATTCTCTTGAAGTTCAAGTCGGTCAAGCATGTTCGTGAGGTCAAAGACACTCGTCTGCCTTCCGACAAAACGGCGGCTAAAGCTGCCAAGGAAATGTATGAACACGTCATCAAAGTAGAAGCTGAGCATCGTCATCTCATTTCTGGTAATTTTATTTTATGAAAATATTAAGAAATAGACTTTTCTGCTTTGAATTCCATTTGCTAGTTTTTTTAGATTTATGCATCTCCCTCTTTAAAATGTAACGAATTTGATCTTCAATTTACAGCAGTTATACCAGCTGGGGGCAATCTGGCGTGCTTGTGTACGCAAGTATCTGCTGTAGTCGATCAGGTTTGTACCATTTAAATAAAGCATTTACTTATTAAATTCATCGTGATTCAAATGTATTGAATTCGTTTAGGAGCAAACTAAAATCCTGTGGGTGCCTCGTGGTTCAATTTGGTGAAATATTTTGTACAGATTGCAATTTTTCACAGCTGCCTTTTCGGTTTTGACCGATGTTGACTTTGAAATTGTCACCATACCTCTTCGTCGACCTTTTTCTTCCTCTGTACTTTTATATACATTTTTAGGGTGTGAATTGTTATAAATTTTTTACACTTGGACTGAATTCTTTCCAGCGAATGTACAATGTATCGAATATATGCTATTGAACAATACAAGTCAAACAATACAACATTCAAATTTAAGATTGTTTTGCGTTTGTGGAACAGCTGTTATTATTTTTCAACATTTTACATGTTAACTATCAAATTTATTTTCGACACTTAGTTGGGCAATTAATCTAATTCAATACGAGACAAAGGCAAAGTTCCACAACGTAGTTTTGAATCACGCATCTTTGCGAGCGCTTGTAAAAAATTTCCCATGGTGATTTTTTCAACCAACGTGGTATCATTGGTATCATTTATAGTACTTTTCAAGCTATCCCGCATTCCATAAACGGCAGCAGTTCGGCAAAGCTCTCTAAGATCCGACCCTGAAAATCCTTCCGTTAGCCTCGCCAGTTGTTCTAGATCAACATCTACAAGTTATCAAAATTTAATTTTAGTATAATATACTCAATAACAAAAAAAAAAAAACTGATAATACCTGTTGCCAAACGCTCATGCTTTAAGATCGTAAGTGCAACTTGCCGACGTTGCTCAGTACCCTTGGTCCAAATTTTTATTATAACTTATTTTAAATTTTTAACATAACAAACTTAATATAATACTAACTGGAAGTCCTATGTAAAAAGATGCTGGCATTCTACGTAAGATTGCTTTATCTACGTCCTGTGGTCGGTTGGTTGCGCCTAACACAACTATCCTCGGTGGAAAATAAAAACTGACTTGATCTTTGTTAATTTCAATTATTAATTTGTAGGTCTTACTAACCAACACTACTTTTTGAATTGTCAGTAGTTAGGCCATCCTGCATTTTAATAAAACTAATGAATTCCAATTGTTCATCATCATTTGCCTACATGCAGTACGTAATCCTACATAAATGGGAAAAACATACCCAATGAGACATGAAAAGGGCCTTCACCATAGCCGTAGCTTCATGATCGTGAGTATCTCTAAAATGAAGAAGGCAATAGAATAATAGTTTGTAATTAACCAATTAATACATAATTCTCTTCAATACCTTGAACGAAGAAGAGAATCAATTTCGTCGATAAAAATGATACAAGGTTGAATTTTCACAGCTAAGGAAAAAACAGCTGTTGCAAGTTTTTGACTCTCCCCATACCACTTAATAATAATTGACATAGCAATTTTATTATATTGGTATTAAATATTAGTTTGATTATCACATTTATTGTAATACTTTGTCAGTTAATGTTGATGCATCTAAGTTAATGAATCGCATTCCTGCTTCTTTAGCTGTAGCCTTGGCCACCTATGAATTAAAGTCATCAATTATGAAAAAAGAAGTATACAACCAAGGGTTTAAAAAGTAAAAAAGATTTACTAATTTTAAAGTTAAGTTATTTATCATACCATAGTTTTTCCACAGCCTGGTGGTCCGTGCAAAAGGATGCCTATATTTAAACATGATAAAATGTGTTATGCAGACTTAGTACAACCAATAAATTATAATTAACAACCTGTAGGTGGCTGAAGAAGTTGGCTTGGAAAAAGTTTTTTACTTTTGATTGGCAAAATAAGATTATCATGAAGTTCTTGTAACACATTGTCCAACCCAGCAACATCTTTCCATGTTACAGGAATGCTTTCAGGGTCTACTAAATTACTTGCTATTGCAAGTTCATATTCTGTCAACTAAAAAAGTTTATATTGATAAAAAAATTTTTCTTTCTTTTTATTCTGTCAACAAGACTTGAGATAAATGTTATATGATAGCTCACCCTAAAAGACTTAAACAATGTAGAACTATAGTATAGATAACTGTTTTTAGACTACTTTATTTAGCATGTGGTATTTAGTATAAAAATGCTACAGGTTCAGAGGAAAATGTTTTGTTATTTCCTTATTTTCTAACCATTGAAAGAGACTAATAAAATCTACTACAGCAGACCATTCTTTAAATTTTTTTTAGTTACTTCCTAAACTTGAGCATGAACACAGCTTATACATTCTTAGACATAACTCAGGAGAATATGCACCGTAAATTAACAATATTTCAATGTTGTTATCACCTGTAGATTTGTTTTAATTCTCAATTTAGTCATAAGTGCTTGAGCTTGTTGTTTTGCTTTGTTTTTTTTTTTCTCTCGTTGGATCTAATTGATCAACCATCCATTTCACTGCAACACATGTAAACGCAGTAGCCAATGCAACCCTCAATAAAATAGAAAGTCTAGTTTCTTCATTCATAGCAACTTCGAAAGCTTAAAACAACGACGATATATTTTTTATTTCGTTTTACAATTCACTAGAAACGGTGATGACTACTTTAATTACTAAAACAGCATGGTATAACCATGACCTACTATATTTAAGGAAGCCGAAAGGTTTGGCCTTTTTTTTGAAGCCGATTTAGGTTCCCTTCCTCTTATGGCTAGGGCTGTGGCCCGGTTAACGTTAACCGGGTGATTCCAAAGAAAATTTTGCCCGTAAAACGGTGCACCGGTTCAGGCTTTTCAAAACGGGCGGGTAGCGGTTCAACTGAATCAGAGCATAGCCTACTAAATGTACTACATAAAGCCTGAACCATGGCTATCTAGTATCTCGCCCCTGCATTGGTTTTGACCTATGTCCTGCCTCCTTTTTTTCAAAGTCGAATGGACTGTGGCGCAACATATTGGTGACGAAGAACAACTTTTTCAAAAATATTAACACTTTTTTTTTGCGAATCTCCGCCCAATATTACTGTAGGCAGCGTACGTACGCCGCAAGGTACCCGAAGGGGTTGAAATTTAAATTAACTTTAATTTTACCAATAAATATAAAGTTACGACAAATATGTAGGCATCCGTTATTAGGGTTGCAAGGTTCCAGTGTATTGGCACGATATAATAGGAAAGGTACACTCTCGCGCTATCCCAGTCTCTTGGAAGGAACGGCGCGTTTTTAGTACAGGGTCCCA
The DNA here is from genome assembly GCA_030770115.1 of Daphnia galeata. Taxonomy (NCBI): domain Eukaryota; kingdom Metazoa; phylum Arthropoda; class Branchiopoda; order Diplostraca; family Daphniidae; genus Daphnia; species Daphnia galeata. The sequence continues at coordinate 7,317,836 of CM061123.1, read as the reverse complement.
AGATTCCCCGCCAGTTTCGCTAGTATCGGAGGCCCATCGCCTCTCGGGGGTATAGTAAAAATCGGTGTTTTTTCGTTCATTATTCAGAAAATTACCGACCAATTCGTCCAGAAATGGAGTGAATTTAAACTTTATTTAATTCCCTATCCTAAGATACCCAATAAATCTAGTTTAGGAAACTTTTTCATTGTTAAATTTACGATTGAAAATCGCAATTTTTCGAAAATTGCGCCTTTTGCAACATTGCCTATTTTCAATATCACGTTTGTAATCTCTACTAGTGATAAAAACTTCTTGTAAAATATATCACGCTGTATATTTAACCTCAGCCAGAATTATAAAACACGCCTTACCACGAAGTCGCTGGTTTTCGAGAAGAAAACCGTGATATTGAGAAATTGGCAATGTTGCAAAAGGCGCAATTTTCGAAAAATAGCGATTTTCAATCGTAAATTTAACAATAAAAAAGTTTCCGAAACTAGATAAATTGGGTATCTTAGGATAGGGAATTAAATAACGTTAAAATTCATTCCATTTCTGGACGAATTGGTCGGTAATTTTCTGAATTATGAACAAAAAACACCAATTTTTACTATACCCCCGAGAGGCGATGGGCCTCCGATACTAGCGAAACTGGCGGGGAATCTTGGGACCCTGTGCTAAAAACGCGCCGGTCTTGGGGATACCCGAGAGTGTACCTTTCCTATTATATCGTGGTATTGGATTTGAAAAAATCAAATCAAATCCAAAATATTCGAAGATTTGATTTGGATTTGAAAAGTTTTTTAACTCAATGATTTGATTTGGATTTGCCCTGATTTTCGTTAAAAATCCAAATCAAACCAAATCTAATCAAAAAAAAAAAAAAAGGTCTGGCAACGTGCTGTTTGTAAGTCTTTCCTCTCGAAAGTAGGAAATTCCTCACAAAAGCAGCCGACTTTTTGGATTGATATTGCGAAATGGTCTTAAGTGTTGATGTTTGAGTGTATCGAATCGCCGGCTCGTCGCCAACAGTGGATATCTTCTAACAGACTAACACTGCGTAAAATTTTTCTATTTCCATAGCGAAAATTAGTAGAACAATTGTATTAGAGACAACTTTTTTGCATCTTCGTATGGTCTAGGAAATTTTCTAGGAAACTTTCTTAAACCATCATCCTTTTATTCTGCAACTTTCCTTCATCTTCCTAGAAAATTTAAAACTCGATCACCACGTTGAAATAATGGAATAAAGCGAGCGAGAGAGAGAGACCGAAACAAATAAAGCTCCCAAGCGAAGCAAAAATTCCCGTCCCATGTTGTCAATGCTGTTACAACCATGACCGAAATGTACATTAGCTGATGCTAACAAGGTTTTAGATGAACTTGATGTTTATCTAAAGGAACCGCTTGAAACAAAGGAAGAAGGGGAGTTTGATTTGTCATTCAGTCCATTGCAGTACTGGAAATTGAATAACCACAGATTTCCAGCACTTGCACCCATAGCAAGGGACGTTATGGGGGTAAAAGCTTCGTCAGCTAATATCGAGCGTACTTTTAGCACAGTTAAAGATATGAAGTCAGCTAAAAGGAATAAAATCAAGGAAGCCTTGTTCCAAATGCCCCTTTTCATTAAAAACAAATTTCCATCTTCTTTCTCTTAAACTTAAATGATTAACTCATTATGTCCAATTTCATCTTGATTTAATTCTGCAACTGTCTTCTTTATTTTATTTTGTTTTATTTGAACTGTTATCTATCATTGATAGATATCGTATATTGATTGAGTTATCGTTTCTCACTCAGAAAATGTGTAAACTAAAAAATTTTGAATAAACATTTTTCATTATTTTTCGGATTTGATTTGATTTGGATTTGATTTGGATTTGGTTTTTTTAAAAAATGATTTGGATTTGACACATTTTTTAAATGATTTGATTTGAAATTTATTGAATTTTTTAGATTTGGATTTGATTTGGATTTGAAATACTTTTTATTTTTCATGATTTGACCAAATCCTAAATAATCGTAAAATCCAATACACTGCAAGGTTCCCGTTGGAATATAAAAACAATTAATTAATATCTCAAAGTTTTAAGTAAATATCTATGCAGCTTATACTAACTCCGTGCGATTAATAAACGACTCAAAGTTTTTAGTAATATAGTACAAATAATTATACAATACAATACAAATAATAATTTTTACTAGCTAATAATACAAACACCCGTTCGACTTTGGTGCTGCGGGGCTGGAGCCCCGCCGCCCCACGCCAAACGGGGACGGGTCTTTATCTAAAGCTCATATTCTCTAAATATCCATTCAGATATTGAAATCCTGAATCAATATTGAATGAGATATTAGAATCCTGATTTAATATTGAATGCGATATTGAAATACGCCTCGTGGCGGGGCAATCCGCAAACTGTTGAATTATATAAGCCCCGTCACCCTATGTCGTAACAAATTTTTACTTTGCAGTGACGGTAGAAATTAGGTTTGTTGGAATTGTGCCCATAACTAGGCCTATTTATCAGCCTAGAGATAAAACTATAGGCAGTAACTTAATAAATGATTTCTCGTTTAATCCTATCCTATTTCAAGTAACGTTTCCTTATTTTTTTTTTTTTATTTTTTTTATATTAGGTGCACTGGCCAAGGTGTCGTCTGCAACACCAGGTTGGCACAGTTTGACGGGCTGTCCTAGAGACGCCCTTACGCACCGTGAATCTGGAGAGATTGTGGGTGAGAATGAGACAATTGATGCTAACGCAACACAAAGGGGGCCGGAGGCCCGGAGTTAAATTCTGCGGATGAGTTCGGTATTGACGATGAAGGCGATGAGACTTGATTTGATTTTTTCTTGTATGTGTTTAGGGATGGTAGCGTTGAGACCAAGGATTGATGGTAATTCTGGTTGGATGTTATTAGCCGAAAGTAGTGAAAATAATTGGGATCTTGCTTGAAAAAAGTGGTGACAGTGAAGAATAACATGGTGTGCATTTTCATATTCAGGGCAGCCGTGTGGGCAGTTTGGTGATACATTACTATCCCATTTTGCTACACAGTGGTTAAGTTTGTTGTGACCACTCCTCAGGCGGAGTAAAGCGGTTTGTATGTTTCTATTAGGGTGGAGGTGCCATTGTAGTGGGCCAAAGGATATTCTATTTGTGATGGCTAAATTTGAAGAAGTAGTTTTAAAAAACGTAAGTAACTCTTGTTGTGCTTTTTGTTTTAACGCATTCAGGATCTCTTGACTCGAAAGGGAGTTGGGCCATGTGTCACCAGTAAGGCTGGAAGCTCTGTCAGATGCCAACTTATCCGCAGTCTCATTTCCAGGGCAGCCACAGTGACTAGGTATCCAATGTAATACTACATTGCATCCAGCTATAATTGTAAATCAGTTGTATAATTTCAGATATTAGTGGACTCGCTTCCCATCTATGGTTGATGATTGCTTGGATAGATGATTTTGAGTCTGAGAGGATTACGATCTCCACTGTTTCATCTTGTGAGTATAATATTTTTAGGGCTTGTAAGATTGCTGCTAATTCTGCATTGAAGATATTTGTGAATTTAGTGAATTTCCATGCTTTTTCGATCTTGAGCTTGGGGATATATACCGCACACGCGACTGATTCTGGATTTGAGAGAACTGACCCATCAGTATATACCAAGATGTGATTCGGTTGTTCTGTGGCAAGTATTTCCGTAAATAGTTTTTTGGCAAGAATTGGTTGTAGTCGTGCTTGCGTTTTGTTCAACGGGAAGAATCTTCCTTCTATTTTGATTAGTTTCCAAGGTGGGATGGGGTGAGTAGACACTTTGTTGGAGCTTTGCAGAGAGAATAGGTCCGTGGCGTCCAACGAGTCAACGAACTTAAGGGTTGGGATACTTGCAGGGATACTTCTAACTGGCCATGTTGTGTTTGATTCATACAGGTTTTTGATTATTTTATAGGCTGGGTTGAAAGGCTTATGACTTAGCTTGAGGTAGTAGTTGGCTGCTAGGTTTTGCCACCTCATGTGTACCGGTAGGATATTTGTTTCTAAGTGTAGGAGGGCCTTCGGTGTAGACTTGAGGCAGCCAAGGACGATTCTTAATAGTTGGTTTTGCGTTCTTTCCAATATTTCAATTTTAGACTTTGGGATATTAACTAATGCAGCTGCTCCATAGTCCAGCTTACTTCGAATGAGTGCTTTATACACTCGGAGTAGTAAGGTCGTAGACAAATACGTTTTCTTTGACGTCAGGGATTTAAGAATGTTACCTCTTCTAATTAGACATGTGTTGATTTCTTCAATATGTTTATCCCAGGAGAGTTTGGAGTCAAAGATCAGTCCCAGGAATTTAAAATGTTTGACTTCAATTATACTACTACCCATTAGTTTTAGGTTTAAATGAGGTAGATGGGTTCTTTTTCTCGAAAACGTTAGGGCTGCACATTTACCAATTGATAGCGAGAATCTCCATTCCTCCACCCAGTCCTCAATATCATGGAGGTATGGTTGGAGAAGTAAGGCAGCTTCATTTTTTGACTTAGATATGGCGTGCATCTCGATGTCATCGGCAAATAGGCCTAGGTGGACACCAGCCGGTGGTCGGGGGAAATCTGACATCATTACGTTAAACAGTAGAGGGCTTAAAACACATCCTTGGGGGACACCTTTGAGAATAGTTCTTTCGTCCGACAGCGCCGTTCCTACTCGAACTCTTAATGTCCTGTTGTTGAGAAAGTTAGTGAGCCATCGAAGCATGGTACCTTTAATATCCATTTTGGTTAACTTGTAGGAAAGACCCGGGATCCATGTGCTGGGGTATGCGTTTGCCAGATCCAGAAAAACTGATGTGCACATTTTGGCTTTGCTGAAGGCTAACTTAATGTGGGATTCGAAGTGTATTATGTTGTCCAGTGTAGAGCATTGTCTTCTGAACCCAGTTTGGAATTTGGGTAACAAATTTTTATTGTCTAGGAACCAAATCAGTCTATTGTTGATCGCTTTTTCCATTATTTTGGCTAGGCATGACGTCAAGGAGATAGGTCTGTAGGAATCTGTTTTGCTGGGATCTTTACCAGGCTTCAGGAGAGGAATTACTGTTGCACTTTTCCAAACTTCAGGAACGAAACCAGAGATAAATAGAGTATTAATTAAGTGAGTAAGCGCCATACGATTAGTATTATTGAGATTTTTCAACATTCTGTTATGGATAAGGTCAGGACCCATGGCTTTACTTTTTAGATCCTGGAGACAATTATTAATTTCAATGGAGGTAAATTCGCTGTTGACTGGGTGGGGGGAGTTATCTTGTAGGCTTTCCACAATCTTTGCGTCGAAAGTGTGTTCTTCAAATTGGGGGTGTTCTATCGGGCAGAACTGGTCGAGGAGAAGGTTAGCTTTATCTTCGTAGGAGTTAATTGTTGCTGCGTTGTGTACCAAAGAAAATTTACATAGTGAAGGTTCTTGGACGCCACTAACCATGCTTTTGGTGAAGTTCCAAAATTTAGTAGAGTTTTTAGGGGCTCCCAAGTTGTCGATGAAGTCCGACCATGACTTGTTTTTGGCTGCCAATATGGTTTTTTTCTTGATTGCCTCAAGTCTGTTAAGATTGGTCTTGTCTGTCTGGAGGAGAGACTCTTTCCATCTGCAGTGAGCCTTGCGTACGTTGCGCGTTGCTATTCTGCATTCCTTCGTCCACCATGGTCTCAATTTTTCACGGGGAAGATTTTTCTGGGCATGTTTAAAGTATTTAGAACTGCTAATGGTGATGGCTTCAGTAAACTTTAGATGGGCTTCTCTAGGATCTTCTATAGCAGGGAAGTTAACGTTGTTAAGGTGGGTGGTAACCTCCATATTCCAATCTTCCCATAGGTCGTCATCAAATCTCCATTTAGGGAGCGGCGAGAACGTTGATTGGTTGTCGATGTCGATTGTGATGAAGACTGGTAAGTGATCACTACTCCAATAGCTTCCTGTGGAAATTGAGGTAAAAAGGGCCAGGTCTGTTGAGGTAAAAGTGAGATCAATAGTTGAACTTGTGAAGTCATGGATACTAGGTCTTGTGTTGAGATTTTTAGGTGTGCTTAGAGATCTGGTATTGTCATTTAGGAGAAAGTCTGATATGGCTTTACCACAGGCGTTTGGCGGGTGATGGTCATCCCAAATCCTTGAGTGGGCGTTGAAGTCTCCTCCAATGACTATACTGTTTGTGGATGAGTTGAATAGAGACTCAATTTTTTGATACGAACATGTGTTACCGTTGGGACAATAGACTGAGATAGCGTCTAGGACAATGTTATTTAATTTGATTGACACTCCTATAGCCTCTATGTTTGAAAAACGTGGTAACTGCAATATATTTGATTGTATACCTTTTTTTACCAGAACAGCCACACCACCACCCATGTTTGGTCTATTTAATACAAAGGAATTGTAGGCAGAGAAACGAATTGTGTAATCGTCCTTCCAGTGTGTTTCGCTCAACAGTACAATAAGAGGGTTATGTTTATGAAGATTTGCTTTGAACTCTTGAAGTTTGGCCCGAAATAAACCTCTAGCGTTCCACTGTAGTATCTTGATGGGGCGTTTCTTCATTTGGATGGAGTGCTGGGTCTGGTGTTGCGAAGTTGAGAGATATTTGGTTGATTAGGTGTCTTCTTTTGAAGTGGGCCATCATCATTGTTATTCTTGAAGAGTTCGAACAGCAGGTTAAGTTTTTCAATCGTAGATTTAAACCCCTCTTCCGTGTTTGTTTTGATGTCTTCTACAATGGTAGGGAATGAAATGAGCGGAATCACCTGGCTTTTTATGGTGGAGATCTCGACGTCGGTAGCTTCTGCTTTAGCTGACAGGGATTTGAGCTCTTCCGTTGTCTTCACTTGGAATTGTTCTAACGACTCTCTAAGGCGTTCGACTTCTTTCTTCAGACTATCAATTTCGGTGAGTTGCTGGGAACTTGCATGCGGGCTCTTCGGATTTTGAGGGATCTTTTCGTTGCATGCTCTAATAGCCTCAGGGATTGAGATATTGTTATCATAGGCAAACTTTATGGTGTCTTGTCTTTTGGCGTACACCGGGCAATCCATTGAAGCAGCCGAATGACCATTCAAACCACAGGTCGACATCTTAAAGGTTCTAGACAGACATTGGAGGAGTCATGGGTTGATGCACAGGATTTGCATTTGTGGACGTTCGGGCACTCGAGCATTGAGTGGCCTAGTTTCCAGCATTTAAAGCAGATTAAGGGTCTTGGGATGTATTTCTTAACCTTGAATAATTGATGCGCTATCACTATTTCAGCTGGTAGTGTGGGGCTGGTGAAGGTGATAGCCACTGTGGTGAGCGGGCATCTCGTGTTGTCTGGTGCAGTCTTATGGAATCTCTTGACACTTTTGACTCCTTGGTCGGCCAACAGGTGGAGGAGATCTTCTTCAGTGTTGTTTGTTGGGACGTTGTAGATTATACCTCTTGACTCGGATTCAGATTTAGACACTGAGCTTTTAACTTGGAATTCTTTGATAAAGTCAAGACGTAACATCAAATCCTTCTGCTTACGGGACACAGGGTAGATAACAAGCTCACCGTTCCTTGACCACTTGATGCCTTGAGTGAATGTGCCAGTGACATTGCTTAACTCTTTAATGAAGAATTGCCTTTCAGAAAAACTCAACAGGCTAAATGATTTTGGCTCGCTGATGAGGTTGATTATGACCGGTAGGATGAGAGGTGGGGGACTAAATTGGCTTGCAAAATTCGGGCGTTGAATATGCACTTCCCTGCTTTTCCTTTTGTTATTAATACTGAAATCAAAGTCCATACTTTCGGTAGACATTTGAGAATCTTGGATGTCCTCGGATACATCGTTGGGTTGAGGCATGTTGGGATAAGTTGAGTCAACGTAAAGTGAGAACACTAGGAGGAGGGGGATGAGATTAATAATTACTAGCGCGCTGAACAGGACCTTTCTCTACGAATGCTCAAACCGCACTCTCCGTAACGTTTCCTTATAATATTATTTATCCCTGCCATCTGTGTTTATCCCTGCCATTTATCGTCTGCTATAACAGCTACAACTACTGAAATTCTGTCAAAAAGTAACAATTTCTCCGTCTGATCAAACGCCTGAATAGATTTCAGCCAAATTTTCAGAAAAGATGTAAAAAATTCTCAGCTACGTAGTAGAGTTATTAAAATGTAATAAAAATGTTGATTACAATCAATAATTGCAAAAAACTAGTGCAGCCATCTATGTAGTGTTACGAGAACTGAGGGTGCCCATGTAAACCATACACACCACGAAACTTTGACCAGTAACCCTTCGGGTAACTTGCTTTGAAGTTTTTTTGAATATTTCCTTTTTAATGAATATTTCAAAATTATATATAAAAATACACACAAATAATTCTTTTCTTTTAATATTTATGAAGAAATAAACCAGCGATATTTGATTTGCTTTCTCCGAAGTGCTGCATTATTTTCTAACGCGCTTTTAAATGCAATAATGAATAATCGATTCAAGAGATGAAACATGACAAGATTCCTTCGGTAATGTCCTTCGGGGATTTTTGGTTAATCACTAAGATACCAAATTAATTTATACATATAATTTATATTCCATGACAAGGAAGACATGCCAAATGTAAGAGAAATTATGGTAAACTATGATGGGTTGTCGAAAAAATAGCTTGATGAATTTTTTTTCAAGAACTTTATTACTATCAATAATTTGAATCTCCGTTCAAAATACTTATAGGAAATTATTTAATTTACTGCTTGCACACCGGTGTTACATCCATTTTTTTGCGTGATAGGACAGGCAGAGCCATGAAAGGGGAGGTCGATCAACTCCATAAGAAAATTTCCCTTGGGCTGCCGCGCCGTTTTTTCCGAGTTGAGACCACGTTTAACTCTTTCCCATCCTCCTACTTTTGGCATTTTTGGGAACTGCTACGACGACTGTGCTGCTGTAACTAGCCACTGTAACGCGTAAAAATGGCCAAAATCATTCAATTTTCAATTTATATATTGCAATTTTAAGGGAGCAATTATCGAATTGTAGCTCAGTTGGGAGAGCGATGGATGGCTGATATGAAGACCTGTGGTTCGAGGGTTCGACACTCTGGAGCTGCTCTTTTATTTCATAATTTTTTTTTTTACTTTTTTCTTTTTTTTGGCATTTTTTAATGCCAAACTGATAAATCACATTATTCTATCAAGAAATCTTTTTTTTTTAAGTTTTTGATGGAATTAGGGGATTTTGAATTTTGACATGGGACTTAGAAAAAAACGTAGAAAAGTTGTAGTTCACCACACACCCACAGGAGGCAGCACCGTCGTCGTAGCAATTTCTGTGCCGTTGCCTTATGGACTTTTTCTTATGGAATTGATCGACCTCCCCTTTCATGGCTCTGGGACAGGTTTCACATAGGAATTTATACCTAATTTATTGAAGTAGATTTTTTAATTTGTTACTCTGGTGAATTCCAGAGTTTTGGACTAGGGCCATTCTCTTATTAATTTCATGTTAATATTTTTTTTTTGTTTTGTTTCTTTTATAGTTTCGCCACTACATATATAGTTTCCAGATTGAAAAATATGGCTAACGAAAGTAAACATTTCGTTCGTTTTTTGAGATAGCATATTATTAACTTATTTGGAATATTTTTGCATTAAAAATCTCGAAATAAACTAGTTTATAAAGTTCATTTGTCAAATAGATGATGTAATGTAGTTGTTTTAGAAAAACCATATTTTGGTCTGAAGACTAATTGATATCATTCATTCTAGCAACTGATTTTGTTGACAGACAAGAAGGTATGCAAATAAAAGCGACAAGACTTTCACTATTCGGCAACCAACCAGATAACAACTCGTTATCTAATTGTAAGATTGTAAGATTCTTATCTAGGGTCTTGTTCCGATTTATTTAATTGGAACCCTTGTTTTATTACATTGTTTTTAATTAATAAATCCCCATAATTACAATTAACTATGTTATATAACGAATTATATAACGAATTTGCATGATGCGTCATTCGTCATCATCTCATTTTTATCTTAATGCCTGACATTGATATTACACCAATACAATATCAATCAATGAATCAATACATCAAAATATCACATCATTACTTTTATTAGAAATTGACGCGAGTGGGATTAAATCCGAAATTGAAAATTGAAAAGGTTTCATCACTAGATATATAGTTTTCTTATTGAAAAATATGGATAACGAAAGTAAAGCATTTCGTTCGTTTTTTAAGATAACATATTATTAACTTATTTAGAATATTTTTGCATTAAAAATCTCGAAATAAACTAGTTTATAAAGTTCATTTCTCAAAAAAAATATATAGTTTAGTTGTTTTGGTACTATATTTTGGTCTAAGGACTAATTGATATCATTCATTCTGGCAACTAATTTTGTTGATAGAAACGAGGTTACGCAAATAAAAGAAACAAGAATTTCACTTACTAGGATTCGGCAACCAACTCGATAACCAGTTCGCAAATGAAATAAAGTATCTCTCATAAAAACAAACTGAAAATACGACGGTCTATGATTAACCACTTTTAATTAACTTAATTTCAGTAACAAGGTGGCGTTGTGATAGGTTCTTACTTATAGGACCACTCGCGTATTGTACAACTACATCAAGGGGTCCGATAAGTGCACCGGAAAAAGAAATCCCAGAAATTTCAGTAAATTTGGATGATGATCTCACTATAGAAGAATGGCTTTAAAAAGCAGACCGCGTAGCCACCACTGCAGGATGGACAGACGCAAAGAAAAATATATTTTACCAAGAAAGACTAACACAATCCGCTACTATTTTTAACGATACCTTACCACTAGTACCCAGGTGGGGCAGGACGTGTTACTCGGGATGGAACAAATCAGAACTGACTTGATGTACGCTTTCAAAGTCGAACCGATAGGAGAAGGCACATGGATGCATTAAAAAGAATATATGAAAAGAAATTGTGTTCAACAGCAGGTAACTTTGAAAAAAGATTATCTTACATGGCCAATCACATATCTCCTTATGGTATTCTGACAAACAGTTCAACAGACACTTCAGCGATGACATACAATGCAACCATCGTATGGTCTCCGATGAATTATACTGAATATAGAAAATGTAGAATTAAGAAAATCCATCATGGTAATGGAATTTAAACAAAATTGGCGGATAATACGTTCAAATTAATTGATGAAATCAATCAATAGAATTTCATTTCCAAAACGAGATCTTTGCAATTTGTGATCACCAGTTCCACAAACTCCTTAACATTTATAATGCATACATTGAAATTGCAGCTTTGTCTCCAAGCTGAAAAAGACCTAACGGTGAATGTGACAAATTGAACCAAAAACGAAAATCAGCAATGGCTGCTAGGGGCACCTCAATATGAAACACAAAATACAAACGAAGAAAATCAAACCATATTAGCCCAACATCACCAGTTTGTAGAAGACAAAGCAGTAGCCAGAAGCAACCAACTTGAGGAAGAATTAAAGCGGTATATTGTGGTAACCTGCAGCTATGTGAAGATTTACAACCCTTTTGCTAAGAGAATCTAATTGACTGCTCGCAGCAATAGCGAATAATTTACCAGTCTGTCATCGACTAAATAAGGTTTGGAACCCGTTTATCAAAATAATACCATCGGATGGGATGGTTATTCTTTGCATCCTTTCCAAGAGTGCTTCTGGAAAGACGGAGTAACCACTTAAATGGACTTTCATACAGTTGGACAGGGTTGTTAATATCGGTATCAGAATCGATATCGATACCGATACTCAATATCGGGTGCGTATCGGCGTTACTTTAAAAAAAGAGTATGGGAAGGGTATCGAATCGGTATCGATCGATACTCCGATAGCGATACTTCATCTGTGTTTATAATACAGTCTTTGGTGTACAAAAAAATGACGTCGCAAATTTTTGCGGTGTGGGAAACTTTTTTCAAAATATCATGGTCCAGCATCAAAAAGTGGAAACTTATTATATTTACTTCAGTGAATGCAACCAATTTTTAAAAATAAAGAAGGTAAAAAAGCTCTGTTATAATGCAGTGACAAGTCGATGTATAATCTTAAAAACTATTTAAAGGAATCTGACATCATTTTTAAACATAATATAGTATACAATTTTGTGTTAAGCATGCTGGTTTAGTTGATGCGTTTGAAGAGGCATGGTGTAAGGAAGCTAACTTGATTGATTAGCTGACTGATTATATAAAAGTGTATTACGGAGATAAGTGGTGGTCGTGAGGCGACCAGTACAATATGTGAGTAGAATGTAGACTGAATAGGTAGCTGTCTGCAGCGGGATAATATACGCTGCGGAGAGAGCAACATGAGAGGATATGCAAGACGATATGTACCCAGATAGCACAGTGCCGTCCCAGAGACTTCCCAAACACGTCACTTTGAGACGTCTGAGATGTCCATGGAACATAGCAAATTCCCAAATTGACATTCCTTGGACGTCTTTTACGTATGGGTAATGTCCGCTTTGCCGAGATCCCATACTCGCACCTTTCTCGTCCCATTAGATGGACCTTGGACAGAATTTGGACGAGATTGAGATGTAAACGGAACAATTGAGATGCATAATAAACGTATTTTATACCAATAATATCCTCGTTCGTTTTCAATTTTTCCGCTGCGTATATGGATGCATATGAATGAACCACGCTATTTGTAATGAAATATAGAGACCCAATAATTTTTTGAAAAAAACTCAAATTTATTTTGATTATTCAGTTACAATACGAAACTTGAAACAGTCAAATTACTCACATACAATATGAAACTCGAAATAGTTAATTTTCTCAGGTACAATATGAAACTCAAAATATTTAAATAAATTAGTGCATTAACAAACGCACTCTACGGAGATAATGATCAATTAGTCTGCAGCTTAGTCGGCATCTTCTTGTTGGTCTTCGTCTACTCCATTTCGGCTTCCATATTCATTGTGCTAATATCTTGGGCAGTGACGTAACCAATTCTTAATCTTGTTTTCGACTGCATCTTTTGTCAAAGCATTTTGCACTTCACGAACTCCTGAAATGGTAAACATATTTAAAAAACCTTTAAAGTTGACGGAATCAATGCTAACAGAAAAACGTGTTCTAAGCACTCACCAACTACAATCTCACAAATAGTGGTTGACTTGAAATAAGCCACATTATCTTCATTGAGGCCTAGATAGCAGATTGATCTTGTTCTCTGTTTTGCTCGTTTTCCTTTTCCCTTTTTATGTCTATCAATATCAGTTGAGCTCGGAGTAACTAATTCTCCTTGAATAGCAAGAGGCAATTTAGCCTTTGCTTCAGTATACGTCTCTGCAGAGAGAAATCAGAATGACTATAAAAAATCAATCTCAGTATAGCAATAAATGATATACGTACTGAAAGTAGCAATGAGACAACCGTTGCTTCTTCACAATCAACATAAGATTCTTCATCGCTGTCACTGTCAGGTTCTGTATCACTATGATTCATGTCACTGCCGACAACTTCTGCAATGCAATCATTATTTGTAATTGCGAGGTAATATATTACTTTGCACTGATCTATTCACTCGCACCTATGACACTTTCAGTAGCAGAGGAATATTGCTCGGCATCGTCTTCATAGAACGCACTTTCGTTAACTAGTTTTTTCTGAATCCGTCTGCGTTTTTTTTCGAAGAAACGTTGGCAGCCATTATTGTCCTCTCTCTGAAGTAACTACGGAAAACAAACTATAACAAAATATTAATAAATTGGATCAAAATAAAACTTATTAGCGTATTACTTCGTAATAAATCGTATTATGTCATAAATTGAAGTCTTAAAACGTAAAAGCATCCATATTGAATTTATAAACATCCGTCTGCCATCTGGCGCTAAAGATTGGACTTTCCTTGGCTTGGTTTTACTTGCTTGTAACTCATTTACAAAGACAAAATTTTTGTTGAATGTTTCTAAAAGAATTTTATAAGCTGAATCAACAAAAACAACTCATGAATTATGAACAAATCTTAATAATAATACCTTGTCGATTACAAAAATCCCTTAAATGAAGAAAGAGACAGTTGTCTTTGTTCTTTCTTATATCGTTGTAGCTATATTCACTCGTATAATCAATTAGATACCTTCTTAATTGTTCTCTGTTTCTCGTTGTACTTTCCTTTTTAATTCTATCAAAATCAGTTGAGCTCTGAGTAACCGATTCTCCTTAACTAACCTTAACTCAACTTAGCCTTAGCTACAGTATACGTCTCTGCAGAAAGAAATCAGAATAACTTTAAAAAATCAATCAAAGTATAATAACAAATGAAATACGTACTAAAAGTAGCAATGAGAAGAGCATCATAACAGTCCCATGTAGCACAATTCACTGACTTCGTTACTTTTTTCCAATGTTGAATAAGCAAATGCACCTGGAGGCCACCAACACTGCCCTGATGAGTGCCTTGAACTGGGGATGACAACTTTAACTTCAGTCTCATGTCTACCTATGATATATACTCCAAAATAAGAAACATTTCATCTGTAAAAAAATAAAAGACAAAAAACAAACATTGGAAGGGTTGATTTGTAGCCACATCTTGAAAGGAAGTCGCATGCGTACTACTAACACACAATAAGAGAGATACCGCAAACCTTTAAAATTCATATACGATTTGTTGTAATATTTACCCAGTTCTTGCGAATTTTTAATATCCTTTTTAAAAGCAATCTTATTCCAAGAGACACGACGCTTACTGAGACCAAAACCAGATGACAGAAACTAAAAAATTGAGTTGTCAGATTTCTGAAAATTTAAAAAAAAAATATGAATATAAGGATAACATTATGTAGGCAATTGCATTTTTATTTTTTAATACCGTTTATGGAGAATAGAAAACATTTAGAAATAAAAATTTATCACTGAATTTCTTTTCAGAATTCATAATTATCCGTCAGCCATCTAGCGCTAAAAATTGAACTGTTAGGCATGGCTTGATACTTGCTCGTAACTCATAACACAGACAAAATTTGTGTTGAATGTTTCTAAAAGAATATTATAAGCTCAATCAACAACCACAAGTTTGGAATTATATATAAATCTTAATAATAATACCTTGTTTCGAACAAAAATCCATTAACTGAAGCAAAACATAGAGATGATCTTTACCAGTTTTTTCTCACACGAGGCAGAGACCAGACGACTTTTCAGAAAAGTCCAGAAACGTTGCCAAGCACTATTTAATGAACACCGAAGTAAAAATATGTCTTCCATAAATTATTAATAAACAAAAAGAAATGTATGCATCAAGAAGAACAATCAATAAAGAAAATAAAATATTGTTCTAGAAAATACTAGAAACAGCTTTGAAAAATTAATTGAACTAGCCATCTAGTGAACGCAACGTAGACTCTGCCTTAAAAGGGAGTGGGAAATTCCGCCGCGTTAAAACAATGACGAGATAATCATGAATTTTTCTAAGTGTTGACAGAGAGCCAAAAAAAGGAAATGGGACGGACCAGGGATATCGACGGGAGACTAACGAATTACAAAAGAAAAAGGAAAGAATTATTTTTTCCAAGGGATCGCGTTGGGACATCTTTTCGATGAACTCGTTGTAGGCGTGCCATTGGTACGGCTTTGGAGCTACTCTGAGACAAAAATTCCTATCTGGGTAAGACGTCATCACACATGGAAAAAGAGGAATGTAAAAATTATTTACGAATTAAAGAAACTTATTAAAGAACCAGTATTTTTAACCAATTTAAAACGCAAGCTTAAAATTCTTTTCCGGACTCATAATTCACTTTCAAGGTCTTATTAAGACTCTTGCTTTAAAGGGAAGAGGAAATTTTTTATTTTTACGTAAATGTAATTCGTCTTTCATAGTTACTCTACATCATTCATCCACCCAGACCCAGGGAGTGAACCCGAAGTGCTGTAGTCTTGAATAAGCAGCTTCTAGCGCTAACAACTGAGCTAGTTAGATATGTTATTAGAGATAAAGTGAAGACAAGTATTTCAAGTAGGATATTTAGGAATTAGGTCTGAGAGGTTTCAACCACCATTGGCAAAGTGGGTCATGGGTGGGTAAGCTTACTTTGATGCTACTAAGGGGAAAAAAATTTAAAAAAAAACATAAAAAAGTGCGTGCTATGCGTACTAGCTAGGGAACCCTGTTGTTGGAACACAGAGAAAAACGCTTTTTTCAACTGAACCCTACGTTTCATCTATCAACACTACAGTTTACTACAAAATTTAAAGAACTAACCGACAATAAGTATATACAGTCATGGCTGCAAGTTTCTATACCTTGTGCTCAAAAACCCGCCTTTTTACTCTTTATTGGTGGATAGTATTTAAGTAAAGGGGGTAAAGGGGTTTGGGTTAAAAATAAAGATACGAACAAATAATAACACTAGAATATCCGCCAATACAAGCTATTTTAATTTTCGATGCAAATGAGGTAGGACTCTTGTGTGAGGAGGGAGCCCGTTCAAGACAGATAACTTAAAAGTGTTTTTTTTTTAATTTTTTCCCCGTTTCCCAAGCTGCCGTTAGCTTACATAAGCTTATATTTCATATAGTAGCCCAAAAGTTAGGTTTTTTGCTTGAAGTAGCTAGATTTTTTTATTCCGTCGATGATGTTTGTCTTTCAAGCTTTATTAAGCTAAAAATTACTTATATTTTACCAAGCAGTCTTAAACTCAGGTCATACTTTTATTTTAGTAAGGTTGAACTTACTTTTACTTTCTCTAGTTGGTTTTGATTCATCTTAAAGTTACTTGAAATAATAAAAGTAATGAAAATAAAAGTTTGGACAGCCACATACATTTTCTTTTTGATAGTATGCTATTAATTCTGTATAAATGTTATGTTATTGTAAGCATATCCCTGAGGGTATATATAAATATATTTGGTATATATATACAGTACCCACGCGGGGTATTGGCTCACCCCCGCCAATTTTACCCGTTTTAACACGCGCGAGATAGGCGTTACGGTGTCTCGCGTCGGAATTTTTTTTAAATATTAATTTTACCCGTAGAACATCTTTTTTTTTATTGGAAAGATAAAGAATTGCTCTTTATCTTTCTGATTTTTAATTTTAAATTTAGTCATAGCTTATATGGAATAATCCATAGACATCAATTATTGGCTCACTTTTTTCCCCGTTTTTTCCGTCGCAAGTGCCTATCCCTACTCGCGGCATAGCCTGAGGGTTTTTACCCTTTGTTGACTTTGGCGCGGGATAAAAAAAGGCACTTGAGGTGAGCCAATAATTGATGTCTATGATCATGGATGTTGGGGTCTGATTGTAGTATGTTCAAATGACGATTGACACAACGGAAAGTCTGGGCATTGTCAGAATACATGACAGATACTGGCCCTCTTCTGGCCGCAAATCGCCGAAAGGCAAGTTAAAAGGAGCGAGTTGACAAATCCGGCACTAGCTCCAAATGGATAGCTCGGGTGACGGCACATGTAAATAAGCAAACATAACACTTATACAACTTGTGACTACCATCTTCTGCCATATAATCCTCATCGGAATCTTGATTGTTCGGGTTTTTCTTGCAATATAAGGGGCCAGCAAAGTCTACCTCTGTCAGGTTGAACGCTTGGGCCTTTTTCAGTCGGTTGAGTGGCAGAGGAGCTGCTAGCTCCTGAAAGCGAGGCGATGACAGCTTCCTGCATGTTACACAAGCAAACCAACTTTTCTTAACTTTTTTACGGCCCTGAATGATCCAAAATTTCTCTTTTAGTTCCGAGAGAGTTGTCTTGACGCCCGCATGCATCAACCACTGGTGTCTGTCTGTAATAATGAAAGAAACAACAGGGTGATTAGCTGGTAATAAAATAGGGGGCTCAATATCTTTACCTCTCAGTGCGAGAGAGACTCTCCTACTGATCCCAATTAATTTGTCTCTTGGATGCCAGACTTGATGAAGATAGGCAATCTTCTCTTTGGATGAACAGGTCCTTCCATTTGGAGACTCTCGAACGCCTTTTGATATGTTTTCATTTTGAGCTGTCGATAAATAAACAGCTCCGCTTCATCCGGCTCCTCTCCGGACATCCTGGCTATCGTGGCTTCTTTATCCGGTTTTCTCTAAGATTTATCCTTGTTGTAGTCCTTGATCTGGACCACTTTGGTCAATCCCATCCCTGGGTCACGTTTCTTCTTCCGACATCTGTAAATGAATCGGAAAATCCAGGCTGTTCTCCTTAATAGCCGATTCCATGTTGAAATCCGCTCTAGACTCCATTCAAATTTATTGTTTACTGTGATGGCAGCAGCTTAGTTGGCTACCACACCTCTTGACTCTGATTCCATGTCTTTTTAAATCAACGAGTCTTGTTGTTCCGAATCAGGAGGATCGGGCCATTTCTCTTCTTCCAAACTTAGCCATTCTGGCCCGCTCCACCATAGCTACCATTTCACGAGCGCTGGCGCTACCCGCGAGGAAAGATCGACTGGATTCTGGATTCCTGGGCAGTGTCGTGTCGTTGTGTTTTACAAATGGGATTTATGTTTTAACTAAAGATAAAAGATATTATCTGCAACATGTAGGATTCTAGGTAGACGATTTGCGGTTCCCTTGAAATCTTCAGCTATTTTGCGTATAGAAATCGTATTATTAGCAGGCTTTAAAATTTTGTTGGATTTTGCAAGAGTGCATGCAACCACTTTATTACAACTAGCCAGTCGTACTATCGAGTTCATATCTAATCCGCCCATCCAAACAGTTAAATTATCCAAGCGTGATTAAACTACAATTTAAAAACAACAATGGTCCAATGTTTCTCCTTCGTTGGCTTCCGTTTTCAAATGTTTGCTAGAAACTCAGGACCTCAGTTCCTAATAGGAGATTTGCAACTTTACCTTAATCTCCAATGTGTTGAAAAAAGTGGTGGAAAGTATATTTTGAAGGATTTTTTTTTAAATTTGACATTGTACGATTTCAATGATATGATTCTAAATAACTTGATACTCGAATTGTTCATTCATTGTGTCTCAATACCCAGACAACATGATTGGTTTTAATTTGGGAAAAAAGACGTCTTTGTGTGATCGTCTGAATAGGCTGGATAAAAGTCGGCTTTTGGCGGTCTAATTTAGACGCACATATTTTTATTTGGGATAAAAAAGACGTCGTCTATACCGTCCGAATAGGCTTGATAAAAGACGGCTTTTGGTGGTCTAATTAATGGGTTTCAAACTGGGTTTTTTAACGGTCCAAAAATATTTTTTTTTCTGGCCGCAAAGATTATTTAATTGGTCTAAAAAAAGTTTAAAATTTGTCTCTATCAGGATTTAATAAAAAATTGTCATTGTAACTTAAGGGAAAAAGTTAAAGTCCGTTTGATACAGTGCTACTATATATTTTCTTATTTAGTTACGAACGCATTAGTGTAATGGTTAGCGAGCTAGCCAGTAAACATGTTGGATCAGAGTTCGAATACAATTTGGTTCTTTAGTTAACATTTTAGATATCTTATGTAAAATGTTTTTATAAAGATATTTTCTAAATGTTTTATAGATATTATAAACGGGTGATGTTTTTGTATATATTTAAAAGATATCTGTAAGATGCCAACAAAAAAAAGACAGCAGAAAGATATATAGATATCTAAAAGATATCTAAAAGATATCTCGTTCTACTAGGGGACGGCTCGAATTGAAAATTGTCGGAGTTAGTGTCCCATCGAATCCCCAACACTTTCTGTTGATCCTCTAATGCGGGCGAAAGGAGTCCGACAATTTGATTCTCCAAACCTTTATCTTCTAAATATTGCAAGGTTTAAGTCGGCAAAGTAGTTAAATCGTTCGGTTGACTCCACTTCATCAACCGTCTAAATTCGCGAAATTTTTTAATCTCCAAAACAAAGTGGAATGAAGTCAAATTGAGATAATCAAAACTGTGTAATTGACGAGTGACAATACGACGGCCTACATACGAGCTTGGTTAGGTCCACAATAAATTAACCTAGTCGGAGGTAAACCCTTCCTTCCCTACTAAAACGCTGACGTTCATTGCATGTTAATTTAATATTCAAAAAAAGAATATGGATGTTAAAATTGTATGTAAATATAACGTTCAATTTTGGTTCCCTATTACCGCTCATTCAATGTTCATGAAGTCATATACTTTTCTAGTTCTTTTCTGAATATCAATAGTATGTTCATTGATCATACGAAATACATACGTTTTTATGTCTTCTTAATGTTGTTTTTTGCATACTCACCATGCATTTCTGTACATAAAAAGAATGTAATTGGAATAATAAATAAGCACGGCCATTATCGTTGAATCAGAAATCTGTTTTATTGTCATTGGCCAAGCTTTGCATAACAGAATATCAGAACAGATGGATCAGAACATGGGTAGATAGTTCAGAGATAGATCAGTGGATCAGAACACGATGATGGCTCAATGAAATAAAAAAATTAACAACAAATTGATGAACGATGTTGCAAAGTTGTTGAGTTCGTTTGAGAGAAGTTCTCTTGATGGCATCTCGTCCATTGTCACCGCCAATTGATTTTACAAACTTCACCTAAACACATTGAAATATATTAGTTTTATCCAGAAAGAAATCTCACAATTATTAAAAATGAAGACTTACAAGGGCGATTCCTGCTGATTTCCTGGTTCAAAGTTTCTGTTGTTTCAGAAGCAAAACCTTCACTATCATCGTCCAAGGGGAATTGCGAATCCTCATTACCTAGAATAAATACATTTCAAAACAATATTGATCACAGCTTCGATGATCCTTTCCTACTCTTCCCATTCGGCTAAAGTCAATAGGGCGGAAATTGGCTCATAATCCATTACTTCTTTCGGGGGTTAATTTAAATTGAATGGTTGAGCACTGCCCGTTTCACGGTCTTTTTATATTTAAAATTTATTAAAATTTCCTTTGCGGTTTTATTTTGTTCAATTTGATTTTCGGAATATATAGTTTTTGAATTTCTTCCAAAATATTCAATGATTTCACTCGAAATTAACTGGAAATAAAATATTGGTGTGTTAAATAGTTCACTTGAATATCATATCCTTTTTGATAAAAAGGCCTTTCGGTACATTCGACGTTTTTCGTTCGTTTGTTGATTTGAAGACCGGCCTCGTTTGACACTACTATTCACTTGAGAGTTGGCCGGTTTAAAACATATAATTGTTTTTGATTTTCAGAACCGATTTTCTCGATTTCACCAGGTTGGTGACGACACAGTTTACATAAATAAATTTGTTTTCAATTCCATTTCTTTCTCATTCTCCGTATTGTAATGATCCCAAGCTACTCTAAAACCGGTTGCGCTGATATTGTACGAGCCACAGCAAGCCGAAAGGAAAGTGGTTGGCAGTGTGACAAAGAACACCTGACTGTTAAAACCGGTCCGCTCGGTCGAGAGCTCTCGCAAAATGCGAAACGTGAGTTGCATAAATCGGCACGCCCTGCTTTCCAATGTTTGCGAAAGTCTCCGCGATGGACGTTGGAGCGCGAGTTGTCCACTCGCGCTCCGGTATAAATTCGCGAAGCTTTTGCAAGGAAAACCAGAGTTAGTTCAGCTCTTCTGCCAACCACAACTCTCTCTCTCCCTCTATTCTCTCTTACTTGTTATGTACTTGGTTATGTTTATTGGTTAATACATGGTGATCCCGTATCTGCACTACTACATTTGGAGGTCCCAACGAGACAATGCAAGCAAATGCGAACAACAGCATACCATCCACAAACAGACGGACTGGTTGAACGATTTAATAGGACATTAATTGACATGCTAACTTGTTATGTAGTAGACGAACCAGAGCAGTGGGAACGATTCCTACCTTATGTAACTTTTGCATATAACACCGCAGTTCAATCCACATTGCAGGAATGCCCGTTCTTTCTATTCTTCGGAAGATTACCGGTTCTACCGAACGACGTGAAATTGAACTTTAAATACGAAACCACGGGAGATGATGCGTTGATGTATACGAAGAAGTGGATGCAAGCTCAACGATTAGCCCGAAAACATCTCTTTAAAGCACAGGAAAAGCAAAAATTTAATTACAACCTAGGGACAGTTGAAGCCAAATACGAAGTAGGAGATTGTGTAATGGTAAAAGCACCCCCAATGGCCGGAAAATTTATAAACCGTTGGAATGGCCCATATAAAATAACAAAAAATTATTCTAAAGTAAATTACGAGATTGAAAATATAGAGGATAAAAAACAAAAACGAATGATTGTCCACGTGAACAGACTAAAAAAATTCAACCAACGAGAAGAAAGTCCCACAGTAACAAACCCAGTTAATCAACAAATCAATATGGAAAAATCTAAGGAGGAAGAAAAACAGACTAACACCAACCCGGCGGCAATAAAAAGGGGCCGAGGTCGCCCACGCAAAAATGTAGCAGAAGCAAATGAACCAACCCAAATCAACCCAACAAGTAATATTCCAACTCTTCGAACACGAAACCAGTCAACCCAAACACATAACCAGTCGAGACGACCAGGACAGTCCAGATCTAGGAAAAACAGGCGAAATCATGCAGATAGTCTCTTCAACAACCTCCCACCCTGGAAAGGCAGATTAAGGTCTTCAGCAAACACCTCCCATTCACAATATTGCTACTGCCCTAGATGCCAATTTTTGCACCCAGAACGACAACGCCCTGTTGACAATAATTACCCAACTCGCACACGATTTCTACCCCGACATCTAACTATCAGACGACAAAATCCATGCTTCCCCCACAACGTGAAAACTGAGCAATTTTGCATACACCACCCAGACTGTATGCACAATAGACTACGGCTCCGTCGTACGTCATTGGACGAACAACCAACTCCGTTCCACAATCACTATAACTTAAGGCCACGACATTAAAAAAAAAACCAATTTGTAAATACTTCATTCTCCATTACTACAGATGGCCACATATCTACTCTTAGTCACCTACCTACTACTCTTCACATATTCCACAATTTCCTTACACATACCAGTTTGTGACTGCAACCAACCAAAAACTCGAGGTATTCTCGATATCAACAAGCCGTACTATTGTGAAAAAGGAAAGACCAATACAACCCACCAACAGCGAATGATTACAACCTACACGCTGGTTACCAAACAGAGGCCTACAATAACCTGGAAAGGATGGTCTTGTCAACAGTGGGTGATATCCAAAAAGATAGTCGGATCCTTCTGGATCGGATCTTTTGATACAACCTGTTCACAACAAACCCATTTAGTTTCTGCTCAGGAATGTTTGGAAATGGTTAACAGCAGAAAATGTGGAGAGAACCTAATGCAGCAAAGCGCCACTACACTAAGTTTTACGGCTTCACCAACTGGAGAAGGAAAATGGTACGCCACTCGTGAGTACCATGCCCTCAACTGTTTAGTAGAAGAAATAACACTGAAGCAAAACCCAGATGAACATTTAATCGAGAGTCCTTTCGGACTACTCAATGCAACCCAAAAGGATAAGCAGATAACCTACAATCATAACACCATAGTATGGGGGGATATGACTACGAACACATCAGGATCAGTAACCATTTTCAGCGGCCGAGCATATTTAGAATTAACCCAGACAGACGAAAATAACGACATTAGTAGACTAGTAGATACCCAACGACAAGTAGAAATTAGTTTCTATAATACCCCAGATCGTTCGAATAGTGAACTATCTTCAGCTTTTAAAGTGGTAGGAATGCCAAAAACATTCCTACTGTTCCCAGTAAAAACTACAAGCGAACTATATCGAATATACAAAAACATTTTTATCCTCTGTAATGACACAAAAATAGCCGATTCTGAATTGTGCAAGAAAACATTAAATTCGAAAATTAAATGGCATGAAAGTAACCAACGCAAGCGATCGGTAAATAACGAAATAACATTTTTAAGTAAAGACGACGAAGAACTCACAGAAGGAAAACGATTGTATAGCATTTCATATGCTTGGGGAACTATAAGTCTTAAGGACGAGATAGACACAAGCACTAATTACCTATACACCAACAGCACATCATTAGAAACACTGTATATGTTTTACTCCCCAAAAACAAAGTATAACTGGATTACTTTAAACCGTGAGAATGACTTCAAAAGAACGGCGTTAGAAGCGACTAAATTCGAGTACCTGGTAGATCGTACTATAAGAATACAAAATACGACTTCCTGTATGACGAAAACTATAACAAACACAGTGCTACGAGTCACATTCAAAAATTGCCTTGACAGCACGGATCGGTGGATCTTTGATGAAAACACTAACCAAATCACTGCGGAGAATGACATACAATGCCTCGCTGCGGGACGAGTAACTATGTCAACCGGCTTTACCCTTGAATTAAAGGATTGTGATAGACACGACAAATCACAAAAATGGACCTTTCAAAACGTTAATAACAATCCAGACATAATGGAAAACAACCCAGAAATATCGCCGGAGGAGATGCAAGAATGGCGACTTGAAGAAGGCAACACCCTAATCACTACAATAAACTCCCCAATATTTGGTGGACTACTAAAAGTCAACCAAGGACAAGGAAATATTGTATGGGATTTAATCAACTGGGGACTCTTACGGTCTAAAGGACACAACAACACGAAATGCGTAACCTACCATGGCGTGGGTGAAGTATTGACTCTAGAAACATGTAACCCTAATTGGACACAATGCCAGGAGAATTTACAACAACGGCTGGCCAACATTACAAACGACCCGTTAGTGCAATCTCAAACAACAGTTTCTAACTGTAGTGGAAAAGCCAACATTCGACAAGCTCTCGAGTATGCAGCGGATTTTACGATAAGACCATTCAACACAAACTTCTGTATAGCAGCCAACAGCACAATGTTGGTGTTGGAAAAATGTGCAGAAACGAGTACCATTTGGGGAACGTTCAACCACACCGGACAGCTGATGGCCACGGACAGAAAAGGCCTCCGTACCAAAGCAATTAACAGAAAATGCTTAACTATCAAATCAAACACCTTGGGACTAAACCACTGTCATGGCGAACGTAAAAAACAACACTTTTCCTTTGAATACAAGAATCCCTATCAAACGAATATCCTCTCAGCAGCTACTATTATAGCTTGGGAAACCAATCAAACAACGTCCCTAATGGCAAACAGTAAAATACCACCGCTGACGAAAAGGGAATTCGACACCAACATATTAAGCACGGTCGTCGAAACTGAAGCATTACTTAAAACAACAAGCACAACAATCTCTTCACTGGCGGTAGTGGGCCCACCGGGACCACCTGGTTCCAAGGGTCTAGACGGGCCACAAGGCATTGATGGCGCACCTGGTCCAATCGGGCCCATAGGCCCGCCCGGTCCAACGGGGCATACAGGTCTACCTGGACCACCTGGTATGAAGGGTGCGTATGGACAACCAGGAATAATTGGCCCATTTGGACCTAAAGGGACAATGGGCCCTTCGGGACCACCAGGCGTAACAGGACTAACTGGACCGAAGGGAGAGCGTGGGGAACCCGGAAATCATGGCACTCCAGGAGAACACGGAGAACAAGGATCAGCAGGTTTTCCAGGTCTACAGGGACCTCGAGGACCAGCAGGCGTTACTGGACCACCAGGAGAACGAGGAATTCAGGGAATTAAAGGAGAGGATGGACAGCATGGAATCCCTGGGAATCACGGAACAAATGGTGAACAAGGAATCAAGGGAGAACCCGGCAAACCAGGAATGGACGGAAGAGATGGAATCAACGGGTTACCGGGTGAAACAGGACCCAGAGGACCACTTGGCCCGAACGGAGCTAAAGGAGATGCCGGCGTCATCGGAGCCAGCGGTAATAATGGAAAACCCGGTGAACAAGGACCCATTGGAGCACAAGGAGCAACCGGTATAAACGGACTGAATGGACTCCCTGGTAAGGAAGGACCGAAAGGTGAACCTGGTCTACCCGGAGTCAAAGGAGACACAGGTTCGATCGGAATTCATGGTGAACCGGGATCCACCGGTAAGGACGGCGTTAAAGGCGAACCAGGGATACCTGGCCGAGATGGTCTCAACGGCCTACCTGGCATGACAGGACTCAAAGGTGAACCTGGTACATCATACGCACAAGAAAATGCCCAACGTTCAAAACACAGAAAAACCTACGGAAAAAATATAGATGGTGATGAAGATACGATGCAAAATGATACTAGTAAAGGAAATCAAACTGACACAGAACTACCAGAATCACTTAATCAATTCGGTGAAGCCTTAAAATACAAACTAGCTAAAATGCACGAACAATTCAAAGTAAATTTCGAAACAAATCATGCAAATGAATTAGCGAAAGAAATTCGGGACGTGTATTGCCAACTGTCAACAACAAGGAAAAATCAAGCAATAATCTTATCTCAAACAAACGGTCTACTAGCCGCTTCAGCTATTGGTCTACCAGTATGTAGCAGAATTCAAGGCCTAGGTCAGACCATGTTATTACAGCAGTGTGCCGTAAAAACAGTAGCACTAACAGCAATAGAAACAGATTGCGGTTTCCAACCCTTCTTTACATACGCCAACGGAAATTATACGATTGGTATGGATGGATGGTCCATTCATCCATACTCGGCATGTTTTTGGAAATCTCATTTTGTGAACCTCAATGGAAATGCATTCGCCTGGGAACATAACGCAACCAACGGTGAATGGATTAAACAAAACCCAACTATACATACACACCACCTGGAACTAATTGCCGAATTCGAGGAATTGCCGCTGAATGACTTTGACTTAGCTCTCAAAGCCCATCCAGCGCATGACGTAATGAAAATGGAACAACTTAATTTACTAAATGACCTAGTAGGACAACTACATGGGACGGAATCAAAAGCATTATCTGATATCATCGTGACAGAAGAACAGAGTAACAACATCGGATCTATGTTTTCATGGGTGGATACATTAAAAATAATGGCATTATGCACCATTGGATTCATTTTTCTTCTTATAAGTATACGACTGTTTATAGCATGTAAAGTCATCCCACAAATAACAAAAGTGCGTCACACTATTGGAAATTCAAAATTCTTTAAAACTGGAAATGAACAAGCTCAGCCAGTAGAGCTAGAGACAATGTTAAACGAAAACCCTGAGGCCGTATACAACTCGCGCCCGGTCAATGAACCGGCTTTCGTACGAAAATACGCTCCCATTCCATTACAGGCATCATACACTGACAAGGACACTATTCAAACATATCTACCAGAACCAAGCGCTCCCAACATCTTTCAATCTCAGAAACCTAACTCATCGGATAATAACAGGCTAAACAAAATAACTTCATCGAATCAACGTAAATCTGAAACGCACAAATGTTTAGGTCCACACACGACCTGTAGTTACGTGGTAGGACATGGTATGGTCTGGGAAGACCTATGCCGCTGTAATGTTAACATCACATCGGCTTGATCACAGAAAATAACATATCAAGATTTCAAACTTAATCATCAGAAGACAAAAAAAAAAAAAAAAAAAAAAAACTTTTAATCAATTTTCCACACATAACCTGTTTCTTTTCAAACACACAAAAAAAAAAAAACAAAAAAAAACAAAACAAAAGACAAAAAGGAGACAAAACAACAACAGAAGACAAATAGACAAAAAAAAAAAATTTATACAATGTATATAATAATTAAAAGAAAAGGGATACATCATATGTCAACTGTTATTTTCTTGCTTTACAGAAAACCGACAAGATATGGATCAGACCGTATATCAACACAATAGCAAATATCTCGAAATACCATAATTTTAATAAATAATATAGCAAGTATGGACGAAGCAAACTGTATAAATACGGTGCAATCCAACGCAATCCTCAGTTTGCTATATTACTTTCATCTTGATCGTTTGAATATAATCTTCTGTTGCTGTGAAAACGATTTTAACGGAAGTGCAAAGTGCTACGTTCAGTTTTACAACTTATACAAATTATAATAGTGAATTGTGCGGAGTGCCAATCAAGATGGATAACAACCAGTACCGTCCTTTCGTAACCATATATTGTGACATCGTTGATAACAAAGATGAAGAGAATGACAGTGATACAACCGTGGAACTTTCCCCAGTAACTCCAACTTCACCATCACCACCAGCATTGTCACCGATCTTTGAGCCATCTGCTATTAACGACGAAGTATCCAACGAAATACCGCTCTACATGCCGCCATATTACTCGCTTACAGATGAAATCACGGACGAAACAACGGAACTGCCATCCAAAAAAGAAATAAATGTATGTAAAAAACTAGCTTACGACTGTATAAAAACACGTTATATGCAAGATGCCACGCGTTATCGCCACCTTCATAACGAAAGAGCTGCCATAATAGAATTGGACAAAAACCTTTTGACAATTCGATTGATAAACGTGCCGCGAGAAATTTTGAGAAATTTCCTTGAAATGCAATTGCCTTTACCTGCTCCGACAGGAGAAGAAAATTTTTTAAACACCATTTTCGACGGAGGAATAACACTCCTCCACAGCAGTGCTAAACAACTATCATATGATATAACAGATTTAATATTGGTCCATGGAGCTGACACAGATATTAAGGAAGACGGAAAAACCGTAGCTCACCGGGCCGCAGAAACAAATGATACGCTACTAATACGAGTGTTGTACCGACATAAGGCGAATTTCTCAAAATTAGACGACAATGGAGAAACTGCGCTAATGGTAGCAATGGCGTTAGGCAACAAAGCAGTGACTAGACTTCTACAAAAAACTGACTCCATTAATACAACATCCGCAAACGACGAATCAATACTACATTACGCCGCAAGGTACAACAATCTCATCCTGGCAAAACGAGGATGCGAACATGGTAAGAAAATTAATATCAATATGCGATCAAGACACGAATCACGAACGGCGCTACACATAGCTGTCCAAATGTCCCATGTCGGAGTGACCAGGTTGCTATTAAAACATGGGGCAAGAGATGAATGGGAAGATCACCTCGGCAAGTATGCAAAGGACTACATAAGAGACGAAGAAGTGAAATTGTTATTTATCTGGCACAAAATGCTAGAACCCCCTACGGCACCAACATCTCAACCGACTGCAACGACTGCATCGGCTGAGTTGAATACTAATGAACGAACAACACAGGAGCCGCCAACACGCCATAGAGCAGCCTTCATGACAGCACAAGAAAATCAGTTCACTCCATCGAAAAAAGGGAAATTCTCCTCTTCTACGAAAAAGAAAGGGCAGGATACGTCAACAACAGGAAACGAGTTACAACAACAACCAACTGATGACACTGACCCGCAACCAGGCCCGTCCGGAACAACATACGACTCAGAGCGACTGGACGACCCAGAGAACATTTCACCGACGACCACGCTTACATTAAAATATCGACGAGAAATAAGTGAAAATGGAGGAAACACGAACTTCAGTCAAATTGAACCTCAATACAACGGTTCATCGGACAACGATTACCCTATATTAACAAGTATTTTAATCAACAATCCACTAACCAACGATAACCAGCCGCACACCCAAGGCACATGCAACACACACGTGTTGTATGACCCTAAGTTATGGGACGGCACGACCATACCGAAGCCAACCCTGCGCGGATTCGGATCCGAATGCAGATGGAAAAACTGCTGCCCATTGGAACCCCAGCGCCCAGAAAACTACATCCGCCCGGAACTGGAACAACTAGCCCCGAAAATGGATTACCCAATAAATGCGTATTGTGATTACGCAAGCCATTTATTGCATTTGAACATGCAATATTCTTGGCGAGTAGGACTCGCAAATAGACCTAGCTATCAGCGAGACCTATATGAAATGTACGTTTGGGAGCGATCCAACATTTACTGTTCGTTTAGAAACTTCCAAGCAAAACAACAACTTCCGACGTTCACAGCAGGTCGAAAGAAGATACGTTTCGGACCAAGTTGTTGAATTAATTAATCTAACTTTTAACTATTTTGGTAGCAGGGAAAAGGAATATAGAATGTAGTTATTATATTACGCCAATATATTTTAACTGTTTTTAAACAACAAAAAAAAAAAGGGAACAATAAAAAAAAAAGGAAATAAAAAAAAAGGGGGTGGGAATATATTTAAAAAAAAAAGGAAAGAAAGCATCTCAAAATAAAGTTTGAATAGTTATGGCAATTTTGGATGCTGTTAAAGCGCTGTGCTGGTTGAGGTATTTTACCTGCTTTAACGCAAAAATAAAAAAAAAAAATGAAAAGATAAAACTAAACAGACCAATAAAAAGACACAGACTAACTTCCCACTAGAAACCATTTTTTTTTTTTTCATTTCTACAACTTCCAAAAAAAAAAAAGATTTCCAAATAATCCGAATAATCCAAATAACTATCATCCGTTTCAAAATTGAATGACGCTTATAAAAACAAGGAGACTTGTAAGAGATTTACGATGGAAAACAATCAAATCTTGACAAAAACTCCGTGGAATACACAAGCAATCCAATTGAGGACCGGTTTTTTACAAAAGGCGCCTACCAGAAAAGATGCGTGTTTAACGAAGCAGTTGAACTACTTAAATCTGTTTTCCCATCCACATTCTTTCAAAATTTCCAATGCTGTAATAACGGCTTCAAATTCGGAATCCGTGTAGAAAAAGACACGATTATGACCTTGTGGGTCTATTGGCACGTTAAATCTTTAACTTGTTTTAACGTCTATATTTACGCATTATCCATAAAATCTTGTTTATTATTTTACTCCTTTATATACGACATTCATTTTTGGTGAAGGGAGAGGGGAAACATAGTGTTTAGTTTTATGCTCATATTTACTCCTCAAATATCGTCTTACCACATTTATCCATATTTTACATTTCATTTATATTTTCTTTTCTATTATTGCATTTATCGTTTTACTTGTGTTTCAACTTTTACTTCAATATTTGTACTTCACTTTTGTTCTTCTTTTCCGAATTAGGGGACTAATTCCTTTTTCCACAAAAGGGGAAGGAATGTAATGATCCCAAGCTACTCTAAAACCGGTTGCGCTGATATTGTACGAGCCACAGCAAGCCGAAAGGAAAGTGGCTGGCAGTGTGACAAAGAACACCTGACTGTTAAAACCGGTCCGCTCGGTCGAGAGCTCTCGCAAAATGCGAAACGTGAGTTGCATAAATCGGCACGCCCTGCTTTCCAATGTTTGCGAAAGTCTCCGCGATGGACGTTGGAGCGCGAGTTGTCCACTCGCGCTCCGGCATAAATTCGCGAAGCTTTTGCAAGGAAAACCAGAGTTAGTTCAGCTCTTCTGCCAACCACAACTCTCTCTCTCCCTCTCTTCTCTCTTACTTGTTATGTACTTGGTTATGTTTATTGGTTAATACATGGTGATCCCGTATCTGCACTACTACAGTATCATGCGACACATGTCTGGATACAATTTTTCTTGCTTATTTAGAATTTGGAGTGATACTTAGGTTTTCTTTTACTACATTTCCATTATCAATCGTGATCTTGGCTTGATTGCAGATCGTGATCGAAGACGTGGAAGTTCAGGAGGTATGTATATTTTCTTTTTTGTTTACAATTGTTATAACAGGTTACAGTGCGGGAGGGCGTGGAATAATTACGGGAGAAATGTTTCGTTCAAGAATTTCGGGATCAATTAAGGAAGTATTATCAAAATCGGGATTTTCTACTGAAATGTCATTCAAATCATCATCAACTACAGATAAAGAGGAAGAAGAAAGAGAACTTGAATCGGAGCGTTCAGAATCTGAAGAGTCGTCTGAACGATCCTTTTCATCACTACTTTCTACTTCAAAATTTGTTTGAGTACAGATATATTTACGTGAAAATTGTCTTGGATCAGCAGCAGGAATAATATTAGGCATTGGTTCATCAGTCCATAACATAGTTTCATTTAAGGGCTTAAGACGATTACAATGCACAAGTTGTGGTTTAAAAGATCTATCAGCAATTTCGACAGTGTGATTGTCTCTGATTTTTAGTACTCTATATGAACCTTTAAATTTGGAAGTAAATTTTCTATTATCTCCCTTTTTACTTGTCTAATATCTAAAAGAACTCGATCACCCGGTTTATAATTAAAAATTTTGGCTCTTTTATCATACTGCTTTTTCTGATTTAATCGAGCCTTTACATTATATTCATTTGCTCTTTGGAAGCTATAGCGCAACCTTTCTAAAAGGGTGTCAACATAATTAGAAGAAGGAACTGGGTCTGGAACAGTCCCCAAAATTTTACACATATAATAAGGAGACTCATTCGTAGAAGAATGAATGGATGAGCGATATGCAAAGCATAATTCTCCCAAAACATCCTCCGATTCATCATGATGGCCATCCACCAGCTCTTTACGCAACATTGTAGTCATTGTACGGTTAAATCGATCAGTTTCTCCATTACTGGCTGGATTATAAGCCCTAGTAAAATGTTGCTCAATATTTAGCTTTTTACAAAAATAACGCATCAATTTTGATGTGAAATTTGTACCTCTAGACACCATCGCCAAAGGCGGGCGTGCATTAAGCCGTGCATTAAAACAACTTCTTTGTAAATACATTCGGCCGTTGTTTGAGCTGTCTGATCAGGTAGAGCAACAGCAATTACTAATTTAGTAGAATAATCAGTTATCACACAAATACAGTTATTACCCTTAGGAGAAACAGGACTAATTGGTCCAAGAAAGTCAATACCAATTTCTTGAAAAAGAGCTTTTGCTAAATCATGAGGAAATAAATAGGCCCGTAAAATTGATTTCGTGTTAGCAGTACATACAACACAAGGTTTACAATATTCTTTTATGTCTGCTAACATTTAGGCCAATAATAATTATTCTTTACTTTCAAATATGTACGTAAAAATGCTAAATGGCCGCCCGATAAAGGGCTATCAAGAAATTCCTTTAATACAGTAGGCCTAAGAGTAAGTGGGAGAACAACTTGTTGGCTAGGAATATTTCTTCTACTTTTTGCCGTCGGCAAATCGATGCAATATAGTACCTTATTTAGTAGCTGATATAGCTCAATTTCTTTTGCCCAAATCGGCATCTTTTTCGCACATTCTACAGGGAAAAATCCATTATCTAGACAATTAATGTCGGAATGACAAACATTTCAACTCTTGACCGCTAGATGGCTCCACACGCAATATGCTGGTGCGGAGTACCCGGCTTTGTGAATAGTTCTTAGACTGTTCCGTTTCTTCTCTTTCACTCACTCTCTTTCAGACCACGCTGTGGGAAAGGTCTCTAAAGATCACTGCTTTACCAATTCATTTCTTTCAGTTTATTCCTTTTCTTTTATGAGTTCATTTGGATTCTCAACACTGGTAATTATTCTGTTTAGAGTCACAAATCATTTATATGTACATGTGCAATTATCTGCCTCATTATCAGCAGTGTGAGCGTTATCGCTACACAGACATGTTTCTCTAATTGTATTTTCATGTGATTCTCTTGTCTCCACCACGTGTGTGATTCTTCTCACCTGGTCATGCCAGAAACTCCACTAGTTGGAATGAACATTATTGTTTATCCTGAGCGTTATCGCTACACAGACTTGTTTCTCTCATTGTATTTTCATGTGATTCTCGTGTCTCCACCACGTGTGTGATTCTTCTCACCTGGTCATGCCAGAAGCTCCACTAGTTGGAATGAACACTATTGTTTATCCTGTTTAAAATACAGAAGCCTCAAAGCCGAATCTCATCTATCGTTTCACTGTATTTCTCTAGCCATCGCCTATAGTAATCAGCTAGGCCTAAAAATGACCGGACTTCATCAGCAGAAATCGGTGTTTTATAATTTGCAATTTTTTCTATTGTTTTTGGATCTGGTCCTATTCCATCTCTCGAAATAATATGAACAAGATACTGAACGGATTTTTTCATAAATTGGCATTTCTAAAATTTTAATTTTGAACCCGCATTTTGAATCAATGTAAAAACTTCTTTAATATCTCTAAGGTGATCTTCAAAAGTTTACGAACAAAATAATAACGTCATCCAAATAGACTAAAGCTTTTATTCCCGAGACGTCACTCAGAATATAATTCACTGCTCTTTGAAAAGTAGCTGGCGCATTACATAACCCGAAAGGCATTCGAATAAATTCATAAAGGTTATTTTCTACAATAAAGGCGGTTGTTTCTTTTGAAGGGTCATCTAACTCTGCCAATAGCCTGAAGCGAGGTCGAGTGTGGTGAAAAATTTCTTTCCAAAAAGTCTGTCTAACGTACTGTCTATGCGGGGGAGGAGAAAAGAATCTTATTTTGTTAAACTATTTAATTTACGATAATCAATGCAAAATCTAAGCTCTCCGCTTTTCTCCGCTTTTCTGATGTCATATAGATATTCATTTTACCTTGCTTTTATATACAGTTTTTTATATCAAATTGATGTTCTTCCGATGCAGTGGTTGTCGCCACTTCTAAGGTTTTTTTATGTTATTTATTACATCAAATTATTATATCAATTTGACAGCATAAACCAATGTTTATTGGATGTTAAACGAAAAGATCCCTTCCAAAATTTACTGAAAATTCCAAGTGCCTTTAATGTGTCTCGAATCTCTGACATTTATCTTGCTAGTCTAACTCGCTAACCAATATACCGCAACACTTTGTGCTAATCGAGATTTAAAAAAGTATTAATTTTTCCAATTGTTCTTTGTACTTCGATTTTTATTTTCATTCCATTTTTCCAAACTGTATTTGAGATTTGACTAAAAAAGGTTGATATCAGCCAGTGTATTGGATTTGAAAAAATCAAATCAAATCCAAAATATTCAAAGATTTGATTTGTATTTGAAAAGTTTTTTAACTAACTGATTTGATTTGGATTCGTCCTGATTTTCGTTAAAAATCAAATCAAATCAATTTAAAATTTAAAAAAAAATGAGTCTGGCAACGTGCTGTTTGTAATTCTTCCTCTCGGAAATTTCTGACAAGTGCAGCCGACTTTTCGGATTAATAGTGCGAAATCGTCTTAAGTATCGATTTTTTAAGCGTATCTGATCATCTCCAACAGAACAGTGGCCATCTTCTGACACTGAACATTTTTTTTTTCTATTTCCATAATGAAAATTCAAAGAAGAATTCTACTTAATAAAGCTGTTTTACATCTTTGTAAGGTCTAGGAGATTTTTTCTCTGAGAATATTTGGGCTTTCTCTTTTTTCATCGCATCCTCTGTGGCGCTAACCAAAAAAAGCCTAGAAAGGGCTTCCCGTACGGCCATGTCACTAGAGAATCATCTACCTACTAGACAATTTTTAACTTGATCCCAACGTTGTAATAATGAATTCATTCTCGGTACTGGGGAAGCAGGTGGTGGTAACCAAACGAGCGAGAAAGAGAACGAAACAAAAGCTCCCAAGCGGAGCTAAAATTTTCGTCCCATGTTGTCAACACAATT
Source organism: Daphnia galeata (assembly GCA_030770115.1). Classification (NCBI taxonomy): domain Eukaryota; kingdom Metazoa; phylum Arthropoda; class Branchiopoda; order Diplostraca; family Daphniidae; genus Daphnia; species Daphnia galeata. The sequence goes on along the minus strand of CM061123.1, from coordinate 7,282,426 downwards.
AGAACAACGACCCAATCCATAGATGCTTGTAGCTAGGTTTAAGATGAACCCAATGCTTATCTAAAGGAACCGCTTGTATCGAATTATGAAGCAGAGGAGTTTTATTTGCATTCAGCCCAGTTCAGTACTGGAAAATAAAGAACATAGAGCTAGTTTTTCAACACTTGCACCCATAGCAAGGGACGTTATGGCAACTCCAGCCACTTCAGCTAACATTACCGAGCTTACTGTGCTTTTAGCACAGCTATATAAAAGGAAGAAAAAGTATTTAAATATAAAGATGTGTATTCGCCAAGGCGATACACATATTACCTGAAAAGGATATAAAGTAAGCTAAAGGGAACAAAATCAAAGCACCCCTATTTCAAATGCTCCTTTTCAATCTTCACAAAACAATATTTTTTCTCTTACATATTTCAATTTCATCTTTATCTAATTGAGTAATTGACTAATTGTATTTCTGACTTTAGTTTTGTTTTCGTTTTCATTTTAATCATGCAGATTTATTGTGCAATTATGTAAATTTATTGTTTTTAAACCTCTACTTCACTCTTTAGTCTTTTGCATTTTAAAAACGTTCGTTTTATCAGACAGTTCTCACTCAACACTCAGAAACTTTTTCAATTTGGATTAGATTTGGATTCGGTTTGGATTTGATTTTATTTTAAATGATTTTTTCGAGATTTTATTTTATTTGGATTTGAAATACTTTTTATTTTTCATGATTTGATCAAATCCTAAATAATCGTCAAATCCAATACACTTTTATAAGGATGGCTATCAGTCTCCCTAGTTCTTGGCTAAAATGTTCATTCACCCCTTGTTGATTTATTGCCACGCTAACCTAGATTTAGGTCATTCACGCCTGCTATTTTTCTCTCTCACCTTATGTGACTTCGCCCTTGATGACCTCGTTTGAAACCCTAACTCTTGTGCCGTATAAAAAGTCCAAGAATTTTATGACCGCGTTTGACCCTACTCTTGTGCCGTATAAAAGCTTGAGAATTCTTCCATTCGTCAGCAGTTTGCGAGCGGTTGACATGCGAGTCAGTTCCAAGCTGCTCACTCCCGACTTGATCCTCAGTCTTTCGGGTTTCCTCCTTTTCCATGTATTTTTTGTACTTTATTTTTGTCCGGCTCATGCTAGAGAAGTTCCGCATTTCGCATGTAGTCCCGCAATATTATGTTTAAAGACATACAGAAGCTATTCTCCCTCGAACGGCTTCGAAACCTTATATCTGGTGGCAGCGAGGTCGGATGCCATTGAACGCCCAGAGAAGCCGCTACGACGCCACTACCTACCAAGATTGATTCCTGATTCTTCCGTTCCTTTCGTTCACGACGATCCAGTTTCGCTACTAGACACGACAAAACTCACCCTGCCCCTGCAGTCAGCAAGAACATTTTATACTGATATTTCTCTCGCTATTCCGTTTTATTTTTATTTTCGATGATGACTGTCTCGTCGGTGAATCCCGGACAGGGTCCATTCTGAAGCTCTGAAGTTCATTGTTGTCCATGGCATCGTAGAAGAACTGCATTCTAGGTTTAGATGCACTCTACGAACACCGTTGTTTTCCGTCAGTTTTCGCAGTTCTTTCTGTCTAAGTCTCAGTCTCTGTGTTTTGTTTTGTAGATTGCGGAACGCAATCTTCCGGGAGGGTAAGTTATATAAGGATTGGCTATCAGTCTCCCTAGTTCTTGGCTAAAATAGTTCATTCACTCCTTGTTGATTTATTGCCCACGCTAACCTAGATTTAAGTCATTCGCGCCTGCTATTTTTCTCTCACCTTATGTGACTTCGCCCTTGATGACCTCGTTTGACCCTACTCTTGTGCCGTATAAAAAGTCCAAGAATTTTATGACCGCGTTTGACCCTACTGCCCTCATCTGGTGCATATTTTCTCTCTCATGACATGCAGAGGGCCAACTTTGAAACTTTGAAACTGAAACTTTGAATAAACTTCTTGAAAAAAATTCATCAAGCTATTTGTTCGACCACCCATCATAGTTTATCATAATTTCCCTTACATTTTGCATGTCTTCTAGTTGATTTGTCCTGGAAATATAAATTATGTGGATAAATAAATTTATTGGTTTCTTATAGCGATAAACCAAAAACCCCCGAAGGACATTACCGAAGGAATCTTGTTGCTGAAGTTATCTATTTAATAAAAAAGAGGCGTGATAAAAAAACGTTAATTTGATGAACGAAAATTGATACATGATACGATTACGATATTCGTATACATTAACCATCACAAAATATATGAATCAGACATCGTGTGCTACTTGGGGGAGGCGCTGCCCACGGAGAAGTGGAATGTTGAATAACATTTGTAGCAATCATTTCTTTAAATCTGTCTCTCTAGGTTCTTCCTTTTGTTTTTACCTGTCTGATATGGGCGAAGTCGTATAGGCCCTTTTCCTTGGGTGTCAATAGAAGATTTAATTAATCCGTACTACCTAGTTCAGAATTTTTCGTCGCGAAAAGATTTGGAAATTATGCAGTAAATCAGTAATTGGTTTTTCAAATTCAGCATCTACATTTAAATCAGAAAATTGGTTCTACTATAGTTTATGTCATCATCTTGCGCATCGGCAACTTGCCAATTGGTGGAAAACTTTTCCCACCATCATGCAAGAGAATTCTATATTTCCGAGAAGACATTTCCTAGGGAGTAGAACAGATACATTATTTTTATTTTCTATTTCTATCAAATATTTTCCTTCTTCATTACATTCGTTAATAAATTCTTGTGTGACCATGCCCTCCGGCAAATTTACGCTTTGAGAAAAGAGAAAGAGCAAGAAGTGGGATATCACATCGGAATGCCCTTGGATCTCTGCCTCCACTACCTGAGAGGTGAGGGGGGGGGGGGCATCCTAACATTTTTGAACAAGGTCATCAATGTTTTGGAAACTTCTTTCTGTACATGTGTCTCGTGATGAGCAACCAATAGATCCACTGGTTGATCACGTGACAAAAATATAGTCTTTTTGGAGGCCATCAAAAATTAATTCATGTTTGATAGCAGCATCCTGAACAAGGACACATGATTCAGAAATACCGTTTGTTACGATAAATTCCAGATGTAATACATGGTTGCCATATACGATCGGTAGGGTAATGATCCCTTTTGTAAGCAATGGCTTTGTTATGAATATCGTATAGGTCAACATCTGATTCGGTACAAATTAATTGATGACTAGACAAACTATTCGTTTTGTCAGACAAATTAATTTTTTCCGATACAATTTTATTCAAACATTTACATGGAGCAGGCTTCTTGCCGCGCCAGTGTCAAAATAATGCATTTAAAATCGTGAATTTTTATAGGAAGACGCGGTGCTGAATTTTTACTGAAAGATGTAATCTGCGCTATAAGTCTAGGTTTTTTTTTAGAAATTATTGGCCTATATCCGACTGACCTATTACAGTCGACCGCTAAGCATTTTTCGTGATTTAAGAAATTTCAGCTGGCCGAATTATATTTGGTCTATGTACACAGATATTTGACCTGTGGCCCGGCATTTGCAACAAAAACAAACATTTGTATCTAAAGCCTGCCGTTGTATACGAAATCACGTTTCAATGTTGTGATTTGTAAGGCCGCAATTTGTACATTTCATACCAGTCTGTTGCTGAGGGCGATAAATTTGACCTTGTTGCTGAAAATTCACTTGTGGTGGTTGCTGGAAAAAGGGGTTGCTGAAACGGCCGAGGCTATTTGCTGTGCGTGTACTGGTTGGTTGTTGAGTTGCCTGACGGTTTTGTTGAATTTTCTGAAAAGGTTGGGGTGGGTAGTGTGTAGGCTGAGCAAGTAGTTGCGGAGGAAAGTTGGGTTGCGTAAAATTTGGAATTGAATTTTGGAAGGGTTGGCCTCTTTGACCAGCTGATACTGCTGGTGGTTGCTGATACTGCCTGTGTAGCTGGTTGCTGAAACTGATTGCCGGGCCAAGATTTAAAATTATTACTCTCCTGTGATGGGTACGGGAAATTTGTTTGACGAGGCTGATTGCGGTTATTAGCTTGTACATTTTTTTGTTGATTGCGAATAATATCATTTTGAATGTTAGATTGAAGTTAACCTCCAAGACTTAACATTGATTCCGTTTAACGATCCATTTGTTGATGAAAGTCCGTATGTGTCGAAGGCTTTTGATATGTTGTAGTTTCTGCAGCTTTGTTTCCAAATTTAGACTTGTTGCTATAGCATTGATTGATTCGTTCTGTTTTCAATCGCTTGAATCAATAACGAGTCAGTTTGAGTATTTGTTACAGCATTCACAAATAATCTTTTATCTTTATCATTTTGTTCCAATTGAACCCTTTTTTCGTATTTCTGAGTAACTGCAACAAGTTCTTCGAAAGTTGAAACTTTTTTGTAGCGCACTATGTGTTGTAATTCCGATTCCAATCATTGTAAAAATTTTTGCCGCCAAAAATTGTAATTGAGTAGCCAATTCCTCTTGAGACTCCAATTTATTAGACGGATAGGCCCGTTGATAAATAGTTTTTCAGCCGAAAAGCATAATTTAAAACATTTTCTTTTGGCTTCCTTTGAATTTCGTCAAATTTGCCCCTGTAAAAGTCGGCATCTTCATCACCGTGGAAACTTTCTTGGAATAGAGCTTTTATTTTAATATAGTCTTGAGTTATCAGTTTTCCAAAATATTTGTAAGAAGTCGTATGCTTCTCCAGTCATTTTGGTAGATAGCATACTAATGATATCTGAATTATTCCAGTTTGACATGGCAACAACATTGTCAAGAGTTAAATCCAGCGATCATAACGAACTGCTTGACCACCTGTGTAATTTTGAATATGGTTTAGCATAGTGATTGCTCCTCTTCTTTTATTTGAATCCGAGAACGCATTTATTTTTGTGAGTAGTCTTCTCTCTTTCGAGCCCGGACGTTTTACGGGGAGAAATATGATAATCGTTGTCTGCGGGTTTGAAGCTCTTAGTTGGGTTATCAGACGGCAAACATTCATCATAGAATTCATAGTCGTTCGCTCTCTGATGTGTCTGATGATCGTGGCTTTCGTGAACGCCCTCTGGTTGTTGACCATCCGCTTGCATCATTTTTGTAGTCCTCTTCTCCTGCCATCTCTGTCACTGCGGTCTCTAGAGGTAGATCTCCCCTGTTGGTCGGTAGTCTGCAGGGTGTGGTGGTTCCAGCCATGTTTCTTTCTTTATTTCTTCTTCCTTATTTTTCGTCTCTTCTTTTTCTGTCTTTTCTAGTTTCGCTTTCGTTTCTTTTTTCAGCTTCTCCTCTTGATTCTTCTTCTCTGCCTCGTCTGTGCTGTTGTGTGTCACCTTCACTTTGTCTCATTGCTCCGCCTCTTTTTTCTTCTTTTGCTTCTCCTCTGCTAGCCGTATGTCTGTTGTTAAATGATTCTTTATGTTGAAGCGTTAATGGTGATAATTGGTACGGTAGCGTGTCTGCCCGCGTGAAGCTTCGGCCTCTCAATATGGAATTTATTCTATTTTTCTGCTGCAATGTTAGCCTGTGGATAATAACCACTCTGGTCGTTTTGCTTGATGATTTCCTCGGTATAATTTGTCCGGTAAAATATTCTGCGGTTAATGGGTTGGTATTCAGTTCTTCCTGAATGGTGAACGCCCGGAGCGTGATAATTTCCTTTCGCTGGAAAAATGTACTCCTGGGTAAAATTATTAGCACCAGAAGGCGCAGCAGTCTCGCTCGTAATGGGGGTGGAAGGATTGAAATAGTGGTCGATGTCGATCTGGCTCGTTAATTGGTGGAACCGCGTGAAAAATTCTCTGATCGTTGAGTAGTGATTGCAGCTCAGGCTTTCACCTGAGGCATTGATTCACCTGTAGGCTTTCTTGATTACCTCCCGGATTGTTGCTATTTCTGTTACAATTGGCCCCGCCTTGATGTGATGATTGAGTAATTTGATCGATTTGGTTGGTGTTTTGAAATTTGGCGTGGCTTCCACAGTTTCCACTTTCGCAAGATAGTCGCATTGGCGTGGATCGATTGTAACGTTGAGTTGATCGTTGCTATGCTGGAAATCCATGAAAAAAAATTCTTTCTTCTTCTAATAAAATGTCTAAATTATTTGCAATGTTATCTTCTGTCTCGTTAATGACAATATTTTGTCCTTCTAATTGGTTCAGAACGTTTTGAAAATAAATATAAGGCGTAAAAGAAACGAGAAAAACGAGTTTGACCGAGTCTAGTGTAGAGCTCTCTTGTTCAGTCGGAATAGGCAGAAGATGACGGTTTCGCCGGGCGAGGGTTATTTAATAAATCAGCAACACGATTAAGTGCAGTAAAGAAAGAATCACTGATTTCAACAGAATCACAAGCTCTATCGTTAGCTACAAAAATCTCAGCGTTATTTTGAATAAAAGTATTATTATTTTCGAATACGCGCTCTTGAGTTTATAAATTGCGTCGGCAATCGGATCTTCGTTAGGTTTATTAATAACAGTTTCAATCAAACGAGTGGTACCTAACATAATTTTCTAAAGCGCTTTTGAAGGCTGATTTGTCAAAACAGGTGCTTCAGATGTTGGGCACACCAAGTTTTGTATTTGAAACGTCTTCCGGAAATGTAACGGGTTCAAAAATAGGCTTTCAATAGGAGAAAAAGTACCCTCGGGTATAGACTTTCTTTGTGACAGAGAAAAGAAATCAATAAATTTCGCGGTTAAAGATTTGGGAGTTTTTTTTAAATAGGGTTTCAGGATCAGGAAAAAACGTGCGAGAGGAACGTAATTTTTATTAGATCTAGTAGGGCCCTGTCACAGCAAGATCGTTGAACAATCGGGCGTTTTGGGACTTAAAAGATGTACGTGGGGTCGATGATGATTAGGAGCAGAAATATTTAAAATGACAGGCACAGTTTTATCAATACATATATTTTCAGTTTCTGTAATTATTTTATTTGATCTAATTATTATAATTATTATAATTTGATATAATGATTTTTTTCGTCTTTGGTCTAGCACCAGTAATACAATGACATGGTAAGTGAGTTTGAAAAACGCTGCCACCAGTATGTAAAGGTTGACCAAACGGGTTGATTGTGTCAAACAAACTACGGAGAAAATAAACTTAACTAAATGAGGCGAATTTATTCACAATGTCTGCATAAAGTTAAGACCAAAAAAAATGCGGGTATAACCTATTCAGTGTATTTATCACAACAGTAGACAGATCTCATAACAAATTAAACACATTAACTAACAAACAAACATTTACTTTAAAAAAAAATGGATAAAAGCGGTAGCTGGGTAGCGGCTCGAGCGTCAGGCAAATTCGGAGAATTTGGGAAAGCTCGAAGTAAAGATGAGCGGAAACTCGTTCAACTTTTGGAGGAGTTTTTCAAACATAAAAAATAATTACGGCAAAAAGGAAATAAAATAAGGAACAACACTTGGATAAACGTGAGTTAATTGACGGGATGAGAATGCGTACCAAATAGCTTTTTCGTCGGGGTTTTATACTTTTCGATTTTGCACGCGCAACATAGGGAGAAATACGCGGAAAAACGAGTCTAGTCTTTTTCAGTCCCTTTGGGAATAAAGTAGGCAAAAGCAGATATTTTCGGGAGGTAAAACTATTAATGGAATAATATCTGCTTACAATTAAATGAATAACATATAAGTGGGAAATATTGGCAGGTGATTTAAACAACGGAGTCTGAATGCTCCATCTAGTATTTAAAAGGGAAATAGTAAACACACAAAAAAAGAGAGTCATTGCGCTAAAATAAGAAAAGGGAATAAGAGTGAAGCAAGAATAAAATAGTAGAATGAAGATCATAAAAGAGTCGGGAAAAGCGGACCGTTCTGTTACAGTAGTTGAGTCGCTGGTGGTGGAGCACTTCCATCCGGTGGTGCTCACTTCTACCGGTTTTGTACCTGATATCGCCATAAAATCTTGGTGTTAGAGCCTCTGCTTAATTGTCCAATGGTCAGCACGTTCTGGGCAGCTTGGAAAAACGATTCAAATGCCAACGTCCTTCCCTTATCCTCTTCCTTCTTTCAGTTGCTGCCTAAATGTGAATCCTCTCTCTCTCCAATTGTTCTGCCGACTTGGTGCCCGGGGGTAGCAGCAAAGTATGGATCAACAGGGGGTCTTTGGCTGGCCTTTCTTCTGCCCTCTGGCGTGTTTGTGGTGGGCCCTGAGTAAGCCTGGGCCCATTGGGGTGGCTCACCCGCGGGCACGAGCCGCCATAGTCCTCCCTGTCGTTGTTTTCTTATGGTTGTTTCCTACTAGTAACACTGGCGGCCAGTACAAGGACTGTTATGAGTCGCCCTAGTGGTAGTTTAAACTGCCCGCGTCCATTCAGGCTGCCCGTGGCTGTTTGGCAGTGGCGGCAAAACCATTTTTTCCCCCTCCCTCGAACCCTATACATAAAGTAAAAGACCAAATTCCAGACAGCAGTCAATCACAGCGTGCGCTCATCTGGACAGAAAACACACAGCCAGACTAACAAAACAAAACTCCGCCCCCTAAATTTTTTTTTATAATATGTGGATTTTGAAGTTTGGAAAAAAGGAGGACCTCAATGGTTCTCTTTCTTGATCTGTGGCCGGAAGAGAAAGAGAGAGAGAGATCAATAGATGAACAACATAAACGAGAAGAAAGGATTATAAATGAGAGAGGAAGGGAAGCAACTATATTAAAAATGGTGAAAATTGATGATGCATTAGTGACGCATTATGCGAATTCGTTATATTATGTAGTTCATGGGGGATTTATCAATTTAAAACTATGTAATAAAACCAAGGGTTTCCAATTAAAAAACATCGGGACAAGGTAATAGATAAAAATCTTTTAACCAGATAACCCCCTAGATAAGAATCTTACAACTAGATGAGTAAGATGGAGCCGATTATCTGGTTGGTTGCCGAGTAGTGAGGTCTTGTCGCTTTTATTTGCTACTTAACGTACGTTTTGTCGCTTCGTTTCTGTTAACAAAATCAGTTGCTAGAATGAATGATATCAATAGTCCTCAGGACCATAATATAGTTTTACCAAAACAACTACAGTAAATCATCTATTCTACAAATGAACTTTCTAAAAAAGTTAAAGTTTGAAATTCTAAATAAGTTAATAATCCCTATACTAATAAAAGAATAGGGTCGAAAAGGTGGAGTCAAATTCTTTGTGCGCATGCGATGATTGGTCCACGCAGTCCACGTGTCTTTTGGTACCTGAAAAAGGGTCGAAAAAAGGGTTCATTCCCTTGGGGTGGGCTCTGACCCTTTTTCAGGTATAAAATAGTCACGTGATGGAGTGGTGACGATAGATAGCCGAAAAAAGGGCCTTTTGCTCCAACTACATGTATACTTTTCGTAGTTTTCCATGAATTAAAATGATATTAAGATTGATAAAATTACAAATGTAGTTCATGAGCTCTATTACTTTACGTGTAATCTATATTCGAACTTATTTTCCATTAAAATATTTCACACAATGGTTAAAAAAAATACAGAAATATGTAGTTTTCAGCAGTTTTTGCCGAGGTTCCGTGTTTAACACCAGTGCTTACGGGGAAATCACTTTCATGTAAGAATAATAAAATTACAATTGTAGTTCATGAGCTTTATTACTTTACCTGTAATCTATACTCAAACTTATTTTCATTAAAATATAGCACACAATGGTTAAAAAAATACAGAAAATATGTAGTTTTCAGCAGTTTTTGCCGAGTTCCGTGTTTAACACAGTGCTTACGGGGAAATCACTTTCATGTAAGAATAATAAAAATTACAATTGTAGTTCATGAGCTTTATTACTTTACCTGTAATCTATACTCAAACTGATTTTCATTAAAATATAGCACACAAATGGTTAAAAAACTACAGAAAATATGTAGTTTTTCAGCAGTTTTTGCCGAGTTCCGTGTTTAACACAGTGCTTACGGGGAAATCACTTTCATGTAAGAATAATAAAATTACAATTGTAGTTCATGAGCTTTATTAATTTACCTGTAATCTATACTCAAACTGATTTTTCATTAAAATATAGCACACAATGGTTAAAAAAATACAGAAAATATGTAGTTTTCAGCAGTTTTTTGCCGAGTTCCGTGTTTAACACAGTGCTTACGGGGAAATCACTTTCATGTAAGAATAATAAAATTACAATTGTAGTTCATGAGCTTTATTACTTTACCTGTAATCTATACTCAAACTTATTTTCATTAAAATATAGCACACAATGGTTAAAAAATACAGAAAATACGTAGTTTTTCTGCACTTTTTTCCGAGTTCCGTGTTTAACACGGTGCTTACGGGGAAAATACTTTCATTTAATCACATATATATACCAAAACCATTGTCTCTTTCCCTATAATTTTTTGTAATTTATAAAGTATAGATAATAATGTAATTGTCTATAAAAAAATAATTGAGCAGGGACATTTGGTTCCATTCTACCCAGTAGTCAGTACATATAATAGGAAAAAAATATTCAGTATACATGGAGTTGGAACAAAATTAATATACATAAAAAATATAAATATGACATTGCGCAGCGATTTTTGTACATACTCAATCCCATTGAGCATCAGGGAAATTTCGTTCAACTAGAAATATTGGTTTCATTTTAAAGCACCAAGTGGCGCTTTGTGCTGCAGCGGGTGTGATCAATACGACAACTACACGACCAAAAATTTTATTAATCCTAGAAAATGGGAATATATAAACCAATATTCTAATGGAACAAAATGTACCCTATACTCAATATTTTTGTTTTATGAATCAGTTATCTTTAACATTATAAATTCAAAAATTATAGGAAAGGGGATAATAGTTTTTAGCTGGTAAAATGATGGTGATTTCCGTTTAGCACCGTGTTAAACACGGAACTTGGAGTTAACTACGTATTTTTCTGTATTTTTAATCCTAATAAATTTAAATAAAATAAGTTTTAGTTAGATTGCATGTATATAAATAAAGCTCATGAACTACAATTTTATATTTGACATTTGGCTGGCAAATTTTTTAATTTTGCTTTTAACCGACTGTCGTCCAGCAAAAATTAAAATCGCGCATTTGTCTGGCTCGCGGCTAGCAAATTTTTGAATATTGATTTTAACGGACAGTCGTCCAATGAAAATTTAAATAGTGTGTTCGGAGAGAAGGGCACGGGCGGCTGGCAAATTTTTTAATCTTGCTTTTAAGAGACTGTAAAAAAAAATTCAAATAGCGCTTTTTGAGAGAAGGCGGCTGGCAAACTTTTGAATTTTTTATTTTAACGGTCAGTCGTCCAGTTAAAACATTATTTAAAAAAAGGGCGACTGACGCGAAAAAAATTATTGAGAGCAGATTACAAACGGGTATATTCATTCGCACTATTTCTGCGCGGGAAGAAAGGAGATTAAATTTAAAAATAACTGGCAGAAAGAAAAGGTTAATTACGGGCAGAAATTATTAAATTTAAAAAAAGACAATAAGTTTCGTCAGTCCGAAGATCGTTCTCATGAAGGTTAGGTTAAGTTAGGTTAGGGTTAGGTTAGGTTAGGTTAGGTTAGGTTAGGTTAGGTTAGGTTAGGTTAGGTTAGGTTAGGGTCAGGTTAGGTTAGGTTAGGTTAGGTAATAACCAGGTATTGGTATAAAAATAATGTTCGACAGGCCGTAGGCCGATTGGTAAAAATAAAGTTCGTCAGGCCGTAAGGCCGATTTGTAAAAATAAGGTTCGTCAGGCCGTAGGCCGTTTGGTAAAAATAAGGTTCGTCAAGCCGTAGGCCGATTGGTAAAATAAGGTTCATCAGGCCGTAGGCCGATTGGTAACAATAAAGGTTCTGCAGGCCGAATGCCGCTCAAATTTATTCGTACTGTTTAATCGTTGGGAAAGAGAAATGAAATTTGAAAAATTACTGGCAGAGACCAGAGAGAATTAAAATTTTAAAATAACTGGCAGAAGAAAATTATAAGAATTGAATATTGAAGCACCAAAGTTCTGAGTAGGTAGATAATGAAAGATTCATATCGTATGAATTAATAGATAACCTAACCTAGAATAAATTAACGGAGAGAAACATATTAGCGCGCCAAATTCGCCAAAATTTTCTTTATGTTTGGTGTTCAACTGGCCTCTGTTACTCTTGAAAAAAAAAGTATTTCAATAACCAAGTTGAACTATAAACATTAACGTAACAAATTCTCATGTTTCCGTTATGCTTGCTCCAAAACTGGCCACAGATTTCTAGTATGCTATCTAAAAAAGCAAACGAAATGCTTTTGTAGTGTGATACGGGATCACCATGTATTGAAGCAATTTACAAGTACAAGACAAGTTACAGAGCAAGAGAAAGGGAAGGAGTGAGAGGAATTACTGACTCTGCTTTACTTTGCAAAAGCCTCGCGAATTTATACTGGAGCGCGAGTGAACAACTCGCGCTCCAACGTCTATCGCGGAGACTTTCGCAAACCTGTGAATGCGTGTGAATTCACGCATGTCAGTGTGTTGATGCGAACGCGGCTCGCGGATTCACACTTCGCCGCGCTTCGCATAATGTGCCACTTCCGCTCGGCTCAGAGCGCGACCGACTACATTACTTAGGGTCATTACATTCCTTTTCCCTTTACAGAGGGAAGAATTAGTCCTCTAATTCTACATAACAAAAACAACAATAAACAAGGAGAAGGGAAAAAAACATTAGGAACTGATATAGGAAAATTAAATGAAGCCGAGTTAACATGTCATGAGGTAAGAAAGTAATCTAGAATTACATTTTTTAGAGCCAGTTTGGTGTACATGCCACCAGGAAACGATATACGACTACTTCCCTTTCCCCTTTTGTGCGGAGAATTGAGAGGCACAAGCTCCGAAGTGGTAGAAGAACGGAGTATGAATGAAATATAATAAATGGGATTTCAATACGGTAATAGACAAAAATAAATGAAAAGCATACTTTTTATATTAAAATGGGTAGAATATAAGAAAATGGGATATAAGAAATAGCCAAATAGGGTAGTTTGTGTCATCTCTTAGTCTGGGTCAATACGGGACGAAATATGACAATGCGTTGTTGTCTAGATGACGTCGCTTGAAAAAAGGTCGTGTTACTTGAATTTTGAAGGGCCTGGCTGAAGATCTTGCTGAATGACTGTATCTGTCTGAATTTCTGTAGGACCTGGCTGTTATTCATCATCGTTATTTTCGTCGTCGCAGATGAAATAAAATTTCCACGTAGTTCTTTTCTGTTTGTTGTGATTTCTGGCTCGTAACATTTTGTTTTATAGTTGTAGTTTAAAGAAAATCCATGTTTTTTAAACAATTCACCTATTTAATCATCGCCAATATAGTCTCGTGCATACGCTCCAAAAAGGTCACCCACTCATCTCTTGCTCCGTTTTCTAATAAAATACGGGTAATTTCTACCCTCGATTGTTTAACAGCAAAATGTAGAGCTGTTCGTAGTTCGTGAGTCGAACGTTGGTTTATTTTGATCCGATGTTTTGGATCCACATGCGTAACGAGCTGCTACCGGGTCATCGTGACGGGCGACATAATGAAGGATTGTTTCATTGTTTCCAGAAGAGATGTCTATGTTCCAGTAGTTTAGAATCTACTTAACGGTTTCCGTGTTACCAAGGGATATTGCTATCATTAAAGCAGTTTTCTCCATTGCGATCTAGGAGTGAAAAAATCTTTTTCATGACGATATATGAAGTATAACATCGATATATCGTTTGCTGCTGCTGCTCGATGAGCTATTATCTGTCCTTGTTCATATATATTAACGTTTGCTCCGTGCTCTAGTAGTAAATCTGTGATGTCGTGCTTGAGTAGGATCACACTTTCGTGTATCAACGTTCAACTTCCATGTCTTCTATTTAAAATATTTGTTTTCGCCCCAAGGTATTGGCGTTGGTATGTATTTCTTAAGATATTGACGTAGTGTTTCTTGAGGGGCGTGTACTGCTCGCATAGTCAGCTTATTATTGGTTAGTTAAAACAACGGCTAACTTTTCGTTATGAAGTTGTCGTGCACGGGTGGTTTCTTGAGTTGATTGTGCTTGTATGGATTAAAAAATATGTGTACTCACTTTTTCGTGTTGCGAAGATGATTGTGGTGGTTCAATTGTTTCAACGCAGTGATCAGCTGGTGGTTATAGAAGGTAATTGTTGAGTAGGGCGTAACAAGAGTTACGGTCGCGTCACTGTCATCCGTGTCTTCGATAATGTCGTAGTGGATTGTGACAAAAGGTTGGGGTGTTTGGTTATCCATTTTGACTGATGTGTTTTTAACTTTTCACAATTCACTAGTTGTGTGAGAGAATCACTTTTCACGACGAGTGTTTGGGTCAGATTGAGAGTCGCGTTTTTTTTGTGTGTGTTTTGCTATATGGGTTGTGCTACTGTTGTGCGATTCCATATTGGTTAAATATGGTATATGTGCATGTGTATTTGGGCATAAATGGGTTGAAAGATGTTAAGCGGAAAGATGAGTTGAGCGGAAGTAGAGTAGAAAGGCTTTTATGGGCAATTTAATTTTTTTTTTGTATGTAGTAAGTATGTTTTTTTTAGTTATATATGGATTAGATTTTCAAATCTCTCTCCCTTTAACAGAGAGAGAGGGTGTGCACTTCCTTTTTTTAGATAGTAGTGTAGTGTGATACGAGATCACCATGTGTATTACAAGCAGTTCACAAGTACATGACAAACGAGAGAAAGAGAAGGAGAGAGAGAACTGACTGACTCTGATTTACTTTGCAAAAGCCTCGCATATTGATACTGAAGCGCGAGTGAACAACTCGCGCTCCCGCGTCTATCGCGGAGACTTTCACAAGCCTGTGAAAGCGTGTGAATTCACGCATGTCAGTGTGTTGATGCGAACGCGGCTCGCGGATTCACACTTCGCCGCGCTTCGCATAATGTACCGATTTCCAATAGACAGGAAGCGCCGGTGCATCCCACCTTATGAATGCCGGCCACTTTCCTTTAGGCTTGTTACAACTCTTGATTCTGGGTCATTACAGTAGTGATGGTAGGGTGGAGGGGAGAACAGGAAAGAAGGCCAGAGAGGAAACAGTCGAAACACCTGCTAGTTAGGCAGTAGGGCGAGTAGCTACTGTAAATTTCCCTTTAACTTTGTTGTTTTAAATCTAAGAATCTTTTCCAAAATTTTTTTTAAACACTTTTATACCTAAGTGTCCTGCCAACAAATGGCCATGATTTTTATTTCTTTAACTTTTACTTGTTATACAATTAATCTCTTATTGTTATTTATTATTTTCTACTTTGTATTTATTTCATATTTATATCTTTTTATTTTCACTTGATTTTGCTCTTTAATTACTTCAGCCCGTTGGCTCATTATTATTATCTTTGTTACTAATTGTCGTTCTCTATTTTTCACTTAATATTTATTTTACTTTATACTTACTTTACTCGTTTTATTCTTTTGCTATATTCTCTGGCTTTTTTCTTTAATATTCATTTGTTTTATTTTTGTCGGCTCACTGGCTCATTATTATTATCTTTGTTTCAAATTCTCGTTTTTTTAAATTCTTTCTCTAGGTTTAGCCTGGCGCTTAGCCTCTTTGCTTGGCTGGCCTTTCAGCAATCTGGCAATTTTATTTTATTTGTTTTTTTTCTAACAATGTTTCCAATGTTCAGGAGGGCTGGAGTCTGTATTTCAATACCGCGCCTAAGCCGTATGTTGATCCATCCGTATTGATGATAAATTTTTTCGCGAAGGTTTCCAGGATATCTCAGGATATGTCTAGGCGCAATATTTTTAATGCAATTAAAGGCGTTCCTTACTCCTACCCAATTTGTTATTGCGCGCTTTTCGTTTTTAGTCAGTGCTGTAATGGATGTACTTTTCTGCAAAAACCACGGACAAACTTATGGTAATAGCTCATGAGTCTTGGAATGATCGTAATTTGTTTATATTCTGATTGGTTGTTGGTATGGATTCCAATTTTTTTTTTAAAGATGCAACATATGGAGCTTTTCTTTAAAAAAAAACATACTTACTGCTGTATTGATTAAATGCGTTACTGTTCTTACAACGCATTTTTTTAATGCAATCATTCTCTCTAAAAAAATAAATATCAGAAGATACCAGGCTGGCTTTAGTGCCGGTATCAATTAGTCCATTGGTTCGCATATCAAAATTAAGGTTGAATTCTTATTAGTTGTGGGGGTTTGGGTTATTTGTTGGGTCAGGTTATTTGTTGATAATATGGAATTACTAGCTAATGTTCCCATACTAGTAGCCGTGGTCGTAATTATGGTTGGCGTGATCCATGTCCGTCCAACATTCTCTAGCGATATGTCTTCTTTTTTCGCAATTATAACAGGTTATGTTCTTTTCGATTTGAAGACGACTGTCTTCGTGAATTCGCTTGGTCTTGATTTTTATTTTGCCGTGGTCTGTTATGATAATTATTCTGATTACTTAAGTCATGTTGCGATCTATAACGCTGTATTGGTTGATTTCCGTTGTAATTACGATACCGATTGTAGTGTGCTGGGCTTTGGTCTCTGCTACGCGGTAGCTGTTACTTCGTTCATGCTGGCGTGAAATACTGGGATCCCTACTCTCTGGTGAGGGATTGTCTCGAAAATTGTCCTCTTGGGTCTCGTCAAGAATGACGACCTAGCGAAGATCGCCTTGAATCGTAGCGATTCAGTGCAGCGACGGTCGCTTTGTGTTCTTGTGAAGAATCCCGTCTTTTTCCTAACTCGGCTAACTTTGGTTTAAGACTCCCTATTTCTAATTTCTGCTGCGTTAACTCTTCGTCTTGTTGCTCTTCGTGATGAGTGATACCAGCGATCACTGCTGTCAACTCTTTATCTTCACTACTTTCTTTATTTTGTAAAAATTGCTCAGAAACGAATAGACACTCACACAGCTTTTCGAAATCATTAAAATCTGCTGGCATTCTTAAATATGATTCGGCCTTGATTTTTGGTAAAAGGCCTTGCAAAAGAATTTTAGTTTTAATATCATTTCGCATTTTCCTAGCTTTTGATAGTAGGTGATCTTCAACAACGGTTTTATTAAGGTCGTCTAATTTATTTACCTTTACCTCAATGGTGTCATATAGAACAATTAATCTAGATACAAACGCTCTACAGTTTTTTTGGGTTTTTGTTTTAACGTATATAACTTTTTTCTAAGAGCGGCTAAGTCGAAAGAGTCTTGAAAACGTTCTATTATATCTTTTCGCCAATCCTCATAATTTAGGTGGTTACCTTGTTCTTCGGCATAATTATCGTGCCATTCTAAAGCTTCTCCTTTTAATCAATCCGAAAAGAGACGAAGTTTTTGATCTTCGTCCCAGTCGTTATTTCTGGCCACATGTTCGGCTGCTTTTAGCCATTGACTGATAAGTTTATCAGTTCTTTTCCCTTTAAATGCTGTTATAGATTTTTATCCTCTCGGGAGAAAAGTTTTCCTAACACCTTTACAATAGGTTTAGTGACGTTATCTAGTATTGTTGTGTCTTGTGCTGTTGGTTCCTGACTTGTGTTGAGGCCGGATGGGCCTGCACCGCCAGCACCGTGGCTTAGTCTTGCGCCCATTCCCATGATTGAAATGCTCACCCTTTGAGTATTAACTGCTCTACTATTTCTTTTTTGTCAGATATAAGATCGTCCTGATCGTTAGTCTGTACGATCAAGTAATCTATTATTTTCTGTATTTCTGTGTTGGTTTCTTGGCTATTGAGTTCTTGTTGTAGGGATTGATTTGGATTACTTGACGTGAGATTTTTTAGTTCTTCTATAGCCTGTGCTGCGTGAGAGGTTTTGTTAGCGATGTCCTGTAAATTTCTCTCATAAAACTCTTCTATTTCCTTATAAATTTTTTCTCGTTCTTCGAGGTCTTTTATTTTAAAGTTCTTGACCTTCTGTTCGAGATTGTAATTAATTTTTTTAAGATCGACTATTTCGGTGACCTGTACTTTGTTCTGAAAGGACACTTGTTTGAAACTGTTTTGAGTTTGTTCTTTCGTCGTGGTTATCTGATTATTCAATTGTTTAGCCAAATCTAATTCTTTCTGCAAAGATACGTTTTTGTTCTGGAGGATATGGTTTTCTTGCTTTACTTCTATTATGTGTTTTCGGATTCTTTAATCTTTTCTTCTAGATTGTTGTTAGCTTCTAAACTACTTTCTTCTATCTTTTCTATATGTCGTTGTTCAGATTCTAGAGCTTTCTTAAGTTGTGTAGTACGTTCGATCTCTTCTTTTAATGCTTGCTGTAGGTTCTCAACTTTGGAATTCGAATCTGCAGCTGACTGTAATTGCTCAGCTTGCTCTCTTGCTTCTTTTAGTTCTGCTTGTAGTTTGCCTATGTGTAGCTCACACTTGGGTTTTTAGAATTTTCAATAATAAATATTGAAATTCAAAATACCCGTTTGATGCCGTTTTGATACCAGTGTTTTACTGCGGTGTTACATCCACTTGTTTACGTGATAAAAGGCGGGTTTCACACGGGAATTTAGAACAATTTTTTTTAGTAGTTTTTTTGGTTTGTTACACTGGTTTAATTCAAGAGTTTTACATTAAGGTCATTCTCATATTAATTTTTATTTTCTTATTTTCTTCTATTGTGCCATTAAAGTTAGTATCTATTACAATATTCAAATTTATTTTATCGCAACTCCCGTTTACTACATTATTTTCTTTTTTTTTTAATCACCGTATTTCTTTTATAATGTGAATTTGAATGTTCCGTCATTCAGAGTTGCCGCGATCGTTGGAAATGATCGAGATCAAAGGATCTATCGATCAATTTTCCCTGATCGAGAAGATCGAATTGATCACAGCAGGTTATCGACATCAAAAGGGTCACATGATCGAGATATTTCTCGATCAAGACGAATTTTGCGCCACCTAGGTTGAACAATTTTTTGAAATGGTCTGTTTTTTTAGACGACGTGAATTTATGCAACTTCAGGTGTTGCAGTAGCATTCAGTTTATTCTAAACATAGTGTTGCAAATCTTTTAAAACTACCTAATATTGTCAGATGAGTTTGGGAGCCTTCACCTTCAACATCAAAAGATGATAGCATTGATTTGTAAGTAACTACATTTTGTAACAGGCTGTTAAAGTAAATATATTACATTTTCAATTTCCATCACCAGAACTGAGTGTCAACCTGCACTGACAGAAAACAAAAAATATCTAGTCTTTGTCCAACCAAATTACTTAAAAAAATTAGCAGTACAAAAAAAACAACGGTTTACAAGTGCGTGAAAGATTGTTGAGCACAGCAGGACTCATTTTCACAGCAAACATGTTGTAAATTTGACCACTAGAAGTGTCCTTCAGGCTCAATTAATGTCAAGACGTGGATTAGCTGAATTCATCAGCTAGACACAGACACTAAAGACTACAACATGATGTCAGAAGTGGTGGAGTAATTTTGAATTTTCTCTAGTGTTTTGGGTCCCGCTGAAGAGTTTCTTAGACTTGTCTGATGAAAGTGTAACCCTAGTGTACTTTCTCTTTAGTGTAGGCTAACATAGCCTCAGAGTGTTTCTGTCACTAGACACCAGTTTTGTTTCTCTCTCCTCGTCTCTGGTGATCGTACTGTATCCATCGTAATCTCGGACATCCTATTCTGCAAGTGACGCGTTCCTTCAACATCGCCTAGTTGATTTTATTGACTTTTGCCTCCAGTAATTTGGTCCTTCTTTCTTTCGAGTTTTTTCAGGTCGTGGTCTCGTCAATTTCGGTGGGTACATTTTGGCTACTCGTAAAGACGAGAAAGATGAAGAATTTATAGTGGGAGTGCTGCTGTCACTGCTTGGAAGAGAATGCATGAAAATTTACGAAACACTGCCATTAACAGCTCCTGAGGCAAAGAAGAAAGGCACGGTGTTGAATGCCTTCGAAACTTATTTCCAGCCTCTCACAAGTGAGGTGTTTGATCGGTTCTTGTTCCACCACCGCCATCAGCAACCGGGAGAACGATTTGACACGTATTGTGGAACTTAGCTTGGTGAAGTCGTGCAATTATGGCGCTACAAAAATAGTTGAGTCGTTACTACGAGACCAGATTGTGTTAGGTGTGGCAAATGAACAAGTGCGAGAGAAAATTTTTTTTTTGGAAGAATTATC
The DNA here is from genome assembly GCA_030770115.1 of Daphnia galeata. Classification (NCBI taxonomy): domain Eukaryota; kingdom Metazoa; phylum Arthropoda; class Branchiopoda; order Diplostraca; family Daphniidae; genus Daphnia; species Daphnia galeata. The sequence goes on along the minus strand of CM061123.1, from coordinate 7,262,343 downwards.
CTTAGCTAAAGCATGCAGCATAGTTCGTGCATGTGAGTCAGCTTCTTCTCAACTCACTCAGATGGTGTCCCGTTTAGATTCATCTGCGAACCATCTCAACGACAGGACCGACAAGAGGAAAACCGCCATCGTCTCAGTCAAGTGCAAATCGTCAGGGGTTCGTTAAGTGACAATGCCAGAAAGCTCGCTTTATCGTCCAATGAGAATTGCCAAACCGTTAAAGAAATTTTTTTGAGCCAATCACATTCGAGATAGATCGCGCCAGACAATGCCAAGTATTTTGCTGGCGTATTGTTCGAAGTAAAAGTGCGTTGAAAAATGGCGTAAAATATTTACGACTTCGCAACTTTCATACTTTGCGTGCAGACGAATTCCAATTTTTCCTTTTTACACAAGTTAAATCTCGACAAGTGAAAATTTCTGCACCAAGACCGCGCATGCCATGATATGTTACGGTGAATGGTGTGCTATATCTGCTGAATAACACACACTCAGTTCAAAGTAAGTCAATCAAAATATTATAATAAATGTTTGTAGCTTAATAGGTAGGTGTGTTTATGTCTGTGAAACCTATAGGGATTTCATCAGTGGCTGTGGCACCACGAGGAAATGTCCCAACTGTTATACGCCTTCCATCTATTCAAAAATCTGTTCATCATAATCAACTCCCGTTTGCAGTGGCACCACGAGGAAATGTGCCAGCTGTTATATGCCTACCATCTGTTTCAAAATCCGTTCATCGTAATCAACTGCCAGTTTACAACTCCTTGTAAGTTAATGACTTGGTGTGTTGGAGTTTGTCTGAAATCACATGCAAAGCATTTATCAAATTTCAAATCCTACACACTTGTTTTATTTCTGCGTAATAATTGTGAAAATAATCAGAATATTTTGACGAAAGGTGCACCTCCGTTTGAGAAGGAAATTCGTCCTCACTCGCAGCAATTAGTTCTTGCTCCGTTAGCTAAAAAAGGTATTTAAATGTTTTCTCTCTTTCATAGTTTTCTACTTTTAACCATAATTATTTTTTATTGTAGATACGGAGAATAAGGTTATTGTGGAAATCAATGAAGTACCAACCCAACCAACCCAACCCCCGTACCAACCCAAACAATGTGATTATGCTGCTAAATCTGCTCAGCATTGGGAGGAGAAAGAAATTCTCATGTTGCTTTCCTGTTACAAGAAGTTCCTTCCTCGTTTTCGAAAGAAACGAGAGTCGGAAAAACGGATATGGACAGAAGTAAGATTGAATTATTTAGTTTTTCATCATTCCCTTTTTTAAAATCTTTGTGTTTCTTTTCTGTATAGGTTTCTGATTTAATGCAAACGCAATGAGTTACTGTATCGGTTGAACGGTGCACGGCGAAGTTGAAATCGTTGCGGGGAACGCTACAACAACATCAATGAGAAAATACAGAAGGACGGGAGTGTCATAAGATCGCAGGGGCCTTACTTCGAGCGAATGAATGTTGTCCTTGGCTTCGACGACACAGTTAGATTGCAGTATGTGCATGAGGTAGAAGCAGGCCAAAAATCAAAGTTGCCCAAAGAAGACTTGAAAAGTTCGTGTGAAGTAAAACTCCTCAACTTCATCTACCCCCAAGAAAATGAAAACAAGAACTAACGCGGGTGAGACGCTCAGTCGTTTAACCGATCTAGAATCCGAAAGAAACACGCAAGAGACAAGGAGTTTTTATAAACATGGAAATCTCAAAGTGAATCAAATGCTGCGAAGAACCACGCCATTATTGCTGCATCACAGGCGATCGTACAAGTATTTAAAAAAGAATTAATATGTAGAAATATTAATTAAGTATTGATCCTTTGTAATATGCCTCTTCAACACATCTTTCTATTCTGGATTGATTTCTTAATTATCTGATAACTGGAAATTGAAGCAAGCAGACCACGCAAGTTATTTTTACAAAAGATGGCCAGAACAGAAAACATTTGTATCTTTCCTGGATATCTAAGGCGAATTTTCGCGCATGAATTTAATTTACTTTTTTTGTTTAGGTGAATTGAAAAATTTCACACCAAAATGGATTTTAGCTGAAGTTACTTTAGCTTAAGTAAAATTTTAAATTCTCCTTAATTTTTTCACCTTTATTTTTTCTGAATGCGACGTTGTCAAACAACCAACAAGGGCCAAAATTAACTTCAGCCAAAACTTTTTTTGGGCTGAACTATTTGGGCCAAAATGCGCCTCTAATATACATCATTCATAGATATCTTAAATACATCTTTGAAAAATGCTATCGTATTATTAGCAAGCTATTAAATCTTGTTCGCAAGTGCCAAACCTTTATTGCAACTATTCAATCGTACTATCGATATCATATCTAATCTGCCCATCCAAAAAGTAAAAATATCCAAGCGTGATTAAACTACATTTTAAAAACAACAATGGTCCAATGTTCCTCCTTCGTTGGCGGTCGTTATCAAAAGTTTTCTAGAAATGCAGGACCTGAGTTCCTTGTGGGAGATTTGCAACTTAACCTAAGTCTCAGGTTAAGTTGCAAATCTCCAATGTGTTGTGATGAAAAATGGCTAGGTTGTGTTGATTGATAATTTTGTTGAAAAAATCGGCGAAAAATACAGTGCCTACCTAAAGTATCCGAACACCCGAGAGAACCTTATGGGAAAAGGTCATTTACTCGGCGCTCTTATCAATCGAGTTTTCGTCGGAAAGCGACGAATTTTTGTTTAGAGTTGTTTTGTTTTTTGTTTGCTAACTTACTCCTGGCAAAGTTCTTTGAGTATAAGTATGAAAAAGAACACAACGTCATGAGTCACATAATGAGGCTCACGTCAATGGCAGAAGAACCGAGAAATCTTGAATCCCCCTCACGGATCAACAACTGATCATGAAGATTCTTCATTCACTAACGATAAGTTATCGAGCCTTTCAGTCAGCATGGCAGAGTGTTCCAGTACTTGAAACAGACAATACAGAATCTCACAACCAGACTCATTGGAGAAGAAGCGTTAACTAGAAATATAAATAAAGGCGAGATGGATCCAGCGGACGTGGTCTTCTTCCCTGGACAAACACCCCCCAGCCTCTGACGTAGCCTTTCACGCACCAAGGGGTAGAGGTGGAGGATACTCATCATTCAGGAGAGGAAGTAGAGGATTTCGTCGCAGAGGCGGGGGTTCCAGTGGAACTACCTCCACTATCGTCAGTTTCAGCTGCGATCAAAAGGGCCACAAGTCTTATAACTGTCCCAGTAAACGGACTGAAGAGAGAAAACACAAAGGGATGAGAAGTTCAACAAGAGCCGCACCTCCTTTGGATGTGTCTCGTCGTCACTCTGTATCGTCGCAAGACAACCGGATTTTTGGTTCGTGGATTCAGCCGCGTCCAGTCACATGACGGACAAGAGATCGTTTTTCACCACGTTCAAAGAAATACCCCCAGGTGTTTGGAAAGTAAATGGAATTGAAGGAGTACAGCTTGAGGCACGAGGTATTGGAAACATCAATGTAACAATTTTCATTGAAGGAGAGGAAACAAGAGGAACGTTTCAAGACGTATTGTTCGTGCAAAATTTATCAGTCAATCTCTTCTCTGTTGGATCGGCCACGGAAGCGGGCCTCGAGGTTCACTTTAAAGGAACCAAGCCATCGTTCAGCATGAACGACAGCACGGTCATGACAGGAGAGAGGATTGGAGATTCACTCTATTAGTTGAGTGTGCTGGCATACAACTGTAAACATCGGTCTCATTAGCGTTTGCCCATCTACTCCATCATTTGTTTGCCCATGCAAACTGCAGAGATGTGATCAGGACAATCAAGTCAAAGGCTGTCAAAGATACCAAGCTCAACCCCGGACAAGACAACACAGCCAAACCGTGTAACGGCTGCGTTTACGGAAAGATGCACCGACTACCTTTCCCAACAAAAGGAAGGGAGAGAGCTGAGAAATGTTGTAATTTCAGACAAGGATTTGAGTAAATGATAAACTCAACTAGGCTTCTGTATTTATTAACAGGAACTTGTATGTCCTCGAACACGTGGGCTTCATGTTACACAACATGGCTTAAGTTAGTTAAACAAAGAATAATTACCTGAGTGTAGAACACTCGGATGAGAAAACACAAGAGTGAATTAAATTAAGCACAGTTAACTCCAATGATAAAAGAAAACTAAAGACTGCTGTGATAAAGCAGTGAACAAAGTGATCAATAACTACTGCTGTGATGAGCAGTTAAGAGTAAACCAGAAATTCTACTGCAATAAGCAGTGTACAAAATCAAACAAAGAAAAGGATTTCTTTCTCCAGCAATCGTGGATCAACGACTTGTTCTTGTTCAAGAGAGATCCGTACAGCGTGGTGTCAGCAGCCAAGTGAGAGAGATGAGGGAGAAGAGGAAGGCTTATATAGGGTAGGACGTCTATATAGGCAGGCCAGGACGTCTCCCAGATGTTGATTGCTGCCACCTGGTGGTTTGTATGGTTGTATAATTCCAACAAGAAAGTTGGCGAACTAGTCCATGGCGACGTGGGAATAGTCAATATCACTACTCCAGATGGTTGCAGTTTCTACTCCCTGCTGAAGGATGACTTTACTGAGTTTACCAACGCAAATCTCCTGAGGAAGAAAAGTGATGCTGCCACCCACGTCATTGAGTTCTGCGAGAAGATCAAAACTCAAACGGGAAATCCAGTAAAAAAGTTCTGAGAACAGATTAAGGGACGGAGTATCGTGAAAAACGGTTCAACAAGTGGAAACAAGATTCCGGTATCATTCACCAACTGACCTGCAGGTATACGCCGCAACAGAAACGGCGTTAGCGAGAGAGCCAACAGGACAATAGTAGAAGGGGTCAGAAGTTTGTTGTACAACGGCCGTAATGATAGAAAATCTCCCAACACAGGAAGTAACGTGTAAGAGTTGTGGGGAGAGTTTCTATGCGCAACAGTCTATATCAGGAATAGGATTTTAACGGCCCAAACAAATACTACTCCGTATGAAAAATTCTTCTGAAAGAAACCGGCCGTGAACCATTTAAGAGTGCTCAGGTGTCAAGATTAAAACTCGACCATACCTCTGAAATTGGATGGTTAGTGGGGTACTGCGAAAAACACAAAAGGCTGGCGGGTGTGGAACCCCCCAAAAAAGACAAATTATTATCTCATGCGATGTCATATTCGATGAAAACGATATTCATCGGAGACGAAATCACCAAGTCAGCGTCTGAAGTCAAACACAACGGTGAACCGTTTCGAGTGCTTATGGAAGCGTTAGAAGCGAATAAACGTGAGGTACACGCAATGAATGCCGACCAAGGAGAACAAGAACAAAACAAGGACGTTGATGTTGATGAGTTAATCGACAAAGAGGCTCCAGCTCTAGTTGGCGATGTCACTCATGGTGGTGTTACAGAAAATAAGCTGCCGGATGAACAAGCTGCTGCCTTGATCTCGACTAGCCATGATTATTTCTATCGAACCAGATCCGGAAAACGCTACGGCAACTCACTAGGCTTACCCGTACAAAAATGTATGCTAGTTCCCTACTAGGAACAAGCTAGCTGTCTGCTGTTATGCATACTGTTGCATAGATGGCTTCTCCTAGAAAGGGTTTTCTCAAAAACATACTTGCAGATAACTGCTTTGCGCTTATTAGTTATCAACTAATATGTGCAGTTAAGTCGCAGGTAGTTATGATATGATGAGTAGGTAACGGATATACACTAGTAAATTCTGTACATGTATGATCCGCTAGGTATTTAACCAGCTCAAGTTCCTCCATATATATTTATTACTTTCCTTAAATTTATTCCCCCCTTCGTTGCCCAGTAATTTAAATACAATATATTTTAATTGATGCTACCTTTTATTTTTACTGGTAACACTTCCTGTGTCTGATGGCAGATTAACATGGTTACATATAAGGGGTTCAAACCTTGAAAGACGATTTCAAACAACAATTTAGAGAACACACCAACTTTTAAAGACGATTTCAAACAACAATTTAAAGAACACACCAACTTTGAAAGACAGGTTTAAAAAAAATGATTAAGATATCACCCCATCAATCCAATAAAAAATGATTAAATGACTGAGTTATGGCTTGATGGGAACGCAAAAGGTTAAAAAACGGGAATCTTAAATTTGGGAGCAACTACTTTGCAGCTTTTTCGTCTTCACTTAAAATGATGGGCAAGTTAGTTTCCGATTGCGGCGTGTTGATTGCGAGAAAAGCCCTAGTCTCGGTCGACAATTTTGAGCGGATTGCAACTCGGACATCCTTTGGCTTGATCACTTGGTTGTGATATGTCTTCCATGCTTGGATCATGAATACTGAAAACGAATAGAAGTGTTTCAATTTATATTGAAAACAGTTTTACAAAAAAAACTTACAGGTTAAGGCTAAAACATCTTCCTTTGGTAAACCGGGCTTAACCGGTGTTGGTGGCGTATTGCCAAGTTTCTTTGCTCGAGGGGCCATTCCGGTCAACGTGTGATTACTCATATACTCACGAGTGTAAATGGATTCCATAAGTTTGTTGACCATCAAGTGGAGATTTCCGCTCATTAGCCTTCCTGTTTGAATGGCAAATTTCAGATCAGATTTCTCGATTCTTAAATTGTGCCCTTGAACTAGTTGTACCTGTAAACAGAGTTATAATTAATATGGCTTAATATTTAAAGAAATAATACGTCGTTTACCATAACGGGTTCCATTGATGTTGATTGTCGTGATAAATTATGAGTGGCAGCAGTATTGTCTTCTTTCGAGGAACCTCTCATTGTCGTCCCATTAACTGCCGAAAGTGCAGCAGTTATTCCTACAAAAAAAAGTTTACAATTTTATATTTCGTTCAAATGAAGAAGCTAGTTTACTTACTTTCAACCAAATTATCTGGATTTTTGCTCTTTAACTGAAGAATTTCATCTTCGAGAGATTTCATTTTAGCATCCTTTTCCTCCGCCTCGTGGTAAAGAAAATCATTTTCATTCTCAAGATCGCTGATTCGGCTCTTCATATCTAGCATCTAAAATGAAATCGTAAATTCAAGTCATGGTTTACAACAAAATAAAAGTAAAGTTTTTACAAATATTCACCTGCTGATGACGAGAGGGTGTTGAATTGTTCGTTGATAACACAGAACCACAGTGATTTTCTGTCGTATTTTCCTTATCAGCTGTTGAAATGGCCAAAGATTTAAGAACATTGCTTTCAGAACAACCAGAAGACGGTTTATGATGATACAAAAAATTGTCATCATCGTCAATGTTTTGTCCATCGGCGACATTTGAACTTTCCATTGAGTCTTCATCACTTTCATCTAAAACAAAATATGAGAACAACTGTTGAAAAAAGAATAAACAAATGGATCACCTGATGTATCTTTGAACATATCTTTCTGTTTATCACTACTGTCATCTTCGTCATCAATTGGTGATGGGGAAGGAGATTAATGGACGTCTTCTGTGTAAGTTAGCCTCTTTTTCGCAGTAGGCTGATGACCACATTTCTTTAAAGCTTTATCCTTTTTCTTCGATGCTTCTACAGCCTTTTTCATTGACTCTGCTTCTGCCTTTCTCATTGACTCTTCTTCAGCCCTTTTCTTTGATTGTTCTTCTGCTTTTTTCTTTTCCTCCTCTTTGGCCTTTTCCCTTGACACTTCTTCTGTGGATTTTTTGGATTCTTCTTCTGTCTTTAAATTCTCCATTTCAACTCTTCCGGTTGGTTTTTCTATAGTTTTAAAAAGTAGACGATTAACATTCATAAATAAGTATCAATGCTTATATACTAACTTGAATAACCATGAAGAGTTGCAACGATGACTTTCTTTTTTCCATCCATAGTCTCTACTCTAAATATATTTAAAACATCTTATTGGTTTTACATCCTATTTATGAAACGATAGAAATTTGTATACCTTATTTTAATCTTGGTCTTCAATTCAAACAATTTCTGAATATTGTCGAGGAGTTTAATATTGTCATTTTCAGGTAACTTAGGCGATGAAACCATTCCAGCTGTTCCAATAGTGTATTTCCCATTGGAATCTATTTTGAATAAGACGTGGATGCTGTTGATGTAGTTACTTTTCTTTGCAGACATTTAAAGTGACCTACGTATAGATAAATTACAAAAAAAGTGGACATGTAACACATTTCAAGGAAACTTAGCTAAATATTCCGATCTTTAAATCCCTTCTCTTTGACAATTTCAGATTAAGTCATGAAAAAACATGTATATTTACCGAAAAAAACCAAGTTGGTTTACCAGGAGAGCACAAATTGTAGGGTTATGATAATTATTCAATGAGATATATCACAGCAAGATTTCAAAACGTGTCTAAAATAAGCCCCTGAAACTTTTTTACCAGAGGAAGAGGCACAATCAGCTGACGTCTTCCCGCGGACAAGTGAGGCAACAATGTCTGAAATTTAATAACCCTAAACACATAAATATCAAAAGCCTTAAATGCAAATGTGAAGCGTCTGTTGCCGTTACGTGAATCTTTGCATTACATAATAACAAACTTTTCAGTTCATTTTTAACAACAGTTACGTAAATCTCCAAAGCAAGTTTTGTGCACTAAGTTCAATTTTGGATCGAGTGTTACAGTTTTGGGAAATGGCAGAGAAGGAAAAAGATGGAAATTTTTCTAAGAGACGGCGCATTACTGGAAGTTCTAAATGGACATTAGATAAGATTTCACGTCAGATTACTGAATCTCAAGCCACATTAGACGTTGATAAAATGATAATGATGCAAGGACTAGACTCAGGTGGATATGCTCCAACCAGTACATATCACAGTAACGAAGCTTCATCAATATTTTTGGTTAGTCTAGTATAATAATTAAATCGACAAATAAAATTTTTTATGAGAAATTCCTTTTATCATTAAAGGAATCGGATTTATCTCAAGACTCAAGGAACGCTCAGCAAGTTTCTTTGTTTTGTGATGATGAAGAAGAGCTTGCAGGTTAATTTTAATATCATTCAAGGTTTTCTAAAAATAACAATCCCAAATTTAGCTGTCATTTCAAAAGAGAAGGATATTACGCCGACTGAACAGACTGACTCGATCGGATTTTCTCCCGAATTGGAATCCTTTATGATGGAATCAGAGAAGTGTCCAGAGGCTGTTTTTGATATGGAAACGGATTTGAACGAATTATTTGATATTTTTTCGGACGATGACGAGGAATATCCTGATGACGATGATCTATCGGTAGGAAAATAACTATATCCATTTACTTTTTTAGTACTCTTCCATATAAATATTATGCGTCTATTATTAAGGTTACAGTGGGAAAAGATTTTGATCGGATTCAAGTTACGCGGCTACTTTCCGCTGCATTTTACTTGAAACATGGTTTATCCAAGTCAGGCCTTGGTGATTTCCTCGACATTTTAAATGTTTCTTCTGAGCTATATCAAGATGAAGAGCTAAGAAGTCCATATATGTTTATGAAAAAATATGGGATCTTAAATGCCGATCTTAAAAGAATTTATCCTTGTTCTACGTGCTCCAAGACCATAGAAAACGACGAGAGCGGATATCCGAAAGAAACTCAGCCTTGTGGGCACAATTATTGCAAGGAAACATCAGACAAATGCTACACTCTCTTGCTGCCCGTTGAAGAACAAGTGAAATTTTTCCTTCGTCACCATGGAATTAAAAGAAATTCTGCATCTCCGCCTGATGATCAAGACAGAAAAGGTGACGTTTACACGGGCGATCGCTACAAGCAGTACGTAAAAGAAGGGCTAATCAACGAGCGTACAGTAACTCTGCAAGTTAATACTGATGGCGCTCACAAATTTAAAGCGAGTCAATACGCTTTCTGGCCCTTTATGGGTATTATAAATGAAACGGGTTATAAAACCCGACGCTCAAATATAATTTTAATGGCTTTATGGTTTGGGAAAAAGAAGCCTCCAAGAAATGTTTTTTTAGATCCTTGCGTCGATGTTTTAAAAAAACTTTGCTCGACTGGGGTTGAGTGTGATAAAACCACATACATCATCCGACCAGTCATTGTGACTGTAGATACGGTAGCCCGACCAATTCTTAGAAATACTATGCAGTTTAATGGTGCATATGGTTGTGATTTTTGTTTGAATCAGGGTATGTTATTTTAAAAAGGGATGGGTTCAATTATTTATTTTAAAAAAATTCCATTTTACCAGGAAAATCAGTAAAAATTGGAAAAGGACACACCCTTGTTTACTGTGAACCACCAGATGATTCCTTACCAAAGTATCCGTTGCGTTCCACTTTTCAATATCGAAATGATCTCAAAGTAGGCCCTATTTAAAACACATTAATTTTTCGCAAGTGCTTCTATTTAGATACAAGAAATAACATAATTAAATATATTTTTTGTAGGAAGCGGTGAAAAGCGGGAAAACATTTCATGGGATAAAAGGGCCTACGTCTCTTGCAAGCATAGAAGGTTTTAATTTCATTGGAGCCTTTATCCCTGAGTATATGCATTGCATTTGCCTGGGTGTAATCCGCTATTTGATTATTTTATGGATTTCCCCAACATGCAGCAAAGAACCATGGTACATCAGTAAGGATAAATTAAAAATTCTAAACAAGCGCTTATCAAACACCAAACCCCCGTATGATATCACAAGAACTCCAAGAACTTTAGACAGCATCAAGTATTGGAAAGATTCGGAGTTTCGAGCGTTTGCACTGTATTATTTCCCTCTTCTTGAGGGCATTTTGCCAGAGCCCTATTTTTCTCATTTCGCCCATTTGTCGTACGCTCTTTCAGTCCTGTTACAAGAATCTGTCCCTACTGATTGCGTTAAAGATGTAGGTGTTCTTCTCGAAGACTTTGTTAAGAAAGTCGAACTTTTTTACGGTGAAAAGTACGTAAAATTTAATATTCATCTCCTAACGCACCTGTCAAAAAGTGTTTTGGACTGGGGTTGCTTGTGGGCCACTTCTGCGATTATACCGGAATGGTTCAACGGCCAGTTACAGGGGCTTGCTAAAGGAACTCAGGCTGTTGTTGAACAAATGGCAACTACTTTTTTAATGAAAAATTCAGTTCGGAACGAGGCTATAGATTTTTCGAAAACTCAGGAGGTTCCTTTGAATATTTCAAAATTAATTCGTAAAATGATTTGTTTACCAAACACATTCGAGACCCAATACTATAAATGCCTAAATATTGAAGGAGATATTTGCCTTAGTCTGCTAGGTAAACCAAACAGAAAAAATCTTTCAATAGAAGAGCAAAGTTTTGTTGAATCTGCTCTGCTTCAAGTAGCCAAAGATAAAATTCAGTCATGGGAAATTCAAAATATAGTAGAGATAATAGAGAATACAGCTTGTTCCTTTTATCCCAGATTATCTTTCCGAAATTGGAGTAGCTCTATATTTACTACATCCTCCTATGTCCGTTCCAAGAAGCGTATAAATTACTGCGCTCTCTTAAATGACGGTCGATTTTTTAATATAGAAAATTTCGTTTATATTGAAGGAGCGAAAAAAGATTTCCAGGTTTTTATATTTGGTCGTCCCATGGGTCACGAGTTTCAATATATCTATTCTCCGTGTTTGCTGGGCAAAGCATTTGTTTGTTTACCTGGTCAGACAGCAAAAGTTACAGGGTTGGGTGGCTTGGAAGCAATAATGCCATATCAAATAGGAAGAAAATGTGTAGTTGCGGCTTACAATTCTTTACTTCCTTCTTTTATTATAACGGCCCTAACAAACACTTTAGAAACTGATTAAAAAATAATGCAATAAATTTGTGGCCGTAAACAGTGAAATAAATGGTTCAATTAAAACCTTTCGATTTCTATCATTTATTTATTTTCACATATATTATTATTTAGTAGTCAAAACGGTGCATCATCTTTCATTGTAGTAATAGATCGAGCAATTAGCCAATTATATGCAAAGAATAAGGAACAGGCAACATATAATATAAATTATTATTTTATTCATATATATTATTCTATGTGTTGATGTTCGAAATACACTTATTAGTTACAATTTATTTGTGTATTAGTTTTTTACTTACTAGAGCCGTATTTTTTTTAGTTGGGAATTAACTTATCAACAAACAGCTAGCTACACTTTCGTTTTCATCTGATCAGTCGCTGCTGATAAGTAAACAGTTAAATCTAGCTAGAAATAAACCCCGTGTATGTAAGACAGTACAATGCTTGTCAGTTTTTAGTGTGTTACTAGTATAAACCAAACGGCAAGTAAAATGCAAACTATCAACGCATATGGTACAACATTGGTACTCGCTTATAAGTAAAAAACTAATTAGTCTGCTAGTAAGTATGCGCTACAGCTGTCTAATTTTTCGTACGGGTAGCAGCACATCAGGCGTCAGCTCCCGAGAACACCTCCAATATTTCCGAGCTGGAGGTGGATGAACCCCACAGCTTCAGTGAAGCCCAACAATCCAAGTATGCGGATAAATGGATGGCTGCGTTTGAAGAAGAATACAAGTCGCAAACGGATAATAAGCCTTTGGAACTGTTCCCTCCTTCCCAACTGCCGGCCGGATGCATCCCAATTGGCGATAAGTGGATTGGAAAGTATAAACCAGGATATGGTAACATATCCCCTTGGTTTAAAGGCCGTCTGACCGCTGTTGGTTGTGCTCAACGACCTGGCATTGATTTTGAGGACACATTTGCTCCTGTACCTCGAACTGAGTCGTTTCGTATATTTATTTCGATTGTCGCAAATCAGGAGATGGTACAAATTGACATAAAAACCACCTTCCTTAACGCGGATCTCGATAAGCCGATCTTCATGGCTCAACCCGAAGGCTTCCTGGTACCCGGAAAGGAAGATTGACCCGTACTTCTCAAAAAGGCATTCCATGGCACTACACAAGCACCGATGCTGTGGAACAAAACCCTTAAAAGTAAACTGGAAGCAGCAGCCTTCAAGCCACTCGCTGCTGACGGGTGTGTATACATTCGTGTTATAAAAGAAGAAGTGTCGTTACATATTATGTATGTTGACGACGTCATCTATGCAAGTAACAAAAATGAGTCGCTGAAGACCTTCGTTGACTATATGGCAAGTGAATTCGAGATCCGCAACCTCCCACCTACTGTAATGACTTAAGACAGACGGGAAGGGGCTCGTGAGACACAATGTATTGAGTACAAGTTATGCCGATTTGTTACGAGCTCGTTAGGCGAGTCCAGACTGATCTCGTCGAGATTACACTAGGGGAGAGCTGAGGGCCCTCTGACAGAGGGGAACATGCCCTTTTTCTCTTTCTTTTATTTTTTTTTCATGTTTGCGTACATGGAAACTGGCATGCAGGGTGTAACGTTATAGTACGTTTCGTGATTGTGGACATGGTGGGCTCGACGCACTGATTGAATCAGGGGCGGGGGGATTTTGCTTCATCATGGTTTTCTTAAGTTTGTTTCGCACGGAGTTGGTATTGTTGACGTCAATCCGTTTTGTGGCAGGAACGCTTGGGTTGCTGGCCGGTGGGCTGGGTGTTCCTGGGCCGTCTTTGGCGTGTGCGACGGGCTGGTGGTTATGGGGCCAGTTCTTCGGCTGTTGCTGGTTCTGGTGGAGTTGCTGCGGCATTTTAATTGTGGGTTGGAGTAGCGTGTTGGCTTTGTGGTGCTGCTGCATGTGTCATTGCTGGCCCGGGCGTTCCGGGCATTACTCTGTGTAGGGGGTGACGGTGGTTCTGGCGGAATTCTTTCCCGTTTTCAGTACGGACCAAGTAGTCCCTGTTTGGGCAAACTTCGATCACCTTGCCTGGAATCGACCACCGGGAGGTGTCCGGATCTTGGATGAGGACGTGGTCATCGACTTTGAGGACTGCGAGAATGTGGGCGGTGGTATCGTGGAATTCTCTGCTCTTCTCGCGACTAGTAGTCATGCGGCGTTCAAGCTCCTCTGGTTCCCGTTGCCATTCGGTGTTGAACGAGCGATGGTGCGACGGAAGGCCCTCGCGGATTGGTCGATTGAATAGACTTTCGGCTGGTGTTCGTGGGTCCACCGCCGTAGCGGGGGGCATTACGGAACAGCATCAGGGCTTTGGCCAACTTCTCTGGTTCTGTTGGTTGTCCAGTTGGTCCAGTGAGTAGTCGTTGAGGATTGGGATTAATGGTCGGTGGTCCAGCACGACTTCAAATGACGGGAGGCCTTCGAGGAAGCTCTTGCATTTTTTCATGGCCCAGGTCGCAGCAAGGCATTCCAGCTCGATCATTGCGTATCAGGATTCGGCTGGGACGATAAGGCGTGACCCGGCTTGGACCATCTTCCATTCTCCGTTTCGTTGTTGTTGTTTGAGAATGAACCCGAGTCCGCGTAGGCGAGAGGCGTCGATGTGGAGTGCTGTCGGTCGGGTCGGATCGTAATAAGCCAAAGCGGGGACTTGCGATAGCAGGCGACGCGCTTTGTTGAAGGCATCGTCGTGGTCTGGTAGCCACGTGAAGGCAGCTTGTTTCTTCAGCAGTGGGGAGAATGGGGAGAATACTTCCTTGATTTTGTCGCTAAAGAGTCCGACCTGTTGGCAAAGGCCGTTGAATGACCGCAGGTCTGTTTTGTCGGCTGGGCGAGGGAATTCTAGGATTGCCCTTGTGAGCTCGGAGCTTGGGCTGTATCCTTTACTGTTGAGGCGGTAGCCAGCAAAGTCTCTTTCTTCTACCGCGAATGCGCCAATGGTCTTCTTTGCGTTGAATGAGACATTGTGCTTGTCTGCGCGCTAAATAATTTGTATTGATAAGGCGAGCATTTCTGGATACGTGGCGGCGTATACGCATATGTCTTCGACACAACCTGCGATGGGTAAATCGCCAAAGACTTGGTAGTAGTGACTGCCGAAACTGTCTCCTGCATGGTTGATCCCCATTGGTAGACGGGTATATTGAAATAGGCCAAATGGGGTTGAGAACGTCGTCAGGGCCATTGATTCCTCGTCAAGTGGAATCATGTGGTCCTTGAGGCCCGTCGAACATTGTAAAGTAATGCATTCCGGGGGGGATCGACCACACGGCTTCGAAGGGCGTTTTGTTTGGGAAGATCGTGCCGGCGAGCCATTTGAGCTCACGGTAGTCGACCGTGATGCGGACGCCGCCTGATACTGAATCTTTGGGCATAGTGACGACGCCGCTGATGAACGGTGTAACGGCTCCTGGTGGCACTGGGCGGACGAGGCCTCATCAGTTCGTCTTTGAACATGTGAACGAGCGGCTCGGCGATGTTGCGGTAACCTCGGATTTGGACCGGGATGGCTCCCTCACGCAGCGTTAAGTAAACTGGTTCACAATCCATTACTCTGCATACACCATCGAACACTTTTGGGTGTTTGGCCATTAATTTGGACAGATCTTTGGCTATTTGTTCATCGGATGGGCGTGTGGTTGAGACTTGATGTACATGGACGTTCGGTTAGTCAACGGGGATCATTCCCAGTTTTTGCTGCGTTATCTTTGATAAAACTGGTTGTTTCAGGTTTCCAAGACGTGGACGGTCGACTGGATGGGTCTGGATGATCCGTCGTTGGCTTTCCAGTCGATTTGAGCTTGGAAGGACCCGAGTGACTTGATGTGGTTGCCAGTTGCGGTCTCGGCGTGTATGCCGACGTCGAGTGGTACATCTTGGAATTGGCGGTGGTAGACAGATGGTGGGATGGCGTCGAGGGTTGAGCCGGTGTCTGGTAGTGTGCGTATCTTTGTGGCTGGTTCTCCTCTGGCCTTGATTGAGATTGTGACAGTGTCGTCTTTGGGGAAGGACACTTGATTGATGTAGATGGCAGCCATTTTGGCTTTGGCGTTGCAGACGGCTTGAAGTGTCCGGTCACGTTGCATTTCCTGCACATCGCGTTTCTGGTTGGGCAGTAATGACCTGGGGCGGATTTCGAGACCACACTTGTCGCAAGTGGCTTCGTTTGGCTTGGCTGGTGGGACAGATGGTACAGTGGTCGATCTGTCTTTGCTGCTGCAGCTGCTGCCGTTTTGATTTTGGCGGAGTTGTTCGGCTAAAAGTTTTGACGTTTCGCATGTGCGGGCTGTAGAAATGGCTTGGTCAATGGGGAGGTGCAGAAGACCGATGTGGAATAATTTGAGCTGCAGTTCTCTGTCGTGCAGGCCGATTAAGAACTGGTCCAGCATCTGCTCTGCGTCACAACGGTTGCAGCACGTTTCGAACTCGCATTTCCTCGCTAGGTCGCACAGTTCACATAGCCAGTTGTCGATTTAGAGCCCCTGTCGTTGCGTGCAAGACTTGAATTGTTGGCGCCAAACGCGTTTGTTCTTCCCGGCATTGCATCTCTCTCTCTCGGGTAGTCGATGATTTGGGTGACGTCATCCATTGCCGTGGCTCCTAGGCCGGCTTTGACTACGGTTTTCAGTGTGTTTGGCGACATGCAGGACAATAGAAAAGTTGCCATGTATTTTGGCTGTTGTGGCCCCGGGACCAGATCTTTGATGGTGGACAGTTCAATAAATATTTTCCATTGAGTCTCCCACACGTCGAATGAGTCTTTTCTTTCCTCCATACCGAAAGGCCTGTCCGTGTGGTTTGAAAGGTTTTAGCGGTTTAATCATCAGGGCATTTACAGCGGCAGTGGCTGCTTCGAATTCGTTGTTTGCCATGATGGCGGCTACTTGGGCATGTGTGACGTGTGCGTTGGCTGCAGTGACGTCGGCCTGGACGATAGGGTTGGTGGCGGCGGCGGTCGCGGCTGCTGCTTCAGCTGTTGTGGCGTCGGTGGCAGCGTTCAGCGCTGCCGTTTGGGCTGTGGCGAGTCAGGTTGAAGCGTCGGCATCCAAGGTTTTGAAACACGGGCCCGAAGTCTTTATTAAGTTGCTCCAATCTGGCTTTCTTCTTCTCTTTCCGTTTGGCCTTCTGCTTCTCGGCCTGCAACTTGTTGGACTTGGAGCTTGGTGGGTTATCTTTCCGCGAAATTCTCGTACGTGGCAGAGGCGAGGCTGATCCCCCTGTGCGTGAGCACTGGAAAATCAACTTCTAATTCTGGTGGTGAGCTGGTGAAGCTGGTGTAACGAACCCGGTGTTGGATGCTGGCGATGTGGGTGGCGGTTACGTGGTGAACTAATCGCGTGGCGATAACGTTTTTTTTTCGTTTCTTTCACGGGGTTGGCGAGAGTCTGTTTAAATTTCACACTTTTCACTGAAATTCGGCGGCACGTAAGTTCGTTTAAGTATCTGCGCCATGTAATGACTTAAGACAGACGGGAAGGGGCTCGTGAGACACAATGTATTGAGTACAAGTTAAGCCGACGTGTTACGAGCTCGTTAGGTGAGTCCAGACTGATCTCGTCGAGATTAAACTAGGGGAGAGCTGAGGGCTCTCTGACGGAGGGAGAATGCAACTCGATTTCTTGGACTTAACATGGAACGCAACAGACAAAATCATCAAATCTTTATCTCACAACGTCTACTGGTGCGTCTATGTTGCCAACGAGCGAGGGAGAGACTCTGGATATGACGAAGGTTCCGTACAAGTCAGCAGTTGGAGCTCTTTTATATCTTGCAAATGCCACACGTCCAGACATAACGTACTCTGTAGGTCAAGTAGCAAAGTACTGTTCCAACCCGCAACCAGCGCACTGGAGAGCACTAAAGAGAATAATGGGTTTTCTGAAGGGGACCTGTAATCTCGGAATATGGCTTGGAGGCACCGACGAAGGAGAAGTGTGCTATGGAGAAACGACTTCGCTGGAGATTTAGACAACCGTAAATCAACGTCTGGCAGTATCTGTTTCTTGTAAGGTGGGCCGATCTCCTGGGCCAGTCGACAACAAAATACGATTTCTCTATCAACAACTCAGAGTGAGTATCAAGCACTGTCCGATGTGTGCAAAGACGCGGTTTGGTTGAACAGGTTTAATGCTGAACTCAATCCAGTTAAAATCAAGCCATCAACACAAGAAATTGTGTTGTCGAGAGTCCCAATATTGTAGCGGGAAATGTAGGCTATAACTTGTAGAGGGTATTGACCGAGCTGTAATGAGAGTGTCGGATGATGTTGGCGGTGGAGACGAACGAGTGAACCGGATAAGGTGTAGAGTAGTTCCGTCAATCAGTCTTTAAAAGGGCCGGACAATTACTGTCTCGGCCTCAGTCTTAACGCTTGTTTGTCATACGGTCAACTGTAGCTTTTTAATAGTCTGCAGAATACATTCGGTTCTCTTTTGCTGCGTCTTTCGTGTGTTTTATCAGCCCTGGTTCGACTCTTTGCGTCTAGCCGTTACATGGTGGAGATACAGGGTACGTTTTTTAAAAAATTTGTGGTCGTTTTCGGTCATCCGTCGGTGGTGGTGATTGTTGAGTGCGAGAGGTGAAAGCAGAAGGAGGCGTTGCTCGTGAGAGACCTTTGAGAAGGGGACCCAGCTGGTTACGCACCTTAAATTGCTGGGGTATAAGGTCACGAGGGCGGCCAGACGCGGACACTGCCAAGCAATCAGAAATCCCAACGGCGAGGAGGCCGGACGGACAGTAAACGGGACCGCAAAGATAGTAGATGAGCAATCAAACACAGAGGTGCAGCAAACGAGCGAGAGGACTGGCGGCATCACCGGCTGTGGTGTTGGTGGACCGTAGGCAAAGAACAGGCAAGGGAGGCGAGGGGCGACCGGAGGAACTGGAGGCAGAGAAACGGAGAAAACAGAGTTTCAGTGGCGAAGCCGAGGTGACAGGGTCGGGTGCAGAAGCTGGGAGAAGCACCAGTCAGGAGGAGACGAATCCAGCGGGGCACGGAGGAAGAGGCCGTGGTGGAATCGCACAAGAGGCACGAAGAGCGAGCGAGGGCAATATTGGTGCCCAGCGAGCGTCGGGCAAGGTGCGAGATAGCGGCTTTCGGGATAGAACGTGCCGGGAAGGAGCTTCGAGCGAGTGTTCTCTCGCGTGGGATAGGAGCGACTTGTTGAGAGGGCCGTGGGAAAATTCCTTGGAGGAGAGACAGGATCCACTTTCAAGTGACGTGTGTCTATTTTCGCCAGAGAGGAAGGAAGGCTCGGGTGGAGTCGAACGAGATTGGGTTTCAGAGGAAAGTGACTTGTGCTCACCAGTAAGGCGACGCTGCGGCGG
This sequence comes from Daphnia galeata, assembly GCA_030770115.1. Classification (NCBI taxonomy): domain Eukaryota; kingdom Metazoa; phylum Arthropoda; class Branchiopoda; order Diplostraca; family Daphniidae; genus Daphnia; species Daphnia galeata. Next base: position 7,243,293 of record CM061123.1, on the reverse strand, counting down.
ATATCAAATCGTGTGGGGATTCAACGTACCAGGATCGGATAGCATCGAAAAAGTGGTATCGGGTGCGACGCACGAGCCCGAGTCGGAAGAGGAGACGCAAATCGAACCCGAGGCCATTACGGGGACGACTCAGCAGAGCGCTCAGGGATCAGCGTTGCAGGGAGGAGGAACAGGGCCGGCAGGAAAGCAGGCCATCGTTCAACGGACTGGCGGGAGTAATCAACCAGCTCCTCCGGTGACGCAGCAGAGCGCCCAAGGATCAACGTCAAGTCGGGCAGGAAATTGGCCCACTGCGCAATCGGTGGGCGGAGGTAATCAACCGGTGCTCCAGAATAGAGCTGCAGGAATGGCGATGATAAAATTCAGGGCACCGCCAACGTTCAGTGGAAAGCAAGGAGAGGATGCTGCTGACTGGTTGGAGTTATACGAATCTACGGCGGAGTATAATAGATGGGGAGAGACCGAGAAGAGAGCAAACTTTGGAATGCACCTGGACGGCCCGGCGCGGAAGTGGTTTCAGTGTCTCAACCCACCGGCACTGTGGGTGGATACAGCAGCAGTTCCGGGTGTTGGAGGTGCACGAGGGGCTGCGGCGATCGACGGCCTACGGACGGTGTTTTTGAAGGAGTTTCTCAAACAAGGACACCCTAGGCATAACGAAGCGAGGCTCCGAAAGAGAAGACAAGGGGCGAACGAGCCGGCAGTGGAGTACTATTACGATATAGTAAACCTCTGCCGTTTGGTTGACCCACAGATGTCGGTGGCGCGGAAGCTGGGACATCTCTTCGATGGATTTAGACCAACGTTGGTCGAAAAAATTTGGATGACGCAGCCCAAAACATGTGAGGAATTTCTGACGGCAGCGAAACTACTCTCGGAGGCAGCAGAGGTGGTGGGTCAAGGAAGCTGGGCAGTAAACCTGTTGGCAGAGGAAAAAGAGAAGCAGCTACAAGCACTTGCATCAGTTATGGAGAAGCAAGGGGAAGCGGAATCGACGCCAACACAGCTAGTATTCAAACTCGCGGCCCGTGTAGCAGACCTGGAGAATCGTCTGCAGCAACAGGAAGAGGACGACGAGATGTAGCCAGCGTCCCACTCACCTTCGTCGGCGGATAAATTTGTTTCACTTGATTGTTAGTCATGGTCTTGTTGTTTGAATAGATATTCCAACCGCTTTTTGTGGGGTTGTTGCGGGAAATGTAGGCTATAACTTGTAGAGGGTATTGACCGAGCTGTAATGAGAGTGTCGGATGATGTTGGCGGTGGAGACGAACGAGTGAACCGGATAAGGTGTCGAGTAGTTCCGTCAATCAGTCTTTAAAAGGGCCGGACAATTACTGTCTCGGTCTCAGTCTTAACGCTTGTTTGTCATACGGTCAACTGTAGCTTTTTAATAGTCTGCAGAATACATTCGGTTCTCTTTTGCTGCGTCTTTCGTGTGTTTTATCAGCCCTGGTTCGACTCTTTGCGTCTAGCCGTTACAATATCTACTGTGATAATGAGAGTGCGATTAAGTTGGCAAAGAATCTAGCTTTCCATTGGAGGACTAAACATTTTGACGTTAATGTACACTTCGTAAGAGAGCTACAAGACAAAGAACAAGTAAGCATCACACATGTCAAGTCTGAACACCAGTTGGCGGATATCTTCACTAAGCCTCTACCCGGTCCCAGATTTGTAACATTACGAGAAAGAATTGGCATGGGAACTTTTTCAGACCAACCAATAAGTCATGTTTGAGGGTGTTGCCGAGTCCACGACCGGCAAGACGGTTTCCTTTGAGCCGGGTCTGGCAACGCAGCAAGGAGAGTAGGGGAAACGGAGAAGAAGGAAGGAGGTACCGAAACCGAAAAAGGCACTTCTCGTTCGACACGGTTGAGAGAGTACAGCACGCGCGAACCCCCCTCTTTTGTGATTTTTCGTTTTGCTCCGTGTTTTTGTGTGTTAATTTGTTCGTCGGCCAACCGGCAACGAACTTTAATTTTTATTTTGCGCACTGTAATGTTTTCTGTTTCTACCGGCCGGCAACCGGTGAAATACTCGTCTTTTCGTGTGGCCAGCAGCCAACTTGCCACGTGTGAAATACAGTGCTTTATTTTTCATCTCGTGTCTTTTCGCTTTCGTCTCCGGTTCACGTGGTGTTGGCAACAGAGGGAGAGTGTTGAAGGTATTGAAGGTACATGCCTTTGGCGACTATTGTTTAGCCAAGGATCTCACTCAGCTAATATGATGGTGATCCTAGGCTAGCTCCTTCTTCTCTTAGGTACTACTGCATAAGGTAATGTCTTGTGTCAATCCCGTTCTCGTATAACTTAATGTTTGTGTGAGAAAGGTGTTTCTACAAATAAACTTGTCTGTCTGTAGTTGGACTGATGCTAGGACATATTTGTATAACTTATTTTAACAGCTTCAAATGGATTAAGGCTCACCTGCAACGTGTGTGGAACATTGGAACCGGGTCGGCGCGTAAGAAACTACAGTACGAAAGGTGATTTACGTGTGCTCGGAGTTTAAAGGTGCAGTGTTAGACGTAAGGAAATCAACTATGCTATAAGGTTTGTTGTCGCGAATGAACCAGGCCAACCGGCCATTATAGGACTTCCAGCGTGCAAATTGATGAACCTTATTGATTGTTTTCACACAATAAACGTCATATAACCTCAACAACAACCGAAGTGCGTGAGGGAGTTCTCTGATTTATTTGAAGGGGTTGGCAAACTCCCGACCGATTATGATATACGCCTGGCAACCGGAGCGGCGTACGTGGATCCAGTTGTCTCAGCGGCGGTTCGTCTTCCGTTTGGTTTCGAAAAACGAGTGTTTGAAAAGTTGGATCGGATGGTAGCTGACAAAATTATTTTTCCGGAAGTCGAACCAACGGAGTGGGTTAGCCGCATGCTAGTGGTTGGCAAACTGGACGGTTACGTGCGCATCTGTTTAGACCCGTCCAATCTAAATAAGACCATCCAACGTCAACATTTCATGGTGCCAAAGGTAGAACAGGAGTTTGGAAAGATAGGTAATGCGAAATATTTCTGTCGCCTGGATGCGGCGTCCGGATTTTATCAAATTCTCTTGTCTGAACGTTTGTCGTATCTTTGCACAGTGGCCATTTCCGTGACAAAAAGGCGTTTCCGGCTTTTACGGTTGCCATTTTGACTGGTATCCGCACCAGAGGTGTACTTACAGTTACAGCAAATGTCGGGGCTGTTTGGAGACTTACAGGGTGTACTAATTTACTTCGACGACTTTTTAGTGATGGGTGATACACTGGAGGAGCTTGAGGCCAATTAACGCCGAGTGCTTGTACCCCAGATAAGAATTCTCGTCCCAATCGAGCCCCAAAGACGTACCAATGGGACATCTGGGACAGGCTCAAGTATAAAACATCTAAAAGCGGTCCCTTCTAAAACAAAAAAAGCACCGAAGCGCGGCAATTTTCACAGTCCCCTGTGAAAAGCTAAACATAGCTGATTCCGAGGTGAGCTAAGAATTGCTGTTTTTTCTGAAGCTTGTTTTTTCTTCGGTTGAAGACGATGAAGATGCAGATCGGAGCAGCCTAAACAATCCTTTGCACGACTGTAATTTCAAGGGCAAAAATCGATGAGGCAGAATTTCTTTTTTGAGGTGCATCATAATCTTCAACGCATTCACTTATATTTGGTGTCACGAAATTTTGTTGCAAGTTATATGCATCATCGCAAAGGATCCATTATCGCCATAAGCGAAAGGAGAAGTTGGCAAACCAAATCCTATAAATTCTTTCCAAGGGCTTCAGGTTTCTGTCTAAATAACTAGACGTGCAATACGCTATAAGCTGAAAATAATGACATGTGGCCTGTGAACCTGTTATTATAGATTACGGTTATATTTAACGCGCTTAGTTTGATTTACTATATTTACTTCTATACCTGGAACATCCCGTTCGAAATTTTAAGCTAAGAGGTTTAGCTTTAATTTTTTAATTGCTACCTTTAGCTTGTTTTCCGCAAGTTAAAGAAAAGAGAATCTTCCCGCTTGCTTTATTTTAGCACTTAATATAAGAGCCTTTATTTTTTAGTTGGTAGTCAGCTAAGTTAAGCAGTGTCTTATTAGGGTACACCTTTCAACGCTATCGGAAGCTTTATTTTAGCTTCATTTTTTAAGCGTTTTAAAGCTAAATTATTGCCGGTTATGACTACTTATTTTTTTGCTATGATTGGTAAGGTTTAGCCGAGTTTAGCATTTTTTTTATTTTTGCACTGTTTTTTAACGCATATGGAAACCTATATATTAGCTATTTCTTTTTTGCTAAGTGTTGGCTTTTTTTTATAAAATGTCTATTAGCTGGTATTTGGGTGGGTTTAGCATTTTTTTACGTCGGCTCATCAGCATAAATAAAATAAATATCATCAGTCATGGAGCTGTATAGTTGAGGGTCGCTTCGGAGTATCTTTCGAAGCATTATAATGCTTTTTAGTTTCGTCGAGGACCCTCCAGGAATGAGAGTGTATATAGTGTTGAAAGGAAATGCAATCATGTTTTGATGGTTCTTAAAAAGTTTGAGAGCGGCCCAATTTTTTTGATAAGAATGCAAGTATTTATAGGTTTCACAGAAACTTGTAACTTGCAATATGAATAGGTTTTAATCTAATTTAAACAAAAGTAATGTCATTTCTATTTTAAGTTGTGTTAAAACATTATTTTGGTAAAAAATCATTTTTTGGGAACGCAGTCATTTTTTTAGCTTTTCAAAATTTTATATTATTTTTGACAAATATCAATGCCTGCTCTGTATAACTGAGTCATAAGCTGTTAGCTGTAATGCAATCATAGTAAATATGTAAAACACTTTGATTTTGTACAAAAGTTTTGTTTAACTAACGAAGTTTCTTTTTCGAGGAAACCAAAAAATTTCCAAGTCCCTAAAACCTAACATGAAAATCGGTATTTAAAGTCTAAATTTTTATAAAAAAATAAGATGAAATTGTCTAGTGGTTAGCGAGCCGGATCTTTGCATCAAAGTATGAGGTTCGATCCACCCTGTCTAATTTTACTTCGATACCCAGAAATAGGTTAATAAATATTATTTATTAACCGGTAGACTTCTACTAGCTATTATTTATTAAATAATAGCAATAATAATAATATTATTTTTTAAATAATAGCTAGTAGAAGTCTACCCTACAGTAGCCGTTGTTAGCATCTTTTTCTTAGCTACAGCTAGATCAGGAAAAAAGAGCTAGAAGTTGTTGTAATTTCAGACAAGGATTTGAATAAATGATAAACTCAACTTGGCTTCTGTATTTATTAACAGGAACTTGTATGTCCTCCAACACGTGGGCTTCATGTTACACAACATCGCTTGAGTTAAACAAAGAATAATTACCTGAGTGTGGAACACTCGGATGAGAAAACACAAAAGTGAATTAAATTAAGCACAGTTAACTTCAATGGTAAAAGAAAACTAAAGACTCTACTGCTGTGATAAAGCAGTTAAAAGTAAACCAGAAATTCTACTGCAATTAGTAGTTGAAAGTAAACCAGAAATTCTACTGCAATTAGTAGTTGAAAGTAAACCAGAAATTCTACTGCAATTAGCAGTTGAGAGTAAACCATAAATTCTACTGCAATAAGCAGTGTACAAAATTAAACAAAGAAAAAGATTGCTTTCTCCATCAACGACTTGTTCAAGAGAGATCCGTACAGCGTGGTGTCAGCAGCCAAGTGAGAGAGATGAGGGAGAAGAGGAAGGCTTATAAAGGGCAGGACGTCTATATAGGCAGGCCAGGACGTCTCCCAGATGTTGAGTGCTGCCACCTGGTGGTTTGTATGGTTGTATAATTCCAACAGAAGCATCCTAAACGGCTAGCAAAAGTTAGTAATTTTTTAGCTGAACTTTTTGTACGGGATGCTCTTTTAATAAGCATCTAACGAAGGTGGGGCTACATAATCTTTCAACAGCATCATAGTTTATTTTGTCATGTTGATTGACATCGCCATCTCGTAATAAGTGATAGTCCTTAGATACTCTTCGAAGTAAATGTTCTAAGTCGGAGCAGCTGGCAATTTTATTGCCCATCACCATGAATATCCCCCTTTCTCTCTTCAGCAAATGTACCCTAAGTTTTGCACCGAGATGGATAGTGTCTTGAACAGGAATTTTTTCGGTGACCACTTTCGCAGCAAACCAAGGCCACTTATTTCTCAATGCCAACAGCTTGTTCTCCGGAATATTCAATGTTTTTTTCTGAATGTTCAATTATTATTAAGAATTTTTAGGCTCTCACTTAAAAAGGCATTATATGCTTACTTCTTATTCTATGTGATGGACCGCATATTCCTAATTGCAGAGTATCGCGCATCATTTTTAATTCACGCGGATCCCCGTCCGCAGAATAAGTCTCTACCCGAATGCCATTGTAATTAAGTTCTGATGTTATAAATGTTATCCGATTTTGGACGTCAGATGAAGTAAATTTGTTGTTGGTCACAAAGTAACAAATTCGGACGGGCTGGGCGTTTATGTCCAAAGGCTGTGCCATAATCGCCATGACAGACGAAGCGCGCTCATAATTGCTAAACATTTTGACTATATCTTCCTTGTTACAGACAATCGAACGACTGTAATCAGGAAGGCCTGGCGGAAAAAATTATAATTAGTGAATTTTTTGTCGTGTTCATAAAACTTATTTTATTAGTTACCATTTGAACAAAGTGGAAGACTGAATCCGAAAAATCTGTTAGAATTATTATCATATTCCCTTACTCCAACTATCGATGTGGCATCTTCTGCTAATGATACACGAAATGGAAGATTGTGTTGCTTAAGAACTTGGAGCAGCAACTTAGCATTAACTTCTCCCTCATTTACAGATACATCATACATTTTTTTATGTTTATCCACAGTGCCGCGCGAAGGGAGCGCGCCTCGTGAATTGGCAGATAAAACATTGTAACACTTTCCTCCTTCCATAATTAATGCGTTCATGGCAAACCGATTTATTGATTTGTCATTATGACGTCGTCCTCTTGGTTTCTTATTTCCGTTTAGATACGTTTTTTTTCATTTTTTCAAAAAGTGGATCAAAATTCGAGCCATTTTCTTCTAAGTCGACGTTAACTGACTCGATGTTGACGCCGACGGCGGAAAACCCTGTTGATTATCTACTCTTTGTCTTTTTGGTTGGGGTTCTTCTTGGGCCTCTTCAACAGCATTGTCACTGTTCCCAGATGGGCTCCCTGTCATAGTTTCAGTTGCATCAATGGGTCTCTGCTCGGGTTTTTGGTGCGCTGATCTGAGGTGAGTCATATAAGATGATATCTTCCACCCACCACATGAATCGAGACTGATTTTGAATGGTCGACTTGCAGTACATTTGGTGCACTTTATTTTTCCGTCAATGATTTCAACATCAGCAGATGTAACAGTCAGTTTCAGTTTCGTTGATAAGAACCATTGTTCAATATACTGTTTTAAGGTTTTCCCTTTCCGTCTAACCTGTCCATTTTCTTCAGTCGAGTTGGCCTGGTTGACATTTGCAACGATAGTATCCATGGCGTTATTATGCTGACGTTGAATTTTCTTTTTTTGTTTATTCAGTTCCGCGACATTTTTAAGCTTCTCAAACAAATACGTTTTTTCATAAGATTGCACTAATTTCTTGAACAAACCCACTGCCGCATAAATAGAGAACTTTTCACCAGCAAGTAATTGAAATTGTTTGGGTTTATTAGCGAAATATTCCCCAAACAAAGCAATTTTTTGTTCCTGACTCATATTCGAATGTTTTTCATCTAATTCAAATAGCGTACGTACGTCATTCTCGAATACATCTAGTTTTTCTAAGTCAATCATAGAAATCTTTCTTACGCTATTGAATTTAAATTTTTGTAACATTAGCTGTACTTGAGGACTCAACTCCACGTCATATTCTCTTAATAAATAAAAAACACTGGAGGAATCATTTTGATTTGACATAGTAGTGAACGTAAAAATTACTAGTGAAGTTATGCATGCAACTATAGTTGCCCAGAATCCTGAATGTTAACTATTGTGTATTGTGTGTATTTCCCTAGAAAAATAAAATAAAATTTCCTTTTTTCAAATTTTTTTCCTTTTTTCCTTATTTTTCGTTATTTTTTCCCCTTTTCTTTCATTTTCTTACACTAATCCTCCCTTTTTTTCATTTCTTGTTTTGGTTCATCTTTTACCCCCTTTTTCTTCTCTTTGTTCCCTTTCTTTGCGCACCCACCTTTTTTTGCGCAATTTTTTGTAGTAAATTTGAGTTGCGGACCCCTTGGTACTACCGTTCACCTCAACATCACTTTAGCCAACATTAGTGCCAGCTTTAGTGGTGCTGGGAGTGTTGCTGCGTCGGCAGGAGCAGGCCGCGTTTTCACAGCCTAAGGTGGTAAATGTCCACTCGTCAGCATTGTCAGTTTTTCAGTGGGTTCGAGCGTTGATTGGCAATAAATGGCTATCCGGAGTCGTGAATGGGGTGTGTGCGGAGCCTAATTCGTATGTGGTGAAGCTCAGTGATGGCCGTCTTTTCCGTCGAACACGCTATTGCCAGGATTTTCCAGCAGCCCAGGGTGCAGCTGGAACTCCCGTGGTTGTCGTTATGCGATCGGTGTTCACCAAGGAGTTCCTGCAAGACAGCTACGCAGGATACCAAGAAAACAAACTCCGGAACAGGAAACAAGGAGCAAACGAACCGGCAGCAGAATACTACTACGAGGTGATGAACCTCTGCCGACTCATGGACCCGAACATGACAGAAGCAGCCAAAATACACCATCTCTACCAAGGACTGAAGCGTACACTCGTAGAAAGATATGGGTCCTCCAACCGAAGACCTGTGCAGTTTCTGGCCACCATAAGGCGCCACACAGAAGCCGCGGACATAGCCCAAAACCAAGGATGGGCCGTCCACACACTAGCGGCAGACAAGGAGGAAGCTCGAGTAGCAGCCATCGGCAGAGAACAATAATCAAACAAAACGGAGAAAGAACCAACGCTAAAACAACTCTTTGAAGTAGTCCAACAACTACAAGGGGAAATCATAGCGATGAAAAAACGACCATCCAGAAGAGACAGACCGGACAACAAGGGCCCACAATCCAACACCCAGACAAACCAAACAACAGCCCCACAGAGGACAGCAGACGGGCGACTAGACAAAGATCTCGCGAACACCCGGAGAAAGTTGACAACCTCGCCCGCGAGATAGAGTGGGACTGGAAAACGAGAGACAAAATTGACAAAGCCTTCCGCTCAGTCGACCTTGCAATCGAGGGGCTTCGGCAACTAGTGAGCCGACTCAGCAACGGTCTTGCATATGCTGCCATGGATAAACTATCACCAGCGCTTTTCCAGCCCTTTCAGCTCCAGAACGTCATTGCAGCAATCAAGCACAACATGCCGTCAGGATGGACACTAACACCAGCGATACAAGCGGGTGACATGCGGAGATCATACCAAGAGGCGAAGATGACGGCCGCCAGCATCGCCAACGGAGTCCGTCTATTCATACACAATCCAGTGTTCGAATATGCAAGAACACTAACCCTATACCGCATCGTCAGCATGACCCGTGCCACTCCGAATGGCAACACGGTCCTACAGTACGTTGACCACCTACCTGCCTATATGGCCGCCTCCCCTGACCAACAGATGTTCATTGAACTGACCCCGAGATGATCGAACCATTCCGCTCGCCCAAGAGCATGATCTAACCCATCAGCTGAGCTGTCAGCCGGAAAAACAACAAAGGGATGTGCAGTCTCGCCATCTTTCTAGCCGATGGTGAACGAGTCCAAGACAGCTGTGACATCATCGTAACGCCATGGAGTGACCAGGACGCAGTTTACTTGGGCCACCGACGATGGGGACTGTCTGCCATCAACACGACCCGTCTTACTTTTACCTGCCCGAAAGCCGCATCTGGACCGAAGTCATACATTGTGGACATCCCAGCCATATCGGTTTTCAAGTTCCAATGTCATGCACAGCCCTGTCAGATGACTGGATATTCCAAGCCAGTTTCAAGAAAGACATACACAGCGGATGGATCACAAGGAACGCACCGCTCCTGTCCGTCCTGGAACCCCTACAGCCACCGGTTCGCGCTGATCAGCACGATGGCCTTGACGCTCACCGACAAATGTTCAGCCAACCCGCAAGGAGCGCCGCATCCCCTCAGTGCGCCATCCGCGTTCAAGTGACTGACATTTTTCACTAGATGCAAGGGTTGAGCGACCTGGAACACACCCGCATTCTAGGTAAGGACACGACCAGCAGGTCCCGCTACACATGGGAGTGCATAGTGGGATTAATCCTCTTCATCGTCGTCGCCGGGTTCCTGGTGAAGTCAACCCACCGCCAGAATGCCAGTCAACACCACGTCCTAGCAGTCCAGATAATAATAACAATATATTTGATTTATATAGCGCCCTTTCCACAAACGTGATCAAAGGCGCTGGGGTTACATCGAAGGCAGGAATCAGTCAGCAGCAAATGCAAGGCAAAATAAATGAGTTTTTAAGTCGGAACAAAATTTGCTGAAAGTGGGGGACGTTCTTAAATACAAGGGCAATGAATTCCATACTTTTAGGGCAGCATAAGAAAAACTTCTCCTACCATACCGATATTGTTTCGTTTTAGGGAAGGCCAAAGTACAGGAATCAGTACTTCTAAGCTCACGGCTCGGAACATAAGGAGTAAGAAATTCAGCGAGATAGGAGGGAGCAAGACCATATATACAGCGATAAGTAAGAGCAGCTATCTTAAATTCAATTCGGTAGCGAACTGGTAGCCAATGAAGTGCTTTGAGGTGCCGAGTAGCTGACACATACCAACTAGTACGCACAACCAGTCTGACTGCTGAGTTCTGAACTCGTAGTCTTTAGTGTGTCTCTCTCAGATGTCCACCTTAGAGGAGCGCATCCAGCGGCATGAGGATGGGGTGTCCAAAACACCTTAAAACCACGCCGTGTCCAGCGTCCCACCAACATCCAACAACTTAATTACAGTTTAATGTAGTCTAAATATAGTCCGGAAAATGTAGCAAAAATGTAGCCGGATCGGTACGATCCGAAGTAAAAGAAGGGTTGTAACGCTGTAGCTGTAGTCAGCCTTAAGTTAGTCAACCGGATGGCGCGGAGTTTGACCGGTCTACCGGAAGTCTCCTGTAACCATCCGACCCCAATTAGCGCCTCATTTAGTTCCGGCAATTCTAGGATAAAAAAGGGCCCCCACTTAGCAGTAGGGGCCAGTGAATCGATATCTTTCGCACATACACTTGTACGTCTTGTTGAATACACTCTGATACACTTCCAGCCTCACTAAAATATTCGCTCCCAATTCATCATCATTCATGTTTCCCTTCTTTTTTCATTCTTTTATTGTCGTCTAATATTCACTCTAATTCAATGCGCTCTCATTCATCATTCATCCATCAATCCATCATTCATTCGTGTTTTCCTCTCTCGTTTCATTCAAAAAACATTTCAGTTAAACTTTCTTTGTTATAATTGTAAAAGGGGGAAGATGTTGTAAAGTTGACCACTAGAGGTCCCCTTCAGGCTCCTTTACTTGAGGTCTCCTTTTGTCAAGTCAATGTCAAGACGTCGACTACCTGAATACATCAGAGAGACACAGACACTAAAGGTAAAGACTACAACAAAAAAGATGTAATCTTTCTGATTTAAATTTTGAAATGTTGGTTTTCTTAAAGCTTAATGGGCGGTCTTGTTGCCGTGAATGAGGCTATCAACCGTCAAAAACATCTGGAAACAACAGAAAATAACGTTTCACTTTTTGTATTTGGCTTACTTTTTCATGCCGAAATACAAGAGGAAAAATTCAGACGATCGATTTGATCGAGTTCGATGATCAATCGACCCCCCCCCCCCATTTTCAATGCATTCTTCTGGCGCTACGTGTCTTACTAAAACGTCAATAACTTTTTAATGGCTAGGGATAGAATATTTTTTTCTTTTTTCCTCTATCAGGAGAGAAGACAATCAACAAATTTTTCACACATGAAAATTTGTAGAACTAACACCTAGGGTACACCTACACCTTTGTAGAACTAACACCTATAATGTAGTTGTTTTAGTAAAACTATATTTTGGTCTGAAGACTAATTGATATCATTCATTTTGTCAACTTATTTTGTTGACAGAAACGAGGTTATGCAAATAAAAGCAACAAGAATTTCATTTTTTAGGATTTGGCGGTACGTATACGTTTCGGCCAGTGGCCCAATTTAACAAATTTAAAAATAGTTGTTGTTGTTGTTGTTTTTTGTTTGTTGTTGTTGTAAAAGCTGTTTCGGTCAGTGGCCGAATCGCATATAACGCATTTGTACATTTCGGCCAATTATTTTTTGGCCGAAACGTATTATATTCGGATTCGGCAACCAACTAGACAATCAGTACGCAAATGAAATAAAGTAACTGTCATAAAAACAAGCTGAAAATACGACGGTGACCTCCGCTAAATAATGATAGAATTTTGTACAAAATTTGGTGACGATTAGTCAAGCAGAGAAAAAACGTATACCAACAAACATATTAGACTTTTTTATGCATAATAAACCCTCTGAATTCTACCCTAATACCCTACCCCCTATACTCTACCCCCTATATATATTCTTTATGAACCTTCGTATATATAAACCAAATATATATATATATATATATACCCTCAGGGATAAGGTCACACAGGGAGGGTTTCAAGGTTAGCGTGGGTACTTACACATACAAGTAAATGAACTTGGGAGGGGTTGGCTATTTCTCGCCTTCTGTGGCAGCATCCAAACGCTTGTTCCATTTTTAGAGAAGGCGGAGTAGAAAGAGATGGGCCAACAATCACAGACAAGCATATGTCAGGTGACTAGGCAGGGTTACGGGGTACAGGCGAGATAGATCGATGCGGGGCTGTAATTGAAGTAGGCTATGCTTTAAAGCAAGAGTATTAATTAATATTAATCAGACCTAGAAAGGGAATTAGGAGCCCGGAAAAGAGTTTTAAGCCTTCGTTTCAAAGTGGTGCAAAATACTGGTTTAACGGGCAATCAACTGATGGGCCTGGTAGGATCGGGAGGAAGCCAGCAGGAGGGGACGTTACCAATTCTAAAGATCGACGTTAAACGCATGGTTACCCAGGAAGTATTATGCGGACACAAGAGAGTATCAGCCGTGATTGACACCCGGGCGAAGGTGTCGGTGTGCTCATCTAAGTTAGTGGAAGCACTGAAACTAGTAATAACTCCTTGGCGGAAGAATCGTCTCGTAGCAATTGATGGAAAAGATATTACACCAGGCGGAGCAGCCTGGCTGTCGGTGTCAGATGGAGTGACGAGAGTGGAGGGGGAGGTACTGGACGGGGACATAGAACTTCTGCTGGGAGAAGATTTTCTGAAGAAGCTAGGGACGAGAATGAAGATCGGTGCACTTCCGGAAATCTTCATCGGCGAAATGCCGATTGGGGCCGTGAGAAATGAAGAAATGAGGAGCAGGAAAAGAGTGGTGTTGCGGGAAGCTGTGTGGGTACCAGGAAGAACGATGAATGTCGTGGCCACTGAGCCACTGGATTTGGAAGAGAGTCGAAACAGCGCAATGATAGAGCCTTCCGAAACACTGATGAAAACGAAAAGAGTGTCGGTGGGGAGGGCAGTGGTGGACGGGAAAAAAACGCTGGATCAGATAGTGATTACGAACCTCTCGGACCGAAAACAGTGGTTAGGAGCCGGAACAGTGTTAGGTGAAATCGAGGAGATATAAGAAATCGCGGAAGAAAATTCGTGGGACGCGGTTTTTGCAGAAATGTCGGCGGGAAAAGAGGAAACGAAACCGGCAAAGGATTTCGACAGCAGGATATTCAGCGGATTGTCCCCGGGTCAGCGGAAGAAAATTCTCAAAGTGTTATTAGAATACGACGACCGTTTCGCAGGGAAAGGAGAAAAACTGAGAAGGTGCACGGCAGCGGAGCATTGTATAGACACCGGATCGGCAAAACCCATCAGGCAGGCGCCCTCTGCAAAAGCGTGGAAGGAACGAGTAATCGTGGAGGAGCATTGCAAAGATCTGTTGGACGCGGAAGTGATAGAACCCTCAAACAGCCCATTGGGAGCGGGAGTCCTTCTGGTACGGAAGAAGGATGGAACATGGAGGTTTTGCGTCGACTACCGACGGCTTAATGCAGTGACAATAAGTGATGTGTACCCGCTACCACGTATAGAAGAGACACTCGCTAGACTGGAAGGGGCAGCATTTTTTTCGATAATGGATCTACAGTCGGGCTATTGGCAAGTTCCAATCAAAAAGAGCGATCGACCGAAGACAGCGTTTGTCACAGCAGATGGCCTCTATCAGTTCAAGGTTATGGCAATGGGGCTGTGTTCAGCTCCAGGTACATTTCAACGAATGATGGAAGTAGTACTTAGCGGTCTCAAGTGGACTACCTGCTTAGTATACCTGGACGATATAGTTGTGTACTCCAGAACGTTCGAGGAGCACGTACAAGGATTACGCTTGGTCTTGGATCGATTAAGGGGGGCGAACCTGATGGTTAAACTGGATAAGTGTGAATTTGCACAGCCCAAGCTGAAAGCCCTGGGTCACATTATTGACAGGCATGGAATGTCGCCGGATCCGGAGAAGGTAGAAGCCGTGAAAAATTTCCCACGTCCGGCACGACAAGAGAGCAACGCAAATAAATTGAAGGCATTGCGGGCGATCCCGCAGGGGTCCTCTCCTATTATAGGTTCATCGATGGGTTTGCAATGATGGCAAAGCCGTTGCACGATCTAGTTGGGAAAAAGAGACCATTCATCTGGACAGAGGAGGCGGAGAAGAGCTTCAATACACTACAAGAAGCGTTGGTAAAGGTTACCAGGTTAGCCTACCCGGAAGTGGAGCGGCCCTTCGAGATCCACCCAGATGCATGCGACTACGGAATTGGGGCAGCTCTGGTCCAGAGGGATGAAACAGGGGAGAGACCCATCGCATTCACCAGTCGTCTGCTTACGAAGGCGGAACGGAATTATTCGATAACAGAAAAGGAGTGTCTTGCTTTGGTATGGGCCGTGAAGAAATTCCATAGCTATATCTGGGGAGCGGAAGTGAAGGTAGTGACCGATCATCACGCCTTATGCTGGTTGACAACGAAAAAGGACCTAGCGGGACGGCTTGCGCGATGGGCCCTATCGGTACAAACTTATCAGCCCGTAATAATCTACAAGAGTGGTAGACTTCACGAAGACGCAGACGCCCTGTCCCGATACCCGATAGCAGAGAAAGGAACAGACGATGAAGAGGATGAGCTATTACCGGTCTTTACGGCGGCTTGGGAAACAGAAAAAAAGAGAATAAGGAAAGGAGCCAGGAGGCTATACCGTCATGGAAGAAAGCATTTCTACACCTGGGGAGGAAAACAAACCAGCACAAACGAGGAGAAATAAGCTACAAGAACTTCGTCGTAATAAACGGACTGCTATACCGACGGACGCTGGGGGTACAAGGGATGTGCCTGCGGCTGTGTGTTTCGCCAGAACAGAGACAGGAAATATTGGAGGAGTATCACGGAGACAAGTGGGCTGCACACCTGGGAATGACACGAACGATAAGTCGCATCAAGGGACGGTACTACTGGCCACGGATGGCCCAGCACATAGTACGCTACGTACAGGAGTGTGTGCCATGTCAAACAAAGAAAAGTCCACCCAAGGAACCACAGGGACTGATGGAGGTCATCCACGTAGAGCGACCGTTCGAGAAGGTGGGCATCGATCTTTTGGGCCCATTTCCCGCGACGACAGGGAGTAACGTCAACGTAATCGTCGCCGTCGACTATCTCACTAAGTGGGCAGAGACAAAAGCCCTGCGTTCAGCAACGGCGCGGTACGCGGCCGAATTTTTTGTCGAGGATATTATGCTGCATCACGGAGCTCCGGAGAGTGTCGTAACTGACTGCGGGAAGTGTTTCGTCGCGGAATTTACGAAGGAGGTCATGCGTTTGATGGAAGTCGACCACTGAACGACAAACGGAGTCGGTGCATGTGGTAAAAATGAAACGTTTCATACGTAAGGACGAACAAACAATGGCGGACACCAAGAAGGAGACGAACACAATGGACGATGTGCCGACGGATACCCGCCAGGAAAAGCCATCAAAGGAATCAGCCAAGGAAGGGGAGGGAACGACGGCGCCGAAAGAGACGAAACGGCGCTCGGAACGGGTGCGTAGAACGCCAGTGAGGTACAACGCAGCAGAGAAGGCGATCGGAGCCGTTTTTCTCCTGATGGGTCTACTAGCTCCCCTTCTCGGTGTGG
Organism: Daphnia galeata; assembly: GCA_030770115.1. Lineage (NCBI taxonomy): Eukaryota > Metazoa > Arthropoda > Branchiopoda > Diplostraca > Daphniidae > Daphnia > Daphnia galeata. Next base: position 7,226,973 of record CM061123.1, on the reverse strand, counting down.
GGACGGCAGAAGGAAGACACTTCGAATCTTTCAACCGGGACAGGGTTATTTTTAAATTTCAGGAGGATATCTTCTTCAGCTACTCGGAGTGGGTCGTTACAGACGTGTCCTTCACCCCGATCGAGACTGCGCTGGCAGCGTTGTGCAAGTGGTACTTGGGACAAATGAGGGACGATCCGAGGGGATCTGAAGCGAAAGAGGGCGAGCGTCTTCGAACCCAGCTACGAGATCGGGCCCGTGAGGGGCTGGACTGCTTGGAGGTGATCGATGGCCGCTACCAAGTATTGAGGGGGCTCTGAGTGGAACGACGGACCGAAGAAAGAGGGGCCTGGTCGATGCGGGTGGAACGACGTTGCGATGGCTGTTTGGCGTGGCGACGGAGCGGGACTTGGAGGGCGTGAACAACCGCTTGCAGGCCCTCAGTAAAGAAACGACAGCAATTGTTCATGCCGTGGCTCATCAGGCTTCGATGGTGAACGACACCTGGAGAGAACTAGGTGAGCACGCGATCATCATGCAGCAACTCGACAAGGCACACCTGGCGTTGGAAAAGGAAGTCAACAGGTGGAAAGTCAACATGCTCGAGACCATGTACTCATTGGAATGGCAATTCATCATGGCTTCAAGAATCGACGACTCTTTTCGATCGGCGCAACGGACATTGGATTGGGTCAGAAGGACGTTGAAGGATTTTGGTGTGGGGCTGGCCATGCTGGCTGTCGAGAAGCTACCGCCTGAACTTTTTCCTCCGAGCCGGCTGCGTAAGGTGCTTAAAGAAATTTGGCCACGTCTGAATGCTGGGTGGGACCTCACGCCTGCGTTACAAGCGGGCAATTTATGGAAAGCCTATCAAGAAGCGCAGGTTGTCTCGGCAGCAACCACTCACGGCCTGCGTCTGTTTATTCATTTACCAGTTATTGAAGTGACACGAAATTTTGAGTTGCATGAAACCTTCGTCTTGCCTGTGTTTGGTGCGACTGGAGATTTTGGGCTACAATATGCCAACATTCCTGCATTCCTGGCAGTGGATATGGATCGGCAGACGTTTATTTAGTTATCGGAAGCGGACGTACGCTCTTGCCAGGGCCGGGCGGGTGCGGTCTGTCCGCAACGTGGAGCCATCTACCGGAAGAATTTTCGGAAGACTTGCGTGATGGCGCTCTTTCTGCAGGACCCTGAGAGAACAAAGGCGGACTGTGACAAAGTAGTGGTTGAATGGAGAGGCCCGGAGGCCAAATACTTGGGACACCGGCAATGGGCGGTGTCAATGAAAATTCCTCTGTCACTGGTAATGGCCTGCCCGTTGGTTACTGGAGCTCATGATTTTCCAAAGCTGAATTGCCATCGGTGGGCATCGTCAAGATTCCACGAGGATGCTCCGTTCAGACGGACGAATGGATATTACAAGCCAGACACCCATATTCGATGACGTCAACAAAGTTGGGGAGCGACTTTACACTACGCCTGAAAGGAGTACACTGGCCCGTAGCAACCGACTGGAGTGAGAAAAGGGGTGGAGCAAGCGAGCAGCCAGTGAATTTATTCCCCCACATATGTTTGGCAGCGTCTTTGGAACGTATAGCCAGCGGCAAGGCAACCGCTGACAACTTTGGAAAGACTGTGTGGGCGATCGAGGAGGGGGATAAAGAAAGGAGAGACGGTGCGCTACGCCCGCAGGCATATCCATATGAGCTGTGGGGTGGGCTACTGGCAGCAACCATGCTTTGTGGTGGGACGTTTGTGTGTGCGCAGAGAGGAAGGGAGGGGGAGAGAGGTGGCTGAACTGTACGAACGCGTCAGAATGCTGGAAGGAACCCTGCGAGGCGAGATGGAGGAGCGTCGCAGCCGTCGATGGGCAACGACTGATTGCCTCACGCAATTAGATGGACGGCTGAAGGCCCATGAACGGACCTGCATGGAGGCACTGACTGAGCTGGAGGAGGCCGCTCGGGCCTGAGGGAGATCCGGCCAACTTACCCTTCGTTTTTTTTATCATTTTCCGATGTCTCCCCTAATATTTTCGTATGGTGTGCGTGTGCCATGTTTATTTTGTTTTCTTCTCTCTCTTCTTTATTTTTTTTGTCTTCTAGTATAGTGCTTGTGACTTTTGTTACAGCAGTACGTTTTCTGACAAACCTTTAGCGTGTTGATGCATTGTTGTAGCTCTGTGGTGTAGTATAGTATGTTGTTTCGTCATTTTTTAGGGGTTTTTGGGCTTTATGGTGTGGTGTTGTTTTTTCTTTTCGCCTTTGGACTGTTTCGGTCCCTTTCAGCTTTGTAGTGTTCCTGATATTCAAGTGGTAGTGGCTGTATGTCGGGAGTCGGCGCATTCGGGACGAATGCGGCTGGAGGGGGGGATGACGCGTGGTCATTGACCACGCTATGGGAGACTACTGGTATGTAGTCCAATCGGACGTGTGTCGCTGGCCATTGACCAAGCTACACGATCCGGCTGGTATTCAGGCTAACCGTTAGTGCATCCGCCATCGCCATCTTGCCCGGCTAGTATATAAGTGTGTAGTGCCTCTATGTCGGGGCTGTTCCCTTGTAGCTGTCATACCGTCAATACACGTCGCTTAGTTAGCACGTCACAATAGCTTCCCTCGTTTTAGGTTCTTACGGAGTCTTGCCATTTCAACATTAGACCGATGACCGATCTCATTTGTGATTATGATTACCAAGAAGATAACAATTGATAATCATTCAGCTTAAGTTATTAATTTTTCTCTTCCATAGTGCTCATTTTAAACATAAATTCTAAGGTAGGTAATGTAAGAGATTAGGGAAAAGATCGAGTAAAACCTATGTTCTGGCGGCAGTTCGGCCTTTGGATTTTTTAAAAATATACGAGGAATAAGCAGAGAAAGGGATAACGATGCTTGCAAGACCTCATTTGTGTCGTATTTATTTTTTTTTTTCTCATTATTCAATTTTTCTCATTTTTTAAGCAGTCGATTTTTTTCGAGCAGTCGACAGAACTTCCCGACCGTAGCTCTTTTCTTGATTATAAAAGGAGATATTTTTCTCTTTTTGAATTAATTTAGTTTTTTTTTTTATATCGTGAGTCGCAGTAGTAATAATGATAAATAAATTAACTTACCTCGTGATTTTGTTCACGGGCGATGCGTTTGTTAAGACATGAGACATACTATATGTTTAATATTCAAATAGGGTCCAAATAGGATTTAAATAGGGTCATTCTTATTCATTTTGAGTAACGACTGCCATTGCGCAAAGTGCGCAAGTGTTTGTGGGACGAACTAAATAGCGTTAGGTGTGCGCTGATTCGATAATTTCAAACAGTGGGTTAGCGATATCATACTCTCTTAAAATGTTATCGTGAAATAGTTCACAAAAATTTGTGGTGAACATTTTCGTGACAGAAGTCGTGAAAAAGACGACAAACGCTATAGTGTTATTCCAGTTACTTCCTCGTCGTTTTATTTTTGTCGCCTTTTACTCCCTAAAATTTCGTGCTTTTTAAATTTCCTTTGAATTCATTCACGACCATTTACGTCGTGAAAAAGACGACAAATTTATAGTTTTAACCTGCCATTTTTCGTATCGTTTCAATTTTTTCCATCTCTATCTCCCACTAATCTCCCTATTAAGTTCAACAAATTTTAGTCCTCTTTGAAAAAAAATCCCCAACCGCTCCACTCGGCTTTCGCCCACCACCCACTCGCCCTCATTGGTCAACCCCCTTGGCCCAAGAAATTTTCTAAGTCCGAATTCTATATATTTACGAAGTTCAATACGGAGTTTGCAATTTTAAAGATGTATATCACAACAAAAGCCCAGTTGTTAGCATCTATGGCTGGTGATATTTGGTACAAGTAGTACATAGGTTCGATTCTCTGATAGGTCGATTCACAATCCCGAATAAAATGTTCTCCTTCCTCGCTTTTCAAGTCTAAGAAATTTTCCTCAGCCTGGTGTGATAGACAGGGGTTGGTTTCGTCTAAAAATATTTGAAGAAAAGCTAAACTTAAAATGCAATGCCTTTTTGCGTTTTTGTCAATAAAAATATCGCGTATTTCCACGACAAAAGCACATCGTGTGATGTTTACGGATACGACTGTCGTGTAAAAGCACGACTAGTGTCGTCTTTTTCCCGATAACTTTTTAAGAGAAGATATCTCTAGCATAAGTCTCACCGCCCACCACCACATATTGAAAACTAATTGATTGCTAACCATCTGTCGATTTTCAGAGGAATAAGGCAAATTTCATTTTAAAAATCACGGATAAATAACCTGAAGACATGAATTACAATAACTTATTATGTCTGATTTTACACAAGGCTTTGGATTTGTCATTTAAGACATTTTCAACTGCCTTAGGGGAGACTGGGGTTATATGGTACGCTGTACTATGTGAAACAGTGAGTTAAAAAATACTTAATGTAGTTTTTAAATTCTAAAATTAATACATGATGTTGTTCAAAGGTATCTACTTTGTTTTCTAAAAAATCATTACTTTTGTACATTAAGTTTTTTAGTTTTTTAAGAAATAAAAAAAGCCCCAAAATATTCTTAAAAAAAAAAGTTGTTTTTCTTAGAATTTCTCGAAGTAACTATGTTTTTTTAGAAAAGTGAGATAGCAGAATGATCGTTTGGTCTTTTGTCAATAATTCCCCACAAAGATAAAATTTTTTAGTTGAAAAATGAGCTAGTTATAAAAGTTTCCCCAAAAATATTTTTGTGGGTTATTTGGTACGGTTTTGTGGGGTGAATTGGTACTAAAACGGAATGGCCGATAGGCGGAGCTCAGTGCTGCCAGTGGCAATTCAGAGAACTTTTTGTTTTTTATAAGAAATGTTTTTAATTATACGAGTATACCAAAAACCTTAGAGAATACAAATACTATACGAAAAATTCTATTTCACGATGTTTTTAAAATTAATTTATCTTTATTCTAAAGTGGAGAATTTAGTGTGTTTCACATAGTACACCCCCCTGTCCCATATAAACCCCGATTTTGTCCACGCCCACTTTTTTTTCGCAACTTTATAAATCGGTAGAGGGTAAACTAACGACTCAAACATAAAATAAAAAATACTGGAGATAGACAAAAGTAAGACGAATATAATAAAACATTTATTTTACAAATCGGATGATTAGGAAACGGCCTACACGATAAAAACAAAAACCGGTCCAAATAACCCCAGTCTCCGTACAACTATCCACGGAGCGAGCTGAAAAGCTTGCTTGGCTATATTAACTTATATCAAAATAACGAGTTTTTGCCTCACTATTTGCCTCACTTTGCCAGACAGTGAAATAGCTTAACAATACATTATAACCAACTAATATGAAAATAAAACCTATAAAAACTTTAAAATAACCCCCCCATTTCTATCAAACTGTTTTAAAAATTCATATTTCCCAGAACAAAACAAGTCCCTCGTAGCAGCAAAATACCATGAGTTGCTGCATTTCACGATTTCAAAAAATTATGAAAAAGATGTCGAACAGCCCTATAAGCATGGTGTATGAGTATGGTGGAGCAACTTACTTTTTAAGAGCCCATCCCGAATGAAACCAGTTTCCGTACCAGCTGGAGGAGCTTAGTGCCTTTTGGTAAAATTCTTAACAGCCAATTGGTCACGTTTCTCGAGTGCCCCCTATGAACCAAAATAGTAACTACATTCCAACCATTACTAACCATTAATAACATAGTTTGGTTTACTGAAGTGGTGTAGTGGATAGAGCGACGGTTCGGGGAGAAGAAGAACTCAGGTTCGAATACTGGAAGATCCACATATTTCCATTTTAAAATTTTTTAGTTTTTTCATATAATTCTAATGTAATACAAATCCACTCAGTCGAATAACAATAAAAAATGGCTATTATAGCTTTATTATAATACATAAATACACAAAGTAATGTGCGATGGAACTTACACAATTTTCAAAGGAGGAGGGGCTTATAGGGGGAGGGGCTCATAGTTGACCCAATTGTCCACCAGGCAGCGCTGATCAAGCGTGACTCTTTTTCAGCCGAGATAGATCCCAAGCATGAAGTTGCTCCACCTCCACCATACTCATACACCATGCTATAAGGCTATAAACTACTTTTTACGCTTTTTTTCCGCTCCCGGGTAATTTGTAAACCCGTGGGCTGGGCCCGTTTTTGGGAAACCCGAACTGAGTACAGCCCAAAACCTATTAAAACATTTTTAGAATAAACCGTGAAAAAACCGACCATTTTAGTCCGGGGCGCAGCCCTACTTCCGTGCTCCCGTCTTTTTCTATTTTTAATTTATAAAACATACCATTCTTGGCCGAATAACAATCATTAAAAGTAGTAAGTAAAAGAGCAGGGTTGTAGAAGTGATGGTTGCCCAACTTGTATCATTTTTCTCCATAAGCCTCTGAAGATTTTTATAACATGAGGGCAGCGCCATCTGTTGCGTGAAAAAGATAATAATTTCAAACTTTTAGGCGGTAAACTGCAACAGTAGCTGCTGTTACTTTTAAGTTTTAATCCAAGAATAAATTGAAGTTTTAAATAAGTAATACGTTTTATTTTTTAATCCGATTAGATTCAGTTTTGCATTACAAAATTAAATAAATGAAAAAAAGTAAAAAAAAGTAGTGAAATGCGATTGCATCTACAGAGTATCGAACCATAGTACTTCAGATTATCGGTCCATCGCACTATCAACTGAGCTACCAATCGCTGCTTTCCGTGGCAAAATCTCGGAATAAAGTATGAACAAATCCTTTATGGATAACAAGATTTTAGTGTCTATTTTAACTCACAGATGTCAATGCCCTCATGTTATAAAAAAAAAGGGGGAGGAGTTAGAGGCGGAGCTACACATATCCACAAGAGAAAACTGTCTTCAGAGCCCCATCATGAAGTACACCAGGAGAAGTCACGGGGGTACCCTTTCTCTCAGGGAGCTTGAGCTACGCATGGCAAGCTCCAGAGATGGCGTTGCGGCGAGTTGGTTCAGAAATTCGGAGGAAGGAAAATGTGGGAAGAATAGGGATTTTGAATTTCGTCTGTTCTGAGCAGGTTTGCTGGTTCGGAATATTATTTTTTTAAAAATCCAATGTTTTTGTCATTCTTGGAAGATTTTTTTTTTATTTTGACGAAAATGGTGTACAATTGTTGTGTGCCACTGTGCAACATGTGTTGTCCAAATAAAAACAATATAGCTGTTTTCCGTCCCCCACGAAATCCTAGTTTGTTTCTGAAATGGAAGGAATCAATCCCAGAGATAGAAGTTCTGACATTGGATGATCGTGTTTGTGAACTGCATTTTAAAGAAGAAGACATAATACACTATTTTGAGGTGGATGTACAAGGAGTTGTTAATAAAATTCCCCTATGTAGAAGCAGATTGAAAGATGGGGCAGTTCCAACATATGGCCCGGTAAGGGTTATAAGTTTTTTTGTTATTGAACTTCATGTGATGATAATTGCTATTCTAATTTTAGATCACCCAAATTTAAAAAGTTATCCTGAAGTGGTTGTCGAAGAGCCACAAATTGAAAGGCAAATCAAAGATGGTTTTGTTTATGAAAAACGTGTTCTACCTATTTCTGTGAAATCCGACCCTGATTCCATGAAATATAAGTTGGCTAAAGGAAAAAATGGTGAAATAGTTTTGATGGCAGATTTGTGCACTTTACAAAGAGCCTACACAGCAATCAAACCTGAGTTTGATTGCCATTTCGAGGAATTTTGATTTCGAGAAGTTCTAGTCTGTTTTTCTTGTTGTGTATTTGCAAATAAATGAAATGACACTTCTCAACTAAATTTTGGATTTTTTTAGCCAGTTTTCTCTTTTTACCGCACGCCCCTGCAACGCCATCTCTGGAGCTTGCCATGCGTAGCTCAGGCTCTCTTGCAGGCGTGACTTCTCCTGGTGTACTTCATGGCCCCATGTTAAAAAAGGATACAAGTTGGGAAACCATCGGTTTGTATACGTTTTGGCCAAAACTATTGGCCGAATCGTATATTATTTTATCTACGTTTCGGCCAGTGGCCGAAACGTATATTATTTATATATTATTAATTTATACGATTCGGCCAATCAAGTTTTTTTTTTATTGTTTCGGCCAAAAGTTGCAATTTATATTTTTCGGACAAATTTATTTATTGTACGTTTCGGCCAAAAAAAAAGTTTGGTCGTGTAAATTGCTTGAATGCAATCCAGGCCTGTCACTTCTATGGATAATGGATATTCCCCTTTTAGAAGGGGGATTTGTAATTTGTTCCTTTTTTTGTGGAGCCTAGTGGTCAATCGACGAAAAAAAGATCATGATTATTGATTATGAATCCGGTTTTAGGAAGCATTCTTACGATTCCAATCCAACAAATTTGAAACTAAGTTTTTTGGCCGAAAAAAAAAACTTTTGGCCGAAAATATACATCTGGCCGAAAGCAATATTTTTTTTTGTACGATTCGGCCCGTGGCCGAATCGCATATAACACATTTATACGTTTCGGCCAATTATTTTTTGGCCGAAACGTATGATATTCGAAACCATCACTTCTACAACCCTGAAAAGAGTTTCAAAAATTTTTATTTGGAAATACTCTGTCACAATTTCTTTGGCAACTCTGTTGAGCAGAGTTTGACTCATTCTCTTTTAACGGAACGAGTAGATGTGAAACAACTTAAAAAAGAGCTGTTAGAACTAGACGAAGACCGAGAATTGATAGAAAGTAAATTTCTCAGCGATTTTAGTTGTTCCCGAAACATTTTGTTTCAACAGTATCAGTGGTTTTCAAGAAATTTCAATCTAGTTTAGGCTGTATGTTTGAATGGCGAAATTGGTTACTATTTAACGTAGTTTTACTCAACGTATAATGGAAAGCGGCCGGAATAGCGTTAATATGGCTGATAGTGCTAGTGAAAGTGATTGCAGCGTGGATGGCGGGCCTATCATGATGCCTCCGTCCCCAGTTTCTAGAGAACAGCTTCACAAACGTATTGAAAGTTTACAACAACAGAATAAAGTTCTCAAAGTTGAGTTGGACACCTACAAACTTAGAGTCAAACAGTTGCAAGAAGAAAATCGATCACTTAGACAAGCTTCGGTCAACATTGTATTGAAATTTATTGTTTATTTTTTCTTAATTGAATATAATTTATGAGCTTTTATTTTTTAGCAAGCCAGAGCAGAACAAGAAGAAGAGTTTATCAGTAACACACTATTAAAGAAAATTCAGGCACTCAAGAAGGAAAAGGAAACTTTGGCATTGAATTATGAACAAGAAGAAGAATGCCTTACTAATGATTTGTCAAGGAAACTTAACCAGGTTTCTAATATTCCTACTGATTACCAAATGTTATTTGAAATTATTATCTAAAATCTGTATGTGCAGCTGAGACAAGAGAAGGTTCAACTCGAACAAACACTAGAACAAGAACAGGAATGTTTAGTAAACAAATTGATGCGAAAAATTGAGAAGTTAGAAGCTGAAACTCATGCTAAGCAAAACAATTTGGAGCAGTTAAGAAGAGAAAAAGTTGAACTTGAAAACACTCTAGAACAAGAGCAAGAAGCACTTGTAAATAAATTGTGGAAACGAATGGATAAACTCGAGACTGAGAAAAGGTATTTTTCAGTTTTTCTGTAGAATTTTTTTTTTTTTTATCTGACACAAACCACACAGTAATAAAGCTGTTTTTAAATTGCTTTTTACTTCTGTGTTAATACCATTTGTGAACACTGATTCTCTAGGAATCTACAAATTAAGCTTGATCAACCAGTATCGGCTCCTGCTTCCCCACGAGATGCAAACAATGGTGATAGTGCCCCAACAAATTCAACACCTGAGCAGCTAACTTCCCACATACAGTGGTTGCGCAATGAAGTTGCACGTTTGAAACATCAACTTACGCTATCACTTCAAGAGCGTAAGTTATTTTCATCAGTTTTTTTTAATCGAGTCTGATATTTTTAATTATATTGTATTTAATTATAATTATATCTGTTTGTATTATAGAAGAGGAAAAAATGGCGCATTACGTTCAAGAAGAAAAACATATACGTGATGAAAATCTCCGTCTTCAACGTCGGCTTCAGATGGAAATGGAGCGGCGTGAAGCCCTTTGTCGGCATTTGTCGGAATCAGAGTCTAGGTAACAGACTTAGCAATTCTACTTCGAAAACAAAAATCAAACATTACTTTATTAGTATATAATGTTATAATTTCCTACGTTAGTTTGGAAATGGAAGAAGAACGTCATTATAATGAACTAACCGGATACGGGCACGTAGGTTCACTAGGAGTTTCGGTAACACCTGTTAACCGATCGCGTACTACTTCAAGCCCAGTTCCAACAAATCGACCTCTAAGCCCTAGTACATAATTATTATTTAAAATCTCGCAGAGAATAATTAAGTCAAACATATTACGGTTTCCATATTCTTTATTTTTTCAATCGTAAAGGTTTGCTGACATACAACAGAGACGTTTTGGTGGGTGTTTCGACTGCACCGTCTTCAGTAATGAATACTGGGAGAGATCCATTTAGTCCACCTAGCCCAATGGGCCGATGCCCAACTTGCGCTCATGCAATCAGTGCACCGTCTTCGTCTCCACCTCATGCGGTGGTTTTAAAACAAATTTCCTCGTATTTCTTGTAAATAAACATTATTTTCTTTAATAGGGTTTGTCCACTGGTATCTCACGCTCCCTTATACGGATATCACAAGAGAGATTTGTCAAGCCAGCCGTTCCACCTCAGACAGTATCTTCACAAAATCCTACTTCGCCAGCGGCTTCCGTCCCTCATCTTCGAAGTAGCTCTGGCACGTCTTCTCCTATGGATACATCATCTGGACGCCTATAATATTTCCGTTGCATTTGGAAATTTACGACCCATTCACCAGTTTACACCAGATTGGCACATTGTGCAAAGAATTAAAAATTACTCTTAAATTCCAAAACTATCCTTTCAGTCATACACCTTTTGTCCTTTCTGGTGAAGCAGTTAAGGTTTTTCTACCTTTTCTTTTTGTCGGTCTTATATTTCTTTTCATTTCCAATTATGGCTTCAGATTTCTTATTCTGGAGTTATTTAGGTTTTCACATATTTACTAAGTGCAACCTTTGAGCATCACGAAATGCGCATGTTCCAGTTTTTCTCAATATTCATAAATTTATGCTTATTTCGTCTTTTCTCATGAATTGATACGAAAATAATGTATAGGGTTAATCTGAACTGAGTTCTTCTTGATTCCATCCTACTTGTCCCAACCAGCTTTTTTATATTGCCATTCAGAAATTTTCCGAATTCATTCAGAACTCGAAGCGTGCGACTTCATAGGCTGCCAGCTGCCTCCCTTAAGTTTTCATGCACTGTTTGCGATTTCCCTTTTAGTGGTCGTGTTTCGTGTGGTTTCATTACATTTGTATTTTCTCGCGGTTAGCTAGCATATGAGAAATGTACACGCAGAGAAATCTATACACGACTTAAGAAGGTTAATTATTATTTAATCGATTGAATATTTTCACATCAGCCGTGTCATCTCGGACACTAATATTTACTGACAGTTCCAGCTCTCTAGTTTCGTCTTCGGGAAACTTCAAATGTGATTTCTTAATTCAAAAGTCAAGATTTAAAAAATTATGGGTTGTTTGTATTAAAGGGTAAATTTGCTGTTCATGTTTGATCGAAAACGTTAAGACTTAGGAGTTTGTATTCGAATGACAAAATTATTACATATCGGTTCTACGAATACGTGCTCGAAGCAGTTCCCTAATTGTTTCGTGACAATTAAGCATCATGTAAATGGCATAGTTAATTTGGTAAAACTTATTACTTATTTAGCAGACGAAACTTCGAATAGCCGTAGGAATGTCAAAAACGATTCTAATTTTTATTTATCTTTCATATCCCCAAAACATTAAAGTTTAGTATATTTCAAATAAGATACACTAACACTTTTCTTGAACCGACCATTATCTTATCCTTCGGTCTCAGCTTTCCAAAGATTTGTGATACATAAGATACACGTCTCTCGATTGGGCAACCATCCAAACGTAATCATCGTGATGCGCTTTAGCACGCACAGCCTTCTTTGGTGGGGTTTGGTTGATTTGGAGGTTGACTTCTCCCAGGTTGAAGTGGTTTATGCTGGACACCAGATTCGGCTGCATTCAAATCCAAACTATTTTTTTTATAGAAATAATGCCAATTGTTGAAGAAATCCAATTGGGAACAAGAATAGAAGTAAGTGAATAAGAAAAGCCTATAAAACTCTAACCTGCCATCTTGAATGTTTTGATAAATTTTTTTTGCGGTTTCAAGAAAGGCGTCTTCAACGTTATCACCAGTTTTAGCGCTAGCTTCGATAAAAAGTAGTTCATTTTCTTCTGCAAACTGTTTCGCCTCTTCATATGTTACATCTCGTTGGGCTTCTAGGTCGGATTTATTGCCAATCAAAAAAATTACCTGTGCATAAAAAGTAAAGTTAACATTTGAATATCACACCAACTTTTGCCTACAAAATCTAGGATTTCAGCAAAAAATTTCTCAAAATTAATTTTAAAAATATATACTGACGGTATTGGGATTTGTTAGGTTTCTGGCATCTGATAGCCAACTACTAAGATGATTATATGTAGATCGCCGAGTTATATCATAGACCAACAAAGCGCCTAAAAAATGTGGATTAAGGAGACAATTCTATCCATTAGAGTTACAGTAATAGCTAGTACCTGCTGCACCTCTGTAGTAGGAACGGGTCACAGCTCGGAACCTTTCTTGGCCTGCTGTGTCCCTATAGATTTTAAAGCCATCAACAAACAAATATCTGAAGAATGCTTTACAAATGTAGGTTACCAAATTTGGAGCTTGATTTTCTGGCCAGCCACTTCAATTATTCGTGTACCAAATTCAACACCAATAGTATGAGGGCAATCAGCCATGACTAACGGAAAAAAGAGAAAAAAGAAAGTGGAAAGAAACATTCAACAATCTCATCATAAATAAAAATGAATAAAATTTTGCCTACATTTTTTTTCAGTGAACTGATGAAGTAAACAGGATTTTCCTACACCCATGTCACCAATAATGATATATTTAAAGATGTACGAATAATTATATGGCCCCGCTGACATTTTTTTCTTTAAGGATCTCCGTTTCAAGTGTCTAACTCCATAACAGTGTAATCAAATTAGATGGTAAGAACGATATAAAATGTAGGACAAATGATTTTTACAAGTGAAAACAAAGCTTTTCACAAGACGTCTACCTTGAAAAAATAATTTGCCAATAATATTTTATGAAAATTCAAAAACTGGGCGTGAGCAAAAAGGTAGAGTTGTTGTAAACCGTAACTCGATCACTGCTTCTGAAAACTCCCTGTTAAGAACTGAGAACTGTCATTATTTCTAAATGGTCCAGACGACACACTATTATGGCGTTGCCAGTTTTATTTCTAATTTTTATAATTTACAATACCAGAGCCATGAAAGGGGAGGTCTGTCAACTCCATAAGAAAATTTCCCTTGGGCTGCGGCACGGTTTTGTTTTTCCGAGCTGCTCTCTTTCCCACTTTTGAACAGCTACGACGACAGTGCTGCCGTGCCATCTAGCCACTTTAACGCGTAAAAAAAGTGGCCAATTCATTCAAGTTGCAATTCATAAATTGCAATTTTGAGGGGTCATGGACTTTCAGGCCCTGACACTTCAGGCCTAGGATGTTCAGGCCCTGGGCCTGAACATCCAAATTTCTTGACTTTCAGGCCCTTCACTGGCTGGTCGTTCAGGCCCTTCTTTTTTTAGCGTTATTTTTATTTATACAGCGCCACCACAACAGCGCTGGGTGTTTAGGGGGAAACAAGTATTTTGGGACAAACTGGCCACTCATTAGTGATGTCGGGTAACCCGGAGGGTACAAAGACTCGGGTGATAACCCTTGAAACCCGGGTTTACTCGGGTAACCGGGTAAAAATTTTTATTAAAAAAAAGGCAAATTGGAGCTCCGAACTCTTCAGTCTGAAGTCTAACCAATGCCGAATATTGTCTATGCAACGCTCTAACAGAATGGCTACTTCGTTTTTGCTATAGCGGAATTTTCTTCTTTACTATTTCAATACGTCCAAAACAAAGCAGCATTTAATACAATTAATAGTCCAACAAAATGCTGAGTAAAAATGAATCGATTTAGTTAAATCAACGGACCAAACTTTTGCTAAGAAAGCTAAATCGGTAATTTAAAAAAATCTATATTAATTCTATGAATTAGCAGTTTAAGTATCGAGGAATTACTGGTATGATGGATACAGTTCTTGTATTTAAATTGTAGGTGACAAAGTTCGTAGTTCAATTCCCATATTATCCAAATCTTCTTTAATATAGAAATGTTTAGATACAGAAGAAAATTACGATAAGTTCATGCCAAACGATGCGATTTTTTACTTTTGCCAAAATTAAAAGAAACAACAATAAATACGTCAAGAACAAATGTGTTATTCCCAAGCATAATCATTTCGATTAATTTATGTGATGAAAATCGCCTGCACATACATAGGAATATTTTAGTGTCATTTTTTTAAATATTTTTAAGAAATGTTTATAAATATTCGAAACATTTTTAAAATGGGAAAAATAATATTAAGGAATAATTAAATGAGCAAATGTTATAATAATATAAAGGGGCCTGAAGGTCCAAAGTGAGAACCTTCAGGCCCCTGAAATGGACGCTCAGGCCCCTTGGGCCATAGGGGCCTGAACATCCTATGCCTGAAGTGTCAGGGCCTGAACGTCCCCCATCCATTTTGAGGGGGTAAACAATCTAAACATCGAATCGTAAATAAGTTGGTAGAGTGACTTAGCTGAAATTAAGACCTGTGGTTCTAAGGTTCGATACTCTGTAACTACTGTTTCGTTTTATAATTTTTTTTTTACTTTTTTCTTTTTTTTTGCATTTTTAATGCAATACTGATTAATCAAATTATTCTGTCAAGAAATGTATTTTTGTAAACTATTTTGGTGGAATTTAGGGAATTTTTAATTGTACTCAATTAGCTCAACCTTAACTGGGTGGACACGATGTATTATAGCCATTTGACGCAACACAAAAACAAAAGAAAAACGGGTTGTCTTCTTCGGGCGATTACGCCCCTTGCCACCTCAGACGCTTTTCGGCTTTGACGCAACGCAGTCATGGCTGGTCCTAGATCAAGTGCAAGTTCTAGTTCCAGTTCTAGTTCAGAGTCATCAAGAGATTCTCGTCGAGACAATCGCGATCGAGATCGCGCAAACCGAAATCAAGAAAGAGGTGACATCAATCAAGATGATGAAGATATCTTAAACCGGGCGCCTGAGCAGCACGATCGTGATCGACAGTTCCAGCAAGAACGTGAGCAGCGAGAAAGAGACAGACAGAGGAGAGGAGAACGTCAACCTGATGGGGGTCGTAACGTTGGTGCTGGTGGTGCTGAAGATCCGCCCAGAGATGGCCTGCCACGGAAATTTGCAGTACCAAGAGAACGCATGCGGGTCGTCAGAGACTGGATGACTTCAACTCTGAATCCTGCGGAAGCCAAGCAGCTACGAGATAGTTTTTTGCCTAGCTTTACTGATTCCGATTTCGATTTAAAATGTCCTCAGGTGGATTCCTCTCTCGCCCGTCGTTTCAAGGATCTCAAATGCCCCGAAATGACGAAAGCAGAAGCTACTGAAAAATCTCTTAAGGCCGAGCAATACAAGGTCCTAGATGTCGCTCGTCCGCTTCTTTATCTGAAGGAACAGATGGCCGAAGGAGAACTCCAAAACTCGCCCATGGCGGAGGCTGTCGATGTCGCTCTACGTTTGTGGGGCCACACGTTTCATGGAATCACGGCCAACCGCCGTGAAAACTTATTGAAGGTGTCCGATCCAAAGTTCGTCTCTTTGTTAAAGGAACCGGAGCGTTTCAAGGCCAGGCAGTGTGGAGCTCTATTCGGCAGTCATTTCATCAAAGAAATGGTCAGAGAGGCGACTAACGACCAAAAGTTGAGAAACATCGGGCGCCCGGCGGGCCAATCATCTAGTTTCAAAAGTCGCTACCCGACCACCAGCTATAATTCAAGAAGTTCAGCAAGTGGTAATCACCGCAGTGGCTTCAATGGCGGCAACCGAGGTGGTAACTTCAGTGGCGGCAACAACTCGAATGGAGGTTATAGGAACAACAAGCAGAAATCGAGCCAAAGGTATGTGACTAATTTATCGGCGCCTAAACAAGCCACGTGTTCTCCCCCTGTTGGAGGAAGGTTACGTTTTTTCGTTGATTTCTGGCAAACGATCTCGAAGGATCCGTGGATCATTCAGAGTGTTAGTGAGGGCGTTAAAATTGATTTTTTATCCCCGACGTTTCAGGCACATTCTCAGAGTAATATGCACATGGGTAAAATTCAATCAGATATCTGTGATCAGGAGGTAAGATCGCTTCTGGAGAAAGGGGCCATTGAACTGATTGAACCAGGAGAAGGTTTCGTCAGTGGCTTATTTGTGATCCCGAAACGTACGGGAGGATTTAGACCCATCGTAAATTTGAAAGCGCTGAACAAATTTGTTAGACCCGTTCACTTTAAAATGGAAGGTATTCCCCTCCTTCAAGAACTGATCCGCCCAGGTGATTATTTTACTAAAATCGACCTTAGAGATGCATACCTCACCCTCCCTTTACGCGAGGAGGATCGGAGGTTTGTGCAGATAAAATGGGGGGAGGTTTTCTATCAGTTTAGGACCCTGGCCTTCGGTTTGTCGTCCGCACCCTGGATTTTTACTAAAATTTTGAAGCCTGTCATAACTTGCCTAAGGAAACAAGGAGTTCGTCTCATAATTTATCTTGACGACATTCTTTTGCTTAACAGCTGCAGGGAAGGGGCGAGGAAAGATTTTTTATTGGCCAGGGAAATATTGGAAAATTGCGGTTTTTTGGTAAACGTTGAAAAATCAATCGGAAATCCAACGCAGATTATTGAATATCTGGGTTTGATAGTAAACTCCATCCTTCTCTCTCTCTCTCTCCGTCAGGAGAAATTGTTCGAAATTTTGAAGTTATGTGGTGACTTAATGAAACGTGAAACAACTTCACTCCGGGAGATAGCGAGAATATTAGGAAACTTAGCTTGGGCTGTCAAATGCATTCCTTTCGCACAGGCTCATTACAGGGCGCTACAGCGTTTTCATATTCGTGAAAGCTCTAGATCCAACGGGAATCTCAGTGCTATAGTGTCGCTAGACAAAGAATCGCGGGATAATCTAGCATGGTGGGTCGAGAACATTGTGTCCCTAAATGGCCGAGCGATGACAGCTGTAGAACCCGATATTGTTATATACTCGGACGCGTCAAAAAAAGGTTGGGGGGGAGTTCAAAATGGCGTTACGACAAGAGGTCCTTGGACGGAGGATGATAGGCATCGACATATAAACGAGCTCGAATTATTAGCGGCCCTATTTTCATTGAAAGCCTTTACCGGGAATTTACGCAAAATTTCTGTCCGTCTGATGATGGACAATTTCACGGCTGTGCATTATGTAAACAAATCAGGTGGGACGATGTCGGCCGAGCTAAACGCCATCATGTTGGCTATCGTATCTTGGTGTGAAAGTAGACAAATTGCGATCCAGGCGGTATACGTACCAGGTATTTTGAATGTGGTTGCAGATCACCAGTCCAGGCTGAATCTGGAAGCCGGCGATTGGAGACTACGGCCGGAATCTTTCAAGCAAATATTGTCTTGGTGGAGCCCACAAATAGATTTATTTGCGGCAGCTTGGAACCGTCAGCTGGACAGGTTCATCAGTTGGCAGCCACAGCCGGACGCTGATGGCAGTGGATGCGTTCACGCTGGATTGGGGCAATTGGAGGTGCTATATGCGTTCCCGCCTTTCAAACTCATCCACAGATGCCTGTTAAAGATCTGGAAGGATCAAGCGGATGTACTACTGCTGACGCCGGTCTGGCCAGCACAACCTTGGTGGCCAACGATAATGGAGTTGGCATACCAGCCGCCTCGTATCCTGAAACCGGCGGTGAATCTTTTGTCGGATCCGGAAGGGAACCCTCATCCATTGCTAGCTCGAGGGTCGTTGCTGATGGCCGCCTGGGCCTTATCAGGCAAAGATTCGAAAAGAGAGGCCTTTCGGGCAAAGTGGTCCACCTACTCCTGGCAGGAAATCGTGAAACCACATCAACTGCCTATCAGAGCTGCTGGAACGGTTGGTGTACAGAACGGAATCATGATCCCGTGTCTCCTGCTCTAGGTATAATTTTAGATTTTTTGTCGGACCTTCACGGAAAAGGGTTGGCCTATAGATCGATAAATGTTTATCGTTCGATGCTCTCGGGAACTCTGGAGCAGATGGAAGGCTACGATATCGGCAAACATCCTTTAATAATTAAATTAATGCAGGGTATATTTAATTCCTCACCGCCAAAACCGAAATATACCAGATTTTGGGATGTTGATGTTGTTTTGCGCCATTTACAGGCACAGGGACCGGATATAGACTTGAGCCTCACTTCCTTGTCGCATAAACTTGTCGTTTTACTAGCTCTAACATCCCTATTTAGAGTTTCCGAAATTGCAGCAATTGATTCGGAGTCGATGGTGTTTTCTGGTCCGGTCGTGAAATTCGCCTTATTGAAACTCAGAAAAAATCAACGCAAGTCTAAGGGTATCAAATCCTTCTCGTTGAAGAAGCTGAACCCCTCCTCTAACCTTTGCCCAGTCCTTTGCCTCGAAAGGTACGTAAGTGTGACTCAGTCATTCAGAGGATCCGCTTCCAACCTGATTTTAGGCATTAAATCCCCGCACGCTCCAATCGGAGCCTCATCTACCGCTCGTTGGATTAAATCGGTGTTGGCCGAGGCAGGGATCGACATATCGGTTTATAGCGCTCACTCTACCCGTGGAGCTGCGGCCTCCAAGGCGAAATCTTCTGGACTGCCTATCGAAACAATTCTGCGCACGGGTAGCTGGGCAACGGAAAGTGTGTTCTCTACACACTATAATAAAAGCATCGTCACCGAGAATTTCCAGAATGTAGTTTTGGAAGTGGAGTGAATACAATACTTCAAAATCACCCAGTTAAGGTTGAGCTAATTGAGTACAATTAGAAAATTGCTCGAGATCGCGTAGCGATCGATGAGCAGTTGAAATTGTATGAAATTAGAGAGACCTTAACTAAGTTAAGGAACCCACCCACCATCCCAAGTCATTTAAAGTTCTCTTTTGTATTCACAGGGGTCGTGGCAATGGCTATTGACCGTCACTCAATCATCAGGAGGTTTCCGTTACCCACAGAAGATTTACTATTTATTAGTTTGTAAAGGAAGCCTCAAAGGTCTGAGGTGGCAAGGGGCGTAATCGCCCGAAGAAGACAACCCGTTTTTCTTTTGTTTTTGTGTTGCGTCAAATGGCTATAATACATCGTGTCCACCCAGTTAAGGTCTCTCTAATTTCATACAATTTCAACTGCTCATCGATCGCTACGCGATCTCGATCAATTTTCTAATTTTCACACGGGACTATGAAAAAAAAACGTAGGAAAACCAACGTTCACCACACACCCGCAAGAGGCAGAAGTGTCGTCGTAGCTATCTCTTTGCCGTGGCCTTATGGAACCCGTCCTTATGGAGTTGACAGACCTCCCCTTTCATGGCTCTGACAATACTATTAGCATGGTGTATAAGCAGAGCTATAGACTCCTGGTTGCTTCTCGGCTGTATTGGCTTCCCTATCCCGGTTTGGGCGGTAAAAGTGGTCCGATTTTCAGCAATTTTAGGGCGGAGCCTGTCAGAAGTTGTGAAGTGGAAACGTTAAAAAGAGCCATCTATGATTGTTGGGATTGGTTGAATCCATAGCTCCGTAGAAAAGTAAGCTGTGATTCGCCGACGAGTTTTTCATAGACGCTTCCTAATTGGTTGGCTTCTTTCGTAGGAACTGACTCACTCACTAGAGGCGCTTTTTAACGTTTCCAGATTGTTCCACTTTTACCCTCCCAAACTGGGATAGGGAAGCCAATACAGCCGAGAAGGGACCAGGAGTCTATAGCTCTGGTATAAGTATGGTGGAGTAACATCATGCTTGGGATAGGGTATCTCGGCTGAAGCCTGGTCGCAACTGATCAGCGCTGCCTGGTGGACAATTGGGTCAACTTTGAGCTATAAGCCCCTACCCCTTTGAACATTTTCGTCCGATCGCACATTTCTTTGTGTATTAATGTCTTATAATAAAGCTGTAATAGCCTTTTTTTATTGTTATTTTACTGAGTGAATTTGTATTACAATTATATGAAAGAATCCAAAACATTTGAAATAGATTGTATCGAAAGACATTGATGTCTTATGATAAGAAGCTGGATACTTCGGCTCCCTAAACTGTCGTTCTAACCACTAGACCACTACGATATACCTAATGATGTAATTAGTGGTTAGTATTGGTTGGAATGTAATTACTATTTTGGTTCATAGGGGGCACTCACGAAATGCGACGAGCCCTGCAATTGGCTGTTAAGAATTTTGCCGGCACTAAGCTCCTCCACCTGGTACGGAAACTGGCTTCATTCGAGAAGGGCTCTTAACCGAGATGGGTGCCTGACACTAAAGGCAAAGAAGATGTTGTTATTTCCAGAACAAAAAGGCCATTCGATATGAAATTCTTTCTTGTATTTTTTGGTGTACAGTACATTTGTGTAGCTGTTATAGTTAAGTTGTAATAATTACAAATATGTGGACAGTCATGCGGGATTAAACGGGACATTTCAATTGGGGGCTATTTGGAACATGTTTAGGCCAGCCCAAAAAGGGCGGAGTCCGACAAAAATGGTCTTTATGAAGACTTTTTTTGTTTCACACAAATTTCTACATTGTATTTGTATTTTTACACGAATTATGTATAACCAATGAATAGGAAATTACATTTTCTATACCACGGCTATCTTAGTTTTAAAATATATTACTTTGAACATTTAAAAAAATTATTACTAAAAATATTTTAAAAAAATGAAGTGTCCCAAGTAAACCCCGGCTCTCTTTCCCATATGACAAAAAGAGATCTAGTCATTTAAAAAATGTTGTTAGTTACAGGATTGAAAGATGAATTCTGAAAAAAAGATATAAAGAGGGGAGAAAATTTCCTATTATATTTGTTCAAAAAAAAGAAAATCCGTTTAATTTTGTACTACCAAACACAAATTGAAAATCTTTTGAAGAATATGTCCCTAATAGCCCCCTGATACGGTCTCCCCTAAATATGAAATATGAACAATGAATAACGTAAGAATGTATAGAAATGCAATTTTGGCAGTTGATGAAACAGTTGGAGAAGTAAGTTTTGTTTTATTGGAACAATTTCTGTTCATTCTACTAACTGATTTCTCCTAGATTCTTTCTCGATGATGATTCGGCTCTAAAATTATTTTTGATTATCCTGTACATGATCTCGCTTGTCATCACAAATTCTTCTGTTAGTTTTTTATTGATGTCAGGAAAGATCTTAGAGGAATACGGTCAGCCACTAGATTAGATTTTTGTTGGTTGCCACCTAGGTCCGTGGGTGTAGCAGATAAAGTCAGTAATGATGGCAACCAACCATAAAGCCTAGATTTTCAAAGATTTTGCTATTCCGCATCCAGTGGCAGAAAAAGAAAAGAATCCTTTATTTCATTATCGTCTCAAAAATTTCTGCAGGGCATTATGGGAGCAGCGACTCCTCCTTTCCTCCTTCGTGGTTTTATCGTGTTCTCTCTCGTTGAAATTATCAATAAGTTGTATTGTGTTCTCAACTTCTCACTTGTGGAGGATGGAGAGTTACAGCAACTTTAATTTTTTTTCAGATTTTCTTTTAGGAAAGTACATTAGTCACTAAAGATCAATAGATAACACTCGAATTCCCATAAGCTCAATGTAAATGTTTCACTGAATTACGTTTGAATGACTAAACTTAGATTTTTTTGCAATAAATACATTGGCCTATAATATATTTGTAAAAAAAATGATAACAATATGGTCGTACTGTGATGATGAGACCTTCCACTGAGGGTGTACGCAAGAATTCAGAATTACCATAAAATTTTCCTTGCAACTCAAAATAAAGTTTGAGGAGAATGAACCTAAACGATATCGTCTACATTTGGGGCCTTAATAAGGTCTCTCATACTAAATGATGGCTTAACTTTAAAATTTAATAACTAGTTATAGAAACGTTTTTGAGGTAACAATCTCTGCGAAAAAGAATCACAATAAAAAGTTGTACTTGAAATTTAAAAAAAAAATAATCAATTTAAGTTATCGTATCCTATTGTCTCAGAACCGCATAAATGGATAGAAAATCTGGTTGAACAGTATTTTGTCTCGTTCACTTGTGGCCGACTGGGGTCGACTCGATTTTCTCTATGGCCACATCAAAGCACCACAGTACCCTCCAAAAGTTTAGAAACACGTGGGGTTTTTAGCGCTTTTAACATGGGGTCTTACAGGCTAACTTGTACCCAGTTTTTCGCCATAACTCTTTTTGAATTATCGCAAATTAAATCTCCAGCCATGAGGTGATATTTTTTAGATTGCTGAAAACATTGACTGAATTACTTTACGATACGATAAAAAAAGTGTAAGAAACTACCGTTAGCTATACCCTGACATTGGTCCTACGGAGCTGTTCCACGGATACGGATAAACATATTTTTCCTCCACAAACAGAACTAGGTTTCCAGACCCATCATCAATAACGAAACATTTGGCAACTTTTTTAGAACCACCAAAAGCCATGAACAACCACCGATTCGCATAACAGCCAATTGACCGACCATTGGAGACCCGAAAAAAATGCGGCTGAGGAAGACGTGAACCTTGCAGAGGGGCAGGGATCGATTGAATCAGGGCACAGCGGTAACAGAAAGGTTATAACGGAACACAATCGGAAACCACAACTTCACACTCAGAGAGAAACTAGAGTACTAAAAGAACGTTTACGCGAGATCTTTTAGACAGTACAATAGAGAATAGGGTGCAAATATCTGGGTGCGGTGAACAACAGGGTAGGCTGGCTGCATATGAAACAATATACAGGACCTTGATCGAAAAAAATAGCTTCGAGGAAAATGAAATATTTAGTCTCAAAATTAAAGAGCCCAGCTGGTATTCAAACGGACTTATCAAGATCGAGATCCCGATCGAAAGGGGTTGATCTCGAATGTGGTTCGATATTTTTTTTTAAATTCATTAATTCGACAACACAAATCTGTTTTAAGAGTTGAGATAGTAGACGAATTTAACGTGTTTAATTAATATTTCCTACAATTCGAAAGTTCAAAGTTCAAAAGAGTTTCCAAGGCAAGAGTTCTGAATCAAAAGTTAACATTAACACTATTTTTTCTACGAATAGAACTGAATGCATTCAGTCACCAACAAAAACAAATTATAAGACAAATTCTGCTTTCTACCTGAATCAGAGCCATGAAATTGATGGTTGCAGGGCTCTTATGGCGGAATTTTCTCTTAGAGATGCCGTCGTTTTTGGTAGTGCAATAAGCCTCCAGCAAACTCTATTCCGCCTCTGAGAGGAGTCGGAGAACCATCTGGCGACAGTTTCCTGCAACTTGCAGTCGTATCTGCTCTAGTACAAAAAAAAACTCTCCGAATTGACAATTGATCAGTTGTTAGTGTAGTTGTTAAGGCGGTCGGCTGATAATCTCGTGTTCCGTGGTTTGATTCCCGACCTAGTCACTTTTTCAAATTTACAAATTTTTTTCTTTTTGAAAGAAAAGCGTAGGGACGTGGCGAGTCAGAGATTGTCATGTAGTGTACATACACACCCACCAGGTGGCAGAATTTTTAGATCCACAGTTTGTAAATGGGTTGTATAAATAAGAATATAACAGTGAGCAACATGAGTTTGCGCAATGTTCGAAGACATGTTTATGTAGGTTTTTACTTTGTAGCTTATAATACTAATGAGTGATGAGGAATGATGCAAAAAAACCCTAAAAAAAACGTCTGGAAAACCCACTAAATAATGCTGTTATTGTTCTGTAATTTCTTGAAACATTCCAACATCAATACAATAGAAAAAATTTAACGCGATCGTTTTGGAAGCAATGAGGATCGAAGCAACCAACGGATTGTTTAAAATTGATCTGATAAACGATTTGGTTGGATAAATAAAACTTGAATAAAACCAAAATTTCAAGTCCTAGCAATTGAATACGATTGACCTCCCCGCAATCCAGTCACAGCCTGCTTTAGGGGAGACCGGAGTCAACATGGACACGGGTCATATTAGAAAAAGACCATAAGTGCTCCATGTTATGGTAAAAAAAATTTTTTTTTTTTAATTTTTGTATGTACTAGAACGTTTAACGTTCTAGAAAAAATATTCATTAAAATTGAATCATTATTGCTCTTGTTATCAAATAATGTAAAAAATGACCCTGTTTGATGTAATATGTCCCCCTTTTACTCTAAGTATTTTTAATGTGAAAAATACTACAAATGAATAAAATAATGATAGGTGAAATAGCCAATTCATTTCTTAATTGATTGATACAAAAATTAAATGTTAGTGCCTTTTCAGTAAAAAGTTATGAACGAAATACTAAATAGCACCGAGTTGTGTCATTTTGGACACCTAATTTTGGGGTGTAATTGGACCACGCTAACTATAGCAACGAGGGGAGCTTGCCGCCTTAGGGCATAATTTACAGGCAAATGTCAAATTTCCCCCCCCCCTCTTTTCTAAAACACTCGTAACTCTTCATTGTTTTACACAAACGTGTCATTATCAGTGTGCATGAATAAAGAAAGGGCAGATGAACATTCTAAAATTTTTTTAATTTTTTTTCGTTTATTATTTTACGTTTTATCATGATTGTCCAGTTTTAGACAGAGCCTGTCCAATTTTGCCCCGTCTTTTTCAAAAGGGCCCAAAAAATTTGACTTTTTCAAATCGTCACAACTACTTTATTTTTAAAGGGAAAAATGTATAAAAAATATGGGAAGTAAACAAATGTACATTTAACGAAACACACGAAAAAAAATTAGGAAAAAGTGAAAACGACAAGAAACTATTGCAAAAAGAAAAA
Organism: Daphnia galeata; assembly: GCA_030770115.1. Taxonomy (NCBI): domain Eukaryota; kingdom Metazoa; phylum Arthropoda; class Branchiopoda; order Diplostraca; family Daphniidae; genus Daphnia; species Daphnia galeata. The sequence goes on along the minus strand of CM061123.1, from coordinate 7,201,923 downwards.
TTGTGTCCACGTTGACTCAAGTCTCCCCTACTTCGAATAACAACACGAATGAGTTTGATCCCATATTGTCTACCATACCGCCAGAGGGCAGGATCTATTAAACGTTTGTTTATTGACAGCCAGCACATCATGTTTACACACAGCCAGCAAGGGTAATAAAAGGATTAAATAGGATGTACTGAAGTAATAAAACACACAATTCACACTGAGGTCTGATCCTCTTGCGGTCTTATCGCAATTCTCCAAGACGAAGGGAGGTTGCAGAAAAAATAGTAAAGGAGTTGTTGAGGAATAAAACAACCAGATCATACTTATCGCCATGGGCAGCAGATTGCCAGACAACTCGGCCAAAACCAACTCGGCCAAGCCAACTCGGCCAGACCTTTTTTTATGTTTTTTTCTGGCCGAGTCGTCCGAAATATTGCAAAATTTTTCGGTCAACTCGGCCATCATCAAAATTAGTATGTACAAAAAATCAGACAACTCGGCCAAATAAAAAAATATATGTATTACTTTTGTATTCTAATTATAAGTTTTAAGATATTATTGACATTTTGACAAAATACATACACAGTTAAAATCAATTAATCATCAAAATTGCAGTCATCTGGTTCCACTCTTTGGTCATCAACATTTTTCTTAAGACTAAATTTAGCGCAATGTACTTTGGAGAGTTTTAAAAGTAAATCCATAGTTGAAAACCCATTGTCGCTATCATTGTAAGTCATCCACAAGTCGAAAATCTTAGAGTTAACAAGACGAGAACCTACCCTCTGACGGCGTAATGTTCGATGTTGAAATAACAACTTCAGATTTAGATCTAGAGAGCGAGCGTCGTGGTGCAACAATTCAATCAAGGAATATAAATTCATGCCACTTTGATTCAATAGCCCTGCTAGCTTGTGTAATCTCGTATGCCAACCCTCTGTGTCGTTATTTGTTCGAATTGACTGCATGAAGACACACCAAGTACTTGGAAGCCACGTGTTATTTTTAATCCAATAACACTTCACATATTTTAAAAATTTTACAAGTTTTTCTGCGTAATACCTTTTTAATTTGAAGTCTTTTCCTTGCTGTACTAGATTTTACCAACAGAGTTGGACTTTCTGCCAAGGAATAAGATTAAGTGACATTAACTGTTTGCAAATTGAGCGTACCCCTTCATGTTCCCTATACAGTTTAGTCATGCCAATGTTTTTAATTTTTCTAAGAAGACATTGCGACCAATGAAAGCCACAGCCCTTAATAGTTACACCTGGGAATACGTCCTGCACTGCCCGCCAAACAGCTTTCTCAAAATCGCCCACCACCTCTTGCAATGCAAATTTTTTTTGGAAAATGTTATCCTTAATAAATTTTAAAACCGCTTTATAATCCCCCGCTGTGCGTCTGCTCATGAGAACATAAAGCAACGGCACTTGTTTCAACTCGTAACGCTTTTTCGGGGCATTCCAAACTTTAAGAAATCCGTGAATTGTCCATAGCTGCATCATCGGCTTTTTAACGAGTCTGAATGTACCATCAAGATACCATCTCTTCGTGCGCCTCAGCAATCGCAACTGTTTTTTTGTAGCGAAGATTAAATGCCGTTTTTCTCTCTCCCCCAAACCATTTAGTATATCACCACGTAAAAAATGTTTTGGTATGTTGGGCATATCAAGATCAAAAAGCAAGTTGGATGTTTCGGACGTTTGCTAGCTCTAGTACGGTTAACAATACGTTGGAGGTTAGTTGGATCTGGTAATATTACATTGTCATGGGCATAGTTTTCCAAGAGCGGCCTTAAAACGTTGCTCGCCGAAACAGCTTTAAACTTAAGACCAACAGCCTTGGCTTTTCGAACTATAACGTCTCTCTCGTAAATGTTTGGCGCAGGCTTAACTATACAAGTGTGATCATTGCTGGGTGTGTAAGAATTACCGGCTAAGATGACGCGCGAAAGACATTCTTTTCCACTGGAAAATTTCCAGTACCGTCAACAGATCTGCAACGAAAAACCTGGGAAGAATCAGTTTTTCGCTCGTATTTGAAAGCGTAAACGTAGCCGTGGGAATTGTATACTCGACGCCCTTTTCTAAAAAACAAGACAAAAATAAAATCAGGGTATTACAAAAGATTCCATAAAAAAAATGATATACCTTTCGCCGACGCCTTTCTCTTTCCACCAAGTAAGGGGTTGGTGATCTTCGTCAATTGTCGGTGTCGGTGGCCGTAAGGTATCCTCATCTACAATGACCGGCAAAGTGTGGCGACTACTGCGATCTTCTGGTAAAGAAGGTTCTGCGAATCCATTTGTTGGAAAATCCATGGGTGTACTCGCAGTTTCAGCAAAGTCCCCCAAAATTACGTTTGACGGGAATTGTTTACCATGGCATTCAACAGGCGACAGATGATCCCACGTTCGTAAATTCTATGTAAAAAAACATTTAAACCATGTTGTTTACTGAGCTAAAAACAAACTTACATGAGGTAAATGGAGCCCAGGTACACCACGAGCTTGTGTAGACTTTGTTAGATGTGTGGCCACATTTGAAGCCACAGAAAGAGAAGTCAAGGTTTCCTGATGTACATCCATATTAACGTTGGATTCGTTAGTCGTGGAAGAATGAGTAGACGTGCCAGAATGAGGATGACTTGTACCGTCGAGTAATGTAGGGACAACAGGCACATTGACAGTCACCATGTCCGTTTCCTTGATCTGTGAAATAGAGAGTCATAAAATTTTATTAAGTAAAGTTATAAAATTAGACACAATATTTAAAAAGTCTACCTTGTTTTTAATTCCAGGAGGACGTCCTCTTTTTCGTGGCTGTAGTGCCAATGGAACCACAACTTGAGGCTCTGTTATATCCTCGAGTAATATAGGGACAAGAGGCTCATTAAAAGCAATTTTGTCCGTTTCCCTGATCTGTGAAATAAACAGTTTTAATATGCAAGTTAGACCAAAATAAAACAAAAATCTACCTTATTTTTGGCACCAGGAGGACGTCCTCTTTTTCTTGGCTCAGCTGTCGAAGAGACCGTGGCGTTGGATGTGGTCGTGGCGTTGGATGTAGTCGCAGTAGTCTAACATATTTTAAAACGCTGATTTAAATAATAAATAAATGGATCTGTTATAGAATTACCTGTCGGCTACTCTTTCCATCATACTGCCACTCACCCAGTCTGTCAGGTGCCCTTCGGTTCCTAGTGGTACCAGACTATAACACATACAAAACAAATATTCAATACCAGCTATATATAAGCAGCAATACCAGCAAATATAATAACAACTCACCATATCACCAGTAAAACTCACTCAAATGAATACATGATTCAGTGAACAGAAGTAATCGGAAATATATAACTAACAATGAGAGTTCACTGTAGTGGTACCATACTATAACATATACAAAAAAAATATTCAATAATAGCTTAACTGAACTGAAATGTTAATATAATGACAACTCACCATATCACTAATAAAACTCACTCGACTTAATCGGACTAAGATCACTAAAACTGACAGCTCACTGTAATATTACTGACAGCTTGGCCGAGTTGACTTTCAGATTTTCAGACGATTCGGCCAAGCTCAGTTGCCAACTCGGCAAAAAAAAGACAAAAAACGGCCTGGCCGAGTTGGTTTGGCCGAGTTGGTTTTGGCCGAGTTGACTACACACCGGGCAGCACCCACGTGCTGGTAAGAAGAAGTCAGGTGATTATAGGAAATTGAACGCAGTAACAAAGAAAGATTCATTCCCTCTGCCTAGGACGTGTTATTTATTTATATCTATTTGAATGGCGTCTCGGAACTTGCAGATTGAAATTGACCTGCAGTCCAAGGAAAAGAGGGCTTTCATCGTGTAAAACAATGTTTACGAATGAAATTCGGGTTAACGAATGCCCCAGAAACCTTTCAAATAACAATAAACCACATTTTACAGTAAATCATAGGGAATTTTGCCTCGTATACATGGACGACATAATTGTTGTTTTGAAATACGCCGAAGAGCATGTTGCAACTTTAAAGTTATTTTTAATTTGCTAGATAAAGCCAATTTAAGGTTAAAGAAGAATTTTGAATTTTAAACGTTCCCACACCATGAGCGAACTGTAATCTTTCTTAGGCCTAGCGTCCTATTATAGACGATTTATAAAGAGATTCGCAACCATAGCACACGTTATCATCCAGGCCAAAGAGCAACCCCACACGCCAATAACCTGCGGAACGGAGGAAATTGCAGCTTTCGAAAACTACGTTTATGCCTTAACTCGGAGCCTGTCTTAGGATTCCCAAATTTCGCCAAACCGTTTGTTATATTCATCGACATGAGTATTTTTATGGGTTGGGGTTCGTACTGTCGCAGCTGGATGAGGGTGGAAGGGATGGACCAATTGCATACGCTAGCAATCATTAAAACAACACTGAAAAAAATCAACAATCGTAAATGAAGCAGTTGGGTTGATATTTGGCATAAAACGTTTCAAATATTACTTGCAGGAAGAACCATTTACCATTGTCAGCGATCCCAGACAATGCAATGGTCTAATCTTTTAAGGACGAGACAGGTAGCTGAGCAATAATGTTAAAAACCTAAAATACACCGTCCAGTAAGGGCCATAGAGAGTAAATGAGAATGTGGATTGCCTATCCCGCGTCCCAAATGCGATAGTTCACAAGAAGCCCAAAGACGCCGATGACATCGTGTGGGAGCAAAGCAGTGGCCGTCTCTGCCAGTATATTAGGTCATACGTGGAAGACAGAATTCTTTGGGACGAGAAATACAGAAAAATCCTGGTATTGAAAATAGACATTGACTTTTTCTCCATCGAATACAATATTTTGTGCAGAGCTCAGGCCCCAACTTCAGAAAAACGAAGGCCGAAATACTTAAAAAAAGTGGAAATATTTAGATTCCTCCTCACGGAAATGACTAAAAACCCAATAAAGCTCTCCTCCCCCCCCACAAGAAAAATGTTATTATCCTTGTTGTAATTTGTACGTTTACCCTGTGTCTCGCCAATTGTTGCCACTAGCCGGTAGGCAACTGAGGGGGATACGGGGCAACGCAGAAGCCATAATACAGTCCCACATAGCACAGTTCAGCGGTGACTTCAGCCGTCGGATGTCCGAATGAGAGCCAATCAGCCAAGACACAGCCTATCCATCTGCGGCTCTCAAAAGGACGTCCAACGGATGAACTTAACGAACGTTCTTTGGAGGGCCCTATAAGTAAAGCCCGTTCATGTTATACAGAAATCCGTAATAGGACTTTACATTTATCAAGCAACCAAATATGTCGTTTTAACACTTCGATGAGAATGAATGAAAAATACACCAAAAAATATTGATTAAAAAACACTTTTTGAACCTAAACATGGTTTATTTACGGAAAATTTATGTTGTACAAATAGAAATTAGACTTTAGAGTGGTTCACGGTATTTGTAGAGAAACAGTGCAAACCATGAGGGAGGAATGAAGTAGGCGTAACTAAGCCTGAGGCAAAACTAACATCGTCCCAAGCATTTCCTCGAGTTGTTCCTCCTTCGATCGCGAACCATTCTATGGGAATGTGATGAAGAAATCAAACATAATTTGGGCGTGAAAAACGCCAGTAAATGATGCTCCTATTCGGTTAGAGAAGCACATACACTCTATATAGCAATGACAAATGTAGAAATATTTGGAAATTTGTAATACTTAATATAAAATCTACTGATAGAGTTTTTAATGGCACCAAAATAAAGTTAAATTTATTCGAGAGAACCAGTGAACTCTTTTCGACCTTCAGCGAGTCAGTCAACATTATAACAGTGCTATCTTAGACAACACGCCTGGTTTTATTTGGGACAAAAGACGTTGTTTGCGTGACCGTCCGATAAAAGACGGCTTTTGTCAGTCTAATCAGAGTCCCAATCTGGGTTTATAAGGGTCCTAAAATAACTTTTTTTGTTTGGCAGTGATGTTTATTTATGCAATGATTATTTAATTTGGTTAAAAAAAGAGTTTAAAACTTTTCTCTATCAGGACTTTACAATGACTTATCATTTACCGTACAATGGGAAACAAGTTTAAATTGTTATAGATATAATGTCAATATATAATTTGTTCTTTGTTAATAATGTCTAGCAGCTTAGTGGTTAGCAAGCTTGCTAGGCAACAAAAAGGTTCAGTGTTCGAGGTTAAGTGGCCGTGTATAACAAAGTAGTATACTGAGTGAAATAACATATTAAACATTAGTCTCATCATGTTGTAATTTTATCTGTAATATGTCTGTTTCGGATGTTGGTAGAACATCCTGTGGCGCTGGCTAGGGCGGACAAAAATTTAAAAAAGGACATCCCTTGGATCTCCGTTTCGGCTGTTGGGATGTTCGAAGGGTGTCTAGCCGACATCCAAAGGATAGGACCAATGTCCGAAGTTGACATCTTTTCGACATCCACCGGACTGATTTGTGTTATGTGGGGTCAGTCTTTGTCTCACACTGGAGACTACAACATGGTGTCAGAAGTGTGTGTGGAAACAAGATAGGTTTTTTCTTCAAACGTGGTTAGCACGCTGTATCTGTGCATATCTGTACCATCCGTTGGTGAGTTTTTCTGTACTGTTGTGACTGTTGCTGTACTGAGTTTTTCATGTCGTCTTCGTTGAAATTTCCCGACCCATTCAATTTTACGACTTCGAACCTTGCCTTGGAATGGGGTCAGTGGAGAAAGCAGTTTGAGTGGTTCATCTTGGCTACGAGAAATGGCGAGAAAGATGAAGATGTACTTGTTGGTGTTTTATTGTCGTTGCTGCGGCGTAATGATGTGAAAATTTGCGAAACGTTTGTGTTTGTTGATGCTACGGACGCCAAGCAGATCAAGCCAGTTCTAGATCAGTTCTCTGACTATTTTGAGTGGATCAAGTGTGAGGTTTTCGATCGATTTCGTTTTCATAAACGTCACCAACAACAGGGTGAGTCTTTTGATAAGTGGCTCGTTGATTTGATGAGCTTGGTAATATCTTGTAACTATGGAACAGATGCTGTGATTAAGTCTGTGTTGAGAGACCAAATTGTACTCGGAGTGACCAGCGATGTTGTTAGGGAGAAATTAATGTATGACCATGGGTTTACGTTTGTCAGTGCATGCGCCATTGTTCGGGCGTGTGAGTCATCGTCCAGCCAGCTCAGTCAAATCGCGGTGCGTTCAGATGCTGTACATGCTGTCCAGGATAAGACGTCACGAGACCGTTCGCGCCCTCATTCATCCAGTTCAACTCAGCCAGCTGGCTTAGTCAGCTGCTCTAATTGCGGGCGTCGTCATAAGAAAGGCGATTGCACAGCATCGGGAATCACGTGTGATCGATGTGGTCAAATTGGTCATTACGCCAAGCGGTGCTCTCAACCTCCAGCCCAACAGCAACGAAGTCACGCCGATGGCCGTCAGATGACGCCAGCTACCAGTCAATCTTCTAAGCCTTCTCATCCTCTCCCAGCTCAGCTATTAATTAGGTATATAATGGCTATACTAAAACTAAGCCACATCTTACTAGCTGGGTGTTTGGCGCGCACCTATAATCCTGCTTCTGGGAGGCTCGATGGTGTGGATGGCATGAGTTTAGGAGCACTGCTACGTAAAACTGCACGTTGACCAGGTGTCCGTACTAAGCTTGACCTCAACATGGATCTGCTGGAGGAATCCGGTTGGTCCAAGTTAGCTAAAGAGGAGTGAAATGGGCCAGGAGGGAAACCTAGCAGCCAAAAGTTCCCGTGTCGAGTGGTAGTGGGATCGCACCCGTGAGTGAGCTTCATTGAACAGCCTTAACAAAATAGCCACACCGCTATCTTACTTTTTGAATTAAGAGAGAAAAACAAACCACAATCAAAACAAAAAACAAAAAAAAAATATTCAGATCTGCAGCAAAAGCAAATGCCAACAGCATCCCGTATTCCCAAGCGGTCACCCATCCAAGTACTAACGGGACACGACGTAGCTTAACTTCCGGGACCCGACGTAGCTTAACTTCCGGGAGCTGACGAGACCGGGTGAGTTCTACGTGGTATGGCCGTTGACGAGAACTTATGCAATGTCATTGATATCTATCGATAATTGATATCCCTTTAGATTGACTTTTAATTGCCAAAGTACGTAGTTTTCTTTGTACACAATTTTCTAAATACACTCCGATCTTCGCTAACAAGAGCTGGGAATCCAATATTTCACAACTAACTCTATAACACCCGGAACCTAATAAATCTTGCCATTATTTAATTCATACTTTTCATATTTACCCATATATTTATTATTTTTAACTTTGACAACATTAGTTATTTATATTTAATTATACTGGGATGCCCGGACTCAAGACCGGGCGTTCAAAAAAATAAGTCATATAGACTCATCGATGCTCCTAACCACGGAAATCTTTAGTAAAAGGCGAAAGATTTATCCGAAGGTTGATTAGAAACCAGAGTATATCTAGACATGAAACCATTGAATTTATATGCTTTTATTGATTTTAAAGTACGCTTGTAAAGCTTCATTTGCTATTAAGGAGTTTACATTTAAAAATCTATGTGCAATTAATTTCCAAATGGCCCATACTATTGAAAGTGGATATGATGTATAAAGCTCGTTTAAACAAACTTTACCGAATCAACTCGTCAATATACAGATGTAATGTTATTGTAAGACAATTTGAATCTTCCTGAAGAGCAGGGTGTGTGATATGGTTTTCCATGGCTTGCAACATCCCCGAGGGTTTAAGATATTTTGAACAATTGGGCTAACATCTTTCGCAATTTTTACAATATTTGACTTTTGTTAGGCTAACATAAATCCGATTCCTTGTTGCACGCGCGAGTTTCCCGATAGGATTGGTCGAACGATTTGGAAATTAGTTTTCCACCAGTCTAAATTTTCAGATTTTCCCTTTATGGTAAAATCCTTTGCACTACGGAGCGCATTGCATTCTGGAGTCCTCTAGCGTCTATTGTGGCTATTGCAAGCCATTTCTCTCGACTGATGGCCGGGGCGTTCAAACATGACGCGATCCCAAAGTCGGCGGGAACTGGAAATAAATCAGCTTTGTTTAGCAAGCCCAAAATATCTCAGGAAAGGAGAACCAATATAAAGTTGATCAATAATCTCGCACGACAGACGTCAAATTACGGGACTTAAACACCAACAGATTATCTTAAAAATTAATAAAACTGTAAAATTTTCAACTTTGTTTGGCAGATCTAATTTTTACATTAAAAAATAGAAAAATATTTGCTTTATTTGAATTCCAGTCGACAGACGTCGGTTTGTAACGGAATTCCCTGCTTATGGGATAGCGGCAACGCTGTAACCAGGGCGCTTAATTTAAAATACATGTAAATATGGTATTTGGTATCTGACTTGAAAATTATTTATGCTGTCACGTTTCTTAACAATATTATACGTTACACGATTTAGGGCCTGCTTTAAAAGTGTTTTTCATTGATTATGCATTATTTAGAAATGAAAATCGTCATATTTCAAAGTTAGTTTGGTCAATTTCGGCTAATTTTTATTATATGTTACACGCTTTGTAGCCGAATTTGTTCCCCCCCATAAATTTATCAATTTTCAAAAATGAAATAGTAAGATTTCATTCTTATTTATTAGCTTTCATTCGTGGACCCGTGGAGATTCGGCCCTAATGCGTCTTGGCTCATGTACCATGTCTGCGAATGTCACGATCATGCAAATGCTATCCTTGACGTCTTGCCGAACAAGAGAGAACCAAGTCGAGAATGTAGGACTGCATGGACGTCGACCTAAGATCGTTGGAAGCGGCAACAAACATGCAGATGGCGTGAATGTGATCGATTCTGAACTTCATTTGCGTCAGGAAACGTTGAATTTTTCAGTTTTGCACACATTCCTTCTTGATAACGAAGTGCATACAGTAGGCGGTCACGGGGTTCTTTTTATTGTTTACTTGGAACCTGTTGATTAAATCGTCTTCGTGGACGCACTTAAAGCGGAAAGAATCTTTCCACTGAAAGGCCCGGATGTAGTTGACCATCCGTTGGTAAGGGTACTCTTACCGCTTCCAGCCGCATCCATCAAGAGGAAGATTTTTTTATCACGATGATCGTACGGAGGTGGAGATAAATCAATCCGGCTAATGTCGTCCCACCGGAAATCCTCGCCATCAGTTGAATCTTCCTTAGCGTTTAACAAATAGACGTCTGGGTTACCTTGATTGATGAGTTGACCGGAGTTGACTATGTTTGCCACAATCTTCAGTGAGTATTTCAGCCGTTCTTGGATTATTCGACGAAATTGTTGTTGATGTTGCCGCTGAGGACTTGAGAAAAAAGGATGAGCGTGTGGCAAATGATTTGACCAAACACAACTGAGGATGTTGTCCACGACCACGATCCTTATTCGCGTCAATAACGAATTCCGTGTCGATGAAGTTGCTAAATTTACAGCGTCCAGTGCCAGTCTCTGCTGCCATTCAAATTTATTCCATAGCACTTTGGAAGCTGATGGTCGTTTGATTGTCGCCCAGAATGGTCGTCTTCCGTTACATCCACGACTCATCAGAACTTCCTTTTGGGCGAAACTCACTAAAAAGTGACAAGGATAGCCAGGATCTTTGTATTTCCATTCGATACCTACGAATTAATGACGACTTTTGAGTTGTCTTGGCGTTGCCGGGTGTTAGGATGAGCTCGCTGATCGGTAGGTGGACAGGGCAATTGACTAATGAGTAGATTGTCGGCTTGGTAGACGGAATAGCGACACCTACCTTTATAGGGTTCTCCGGAAGTGATGTACAACTGTACCTGACTCTCCAAGTGTTTGTTGTTCTATACGTGATTGACGAACTATCCCGGATATTGTCCATCACCTGCTTCCGTTTTCATTGAATCATATACCATCACGCGCCATTACGGAAGTCCGGCTTCTTCTAACCAATCACTTTCTTCTTCTTCATTCGTGTCTTCGTCGTCGTGACCACCAGGCATCAGTTTCTTACTATTTTCCAGATAGTATCGCATATTAGCTTCCAGGATCATGTTTGTTTTTTCATCCAGCGGCGGAACTCTCATGATCAGAGTGAAATTCGTGTCAAAGCAATCATGCAACCATTTCTCTCTCCAGTTGATTTTTGTTTGCAAAAAGGACTACTCCCTTGACGTTGGCCATCTTTTCAAGAATCTCCGACTTGGACTGTTTATAACGAAGTCATCGTTCAAGTCGAGAAGGTTTAAAGAGCGGATGACTTTGAGCAATTCTCACGACTCTTTCTACCTCTTCATCGCAACTGTCAGCAGTTTCGCGGGCCATCATAATTCCGTCCTTTCAACATTTTCTCAAGAGTTCTTGGCATTAAAGGGCAGCCTCACGAAAATGACGCAACGATGGCGCCCGTTGGACTCTTTTGTTCATCGTGCCAATCAATTCCGCTATTTATATGCAGGTTGCTATTTATATGCAGGTTGCCTTAAATCCGGAAGCAGTAGTTAACTAATAATATTCATATGGGGACTTCCGTGGTACATGATTTACCGAAAGCGGAACCAAATGGTTATTCGGCCGGGAGGCCTAGGGTGTTTCATTTTTCAAGAATGTCTGATTTTTGAGTCGAGGATTGAGATTGGGTTGCGTTTTGATGTCACAAAGTTGAATCCAAAGTAAAAATATTCTAGAATTAAATTTAGGTACCGCACAATCAAGAAAACTGTTTTTTTTCACGAATTTTTGTGTAAAAATGACCGAAACTCACGAAAATTTGGGAGTCTTTTTCAGCAGCTACACATTGTTAATATGAACGATACAATAACAATTCATGTTCAAATAGTACTAAATTGTATCGTTCATATTAACAATGTGTAGCTGCTGAAAAAGGCTTAGGGCATGTCATTTGGATGGAAAACCTCTTTGAAAATTTCCTAGCTATTACCCTATATTATACCTATATCGTTTTGGCAACTATATCAACGATGTGTGCGCTATCTTAACTTGTTCCGATCTTTTTCAAAATTGGGATACTTATTTCTAAGATATCTATTTATAAGCTGTCGAAACCCCGCTGTGAAACTCCTGAATTTTCGTGATTTTTGGTCGTCACGAAAATTCGTGAAAAAATACAGTTTTCTTGATTGTGCGGTACCTAAATTTAATTCTAGAATATTTTACTTTGGATTCAACTTTGTGACATCAAAACGCAACCCAATCTCAATCCTCGACTCGAAAATCAGAAATTCTTGAAAAATGAAACACCCTAGGGAGGCCTGTAGGCCCTAATGCGTCTCTCGCATAAAATAGTTTTGAATCGCATGAAAAATTTATAGTTTTTGTCGCTGAGCTCCCAGAAGTTCAGAACCGAGCCTATAATTGTTCATACGTTAATCTTTCTTTTCTTTACACCTGGCGATCGTTCAATGTAATCTATGCTATGACCCATCTCGAACATATTCGCCATTGTCTTGTAAGAAAAAAAATATTACAACGATTCATAGGGTTACCGACTCTTTATTATTACATTTTTCAGTAAAACATACAAGTGGTATGACAAGGAGGAACACTGACGTTTATAAGACAAGTTTGAAATCTGTGCTCGAGATTCGTTTTTTACTATAGACAATGCAGTTGACCAGCAAGCATTCATTTACTAAACAAAATATTTTGAAATATGCTAATTACTAAATGAACCAGTCTACAAATTAAATTTACAACATACCTGTTCATGGATCAGGATGTGCAGGTCAGCCATCTCTTGTAAAACATTCTTCAGGTCACACGTGACTTGAATTGATTCTAACGTTCAAAATCAGCGCGCAAATTTTCGTTCCAATCCAATTTTATCTCGACTAGCCTAGTATTTTCAATGTTAGTTAATACTACGACAAACTAGTACTGGGTGCTGTTACGGTTGCTAGTAGCCAAACCTACTAGCGTACTTTATAAACACCGGTCAGAATGCAGCTTCTGGTTATAAAAAAAAGATGCTCACCTCTACTTGTTGAGCCAGAGCACTAGCACCGGCCTCTAGCTGTTGCATTCGTTGCTGTTGAACTTGCTCAGGCCTTTTCCACATATTCATACCAAAGATCAAAGGATGTTGACCAAACATCAAAGGATGTTGACCAAACATCAAAGGATGTTGACCAAACATCAAAGGATGTTGACCAAACATCAAAGGATGTTGACCAAACATCAAAGGATGTTGACCAAACATCAAAGGATGTTGACCAAACATCAAAGGATGTTGACCAAACATCCTGATGATTTAAGCGTTGACAAAAAAACTTTGTAATTACTGATACCAACGGAATGATGAAGATCACAATGGCTTTTCCGTGGATGTGCAACCAAAGAGAAACGATGCAAAGGCACCCAACACAATAGCTCGGATGAACACGCGCGTTTGGTTAGGCTGTCGGAGAAGGATCACCATCGCTGGCTGTGTATTTGTGAATTTACTTCTTTCACATAGTATATAATCCTTTTTTAGCGTATATAATCAGTTACTCACCACTAGAGCTAATAACGTACAAACCAAAGTTCGCGTGCTCAAATTCTTGAACTAGGCCTCCAGTCATTGAAGCGGTTGTGAATTTTTGAAAAGGTAGTCCAACTAAATACCCGAGCTAGGATTCAGAACGTAGTTAAATATTTACAATCGTTCACTGAAAATTTAAATTCCAGACACAGCTAAGATCTTGTCATCGATATTTAAATTGCCCAAAAATTAGGTGCCCAGTATGCATGACAAAGCCCACCATATTTAAACGGAAACAATGTAGACAGGACCTGGAAAATAACGAATGTAAACAGTAAGAAGATTTTAATAGGAAATTTTTTATCCATGATACGTGCTGAAATCGGCCAAGAAAAGGATCATATGTAATAACAAATGTGGCAACATGCAACAGCTATTATCCCCAATTTTATTAGAGTTACACAAAATAAACTGGAACAATGTATAGATATATGCTTTAAATTGGGAAGCACTCAGAACCAAAATGCTGCTTTCAGGTTTTCTATCTATAAAAATAAAAAAATGTTGAATTAAAGACCTCTTTCATTTACAAATCAAGATATTTTACATGAAGCATAGAGCCGCCTGAGAAGCAAATTCCTGTCAGAAACCCGTGGCACTGGAAATGAATGTGATCCACTATAAAAAGTCAAATATTAAATAAAAGTAAAAAGGCTAAAATAGTGGCAGAGCTATACCATTTTCCAGAGTTGTTTAGTAATTTCCCTCCTTCATTGCTTCTAATTGAGTACAAACACCTGTAAGAAGAAGCAACATTTAGACATAAAATAATTGGGAAATATTTGAATCAATGTTACTTTTATACTCGCAAGTGCATAGACAACATCAGTGGAAATCACTGAGATTCTTTGAAAACGAATTGTGTCCTGTGAAGCATAATAGTTTAAATTTTCTACTTTCATCGTTTTAGGATCAAACAAATGGGCCAAAAAAGAAAGAAGGTGCTCAAACCAAGCAAACAAAGGATGGTAATCCATCGTCCATTGAGAAGTATCATCGACATACCATTGGTTTAGTGGTAGGCTGTGTGTTACGGCAAACCAATTCCGATGAACTTCAGCAAAATCAGTCGATCGGCTTTAAGTAAAGAAACTTGAACTATAAACAGATCAAATACAGCATTTGAGTATTCCTTACTAAGACTGTATGAAGAGTAGCTTTCCAAAAGTAATGGAGGCAAATATTTGCCATAGCATATTCAGTATGTTAAATCCCATCAAATAGATTACAAAAATCTAGCACTTAGTTGCCGGCAGAGAAAACGATTTTTAGTTTCTCAGCAATCTCATTCTGGAAAGTCTTGTCAAGTGTCAACCTAAATAAAAGGAAATGATTAATTATCAAGACAAACTCATACCATAGACTTATATGAGATACATGACATAAGTGTCAAATTCTTTTAAATTTTGATTTGCAATTATTCTTACCTGTTATAATTCCTGTTCAGCCTTTAATCTTGTGCCAATTCCATAAATTGTATAACTAGTTTCTGAAATATATAAGACATCATTTTTCTCACAATTCCTTTCTCGTTCAGCCTTTAATCTTGTGTTCATTCCAAATTGTGTGACTAGCTTCTGAAAGACAAAAGTAAAAATACTAAAACAAATGCAAGTAATTAACTTCAAACAGCAAACAGTTTAAGTTTTACACATTTCTTACCAACTCATAACATCTATAAAAAACTTTCAAGAGGGACCTCATTTTTTACATCAACAATAATAATTTACAAGTGAAATGAAGAACCAAATATTTGGAAAAACGCTAGTAATATGAGAATCTGACAACTAATGTGAGAATTGTGAGAATTTAGTTTAGCAAACCATCTGTTGGCAATCAAATCCATCCATTGGCAATCACAGAACTGACGAACTGAACTGTCTAATCAAAAATTGTGGATTACTCGAGGGTCGCGTAGCGACCCGAAGAGTAATCTAGATTATTAGAAATGAAAGAACGAGACCTTAACGGTGTAGAACTGATTTATTAGCTCCTCCAAAGACAAAAAATAATCTGGCAACGCCCGACCGTATGCACAGTGGGCGTACCAGATCCCCCACATCCTCAGGACTTTTCAGAGACATAAATAAACACAAACATGATTGACTTCCAAAAATGAGAAATTCTGTGTTGATGAGGAACGCGAACCAAATCTTGCCAAGGATACGTTAATTGCCGTAGCCGTTCTTGGAGTTAACGAGGCGTTTACCTCTGTAAAAGAAAAAAGAACATGATAATTAAACAGGGAGGTGAGGGAGGGAATAACGAGACCGTTAAGGTCTCGTTCTTTCATTTCTAATAATCTAGATTTCTCTTCGGGTCGCTACGCGACCCTCGAGTAATCCACAATTATTATCATTCAGCCACTTCGACCTTAACGGTGATTTTAAAGATGATGTCAATCTGTTTGTGTGAGAATTGAACTCGCAACAGACGCGGAAGTCAAAGGGCGATTGTAAAATCGATTGAATGTTGACTCCTTAGTCCAACTAGCGGCTTTCAAAATTTGTTCAATGGGAATGCCAATTTTGGTTGCTTTAGATGCACCAGAGCCTCTAGTGGAATGTGCTGAAAATGAATCATCTATTCCAGCGTCTGACAGACACTTCTTTATCCATCTGGCGATAGTGGAAGAGCCCACCGCTCGATAAGGTTTCTTAAGCGAGATAAACAGGGAATCTGATGATGGACACAATGATTTGGAGCGTCCTAGATAATTTTCAAGGCAATCAACTGGACAAATACGACCGGAGAGGCGGGGCAAAGAAATAGATTGTAACGGCCCATCATGTTGGGTTTTGCGCGGGCGAGAAAGAGAAAAGATTGCTGCAGACGCGGAACAATGAATTGAGGTTCTCGAAATGGACGCGATTTCTGACACTCGAAGAAGAGATGACAGAGCCGTCAGGGTAACGAGTTTATAAGAGATGACTGAAAGGGAGAGAACATAATTATCAGGTAACGACGATATGAATTTTAAAACGTCATCTGGATTCCACATGTTGTTATATCGAGGGCGAGGGGGTAATGAATTGTAACATCCTTTCAAAAGCTGGACCACCAACGGGTGTTCCCCAATATTTATGCCGTTTACGGGCTCCAAGGTCATTGATAACATCGATCGATGTAAATTTATCGTTTGCGACGCAAGACCGGAATCAAACAAGTGAGTGAGATATTGCAAGATAGTATTTAGATCGTTTGACAAGGGATCTTGGTTCCCTGCCATGCACCAACGGTACCAACCGTTCCAGGCTGACTGGTAGGTAGATAACGTAGATCCACGGGAGCTGGCCAGCAATAATCTAATAACTGATGGCGGAAGGCCTCGCTTTTCAAGGCGTCCCCTGATAATTTCCATGCGGCAAGGAGGAATTTTTTCGATTGAATGAGTGGGTGTGGCTCGAGGGAGTTCGAATGAAGGAGGATCGGGTGTGAGCTGAACACTCTCGGAATGTCCGTTGCCATTTCCAACAAAAGAGGGTACCACGGCTGAGACGGCCAAAGCGGGCAAACCAAAATGACAACAGCTTTCTCCTTCTTTATCTTTGTCAGACATCTCGGAATCATTGCGAATGGGGGGAACGCGTAACAATTCAGGCGTGACCAATTGAGGGAGAAGGCGTTCACGGCTATCGCGTTCGGCTGGGGTAGCCAGGAAACAAACTTCGGCAATTGTTTGTTCCACGCCGCCGAAAAAAAGATCCACCTCCATGGGCCACACATCCTGGAGACGTTTGAATGCCCCTGTGAATAGCATCCAATCGCTTGGGTCCAATGTCGACCGTGACTCCCGGTCTGCAATGGAATTAAACATTCCAGGTAAATGGGAAGCCGACAAAGAGATGTTGCGTGTTTCACACCAGGAAGTCATTTGAGAAGAGATGGCGGAGAGGGAACGGGACTTGGTACCACCGCAATTATTTACATAAGCTACAGCTGTAGAATTGTCCAAAAGAAGAGAAACAGATATATCGGATGAATCTTGGGTAAAAATTTGTAGGGCGTAAAGGGAGCCTAGTAACTCGAGCTTGTTAATATGACGTGATTGGTCGGCAAGAGGCCAGGGGCCTCTTGCAGTAACACCATCGCAAACCGATCCCCATCCCTTCAATGAGGCATCAGAATAAATCGATAAGTCGGGACATGGTGGAATTATTGATTTGCCATTTGAAAGTTTAAGATTATGAACCCACCATTAAATATCAATTCGCGCTTCTTGCTTGAGGGTAACGAGTTTGTTCAAATTACTAAAATCTCCGACTGCCTGAATATAAAATCTAGAAGTACTGCGGCGATCTCGCGAAGCTTTACTCGATCTTTTTTCAAAATAGATTGGCAAAGGGAGACAATGTTATCAACTTTACATTTGGGGAGAGAAAATGACAACATGCGCGAGTCGATTTCGAGGCCTAAAAATTCGATGGACTGAGACGGAATTACGACCGATTTTTCCCAATTTATAAGGAACCCAAGGGACAAAAGTAAATTCACTACTGAGCGCAAATGTTGTAGAACGCCATTAGGGGAACTGCCCAAGATTAACAGATCATCAAGATAAATTAGCAGACGAATACCAAGTTTACGCAAATGAGCGATTATTGGTTTCATGAGCTTAGTAAATATCCGTGGGGCGCTACTCAAACCGAACGGCAAGCATACGTATTGGTAAACGACGCCATCCCATATGAAACGCAAAAATTTACGATGTTGACTGGTCACAGGGACTACAAAATAAGCATCTTGTAGGTCGAGTTTGACAAGCCAATCGTTTCTGCAAATCAAATATTTTACATTATCTAAACATTCCATTTTGAAGTGCTCATAGCGAATAAATTGGTTAAGCGCTTTGAGATTAAAAATCGGGCGATACTTCCCGGTTGCTTTTTTGGGAACGACAAATTGATTACTGATAAAACTATCAACGGGAGAGGGGGCCACGACGATGGCTCCTTTCTTTTTAAGGGACTCGACTTCCGAGTTGCAAATAGCGGTTTTCTCCTTGTCCATAATTACTTCTGGCGGAATAAGCTTCTGGACGGGAGGATGAGTAAATTCAATAGAATACCCATAATCAATAATGTTTAAGATCCAAGGATCATCCGTGAAAGCGTGCCAGGCATTAGAGAAAAGAGATAGGCGACCGCCTACAATCGAACTATCGACAGAAGAGACAGGGGGGAGAAAATTTGATACATACTTGTTATTATTAGAAGCGCCGGTAAATTGTTGTCCGCCAGACTTGTTGCGGTTAGACGAGTGTGGTTTGTTGAAGTTCCAGTTACCGTTGGATTTGAAATTGGCGCCAGAGCCAGAATTGGATCCGCCTTTGCGGAAATGAGTATTGCCTCCACGGCTGTTGGAAGGACCACCGTAGCGTCCGATCTGATCCATTTTGGCATCAGCAATTGCTTCTTTCTCCAAAGCGTCAATAAATTTGTTGCCAAACAAATTACGGTAATCACGAGATGAGAACAGACGATTATCGATCAACATCGTAGAGAATTTGGGCGCACAGTGGCGCATGGCGTTGGAGCGTCTCATCTTGGTGATGCGAGAAAACACGTGGCCCAGCAGACGTTTAGCAGTTTGAACGGGCATCTCAGCATCGGAATTTTCGGGCATGACGCCTAACATGTAGGCAAGAGGCTGAAAGGCATCTTTCACTTCTCTCTGCAATGATAAGAGCTGTTTTTCCCAAAAGTCTTTCAGCTTAGCTCGATCAGACGATTCGCCAAGATTGCGCAGCCATTTGCGAGCCATTGATGGGTCCAATAAAGGAGCCATAAGTTCAAAGTCACCCTCAAATTTGGGAACATAAGCAGACCGGAGGGTGTTTCCCTCGGTTTTGGATTCAATACCTTCTTTCATCCATCGACGTAGGTCACGAACACGTGAGCGAGGCAGCATGGCGACGTTGGATGGTTCGTCGAATCCGCCTGAATCCGTGCCATCCTTGCGGGATTTTTTACGATCGTAAGATCTAGAAGAAGACGATTTTCCTGAGTCTGAATCAGAAGAGGAGCTATCGTGAGAACGACGACGCTTCTTCTTGTTTTTCTTCGTACCATGCGAATCTGTGGAGTTCGGAATACCAGGTGGAATACCAGGTGGTAACCCAGGCGTAACAACACTATTTTCACCTAAACCTACAGTAAGCGTGTCACCAGACATGCTACGTAAAGCACGACGACGTTTAGTAGATTCACTTGACGAAGGCGAGGACGGGATATCACCCATGACTAAGTTTGGACGGAGCTGAAAAGGTTCTGAGGATGTGGGGGATCTGGTACGCCCACTGTGCATACGGTCGGGCGTTGCCAGATTATTTTTTGTCTTTGGAGGAGCTAATAAATCAGTTCTACACCGTTAAGGTCGAAGTGGC
Organism: Daphnia galeata; assembly: GCA_030770115.1. Lineage (NCBI taxonomy): Eukaryota > Metazoa > Arthropoda > Branchiopoda > Diplostraca > Daphniidae > Daphnia > Daphnia galeata. Next base: position 7,182,021 of record CM061123.1, on the reverse strand, counting down.
TGAATGATAATAATTCAAAACTAAACGTAAACAGTAGACCGAGATTACCTAGATAATAGGCTGTGTTTATATAGCACGGTCGTATAGCAATGCGTCAGAACCATCTAACGGCAGTTTAATAAAACACGAAAAACACAAATTTTAGTTTTTAATTATGATTTCGTCGACGAATAAAAATCTAAATAAGACGGCTCCATGTAAAACATTTTCTTGCACAAGATGATCAAAATTTCCTAATTGTTTAATTGTAAGACAAAAAACGTATAAGACATTAATGAAATAAGCAACTTTCCTATCTCACTGAGAGGAACAACGCCATCTGTTGGTGTGGGTTGGGTTGGATCGGGACAGGTCGCTTTGGGGATAGAATCCCTATCGGGAAATTCATGTGTGTGAAGCTGGAATTTACTCATAATATTGTTGACAAACATGCCATATTAACACCCCCGAAAGATAAACAACCACCTTAATACTTCAAAGTATTGCGTTGAAAATCAGATTATCTGGAGATTATTACTTGTGATTATTACATGAGCAGTCCAATCCCTGGATTAGTTTTGGGATACTCAAAAATGGGGGGTAGAAATAAAAAAAGTCCCAGTTATAAGAATTTTTTGCTCAACATCAACAGGTATGTATAGAAAGTTTCTTTTAGATGAATTTCATGATTGCTTTCGTCTTTTCTTGCTCTCCTGTACATAGGGTATAAAGTATGCCTACATTTGCATGGGGTGTTTCCATACTTATATATTCCTTATGATGGCTCAGCTCCACCTGATAAAATGGGCCATCAGATTTTTATGGCACTAGATAGAGCTGTGAATATTTTACAAGGGCAGGGTTACTCATCTCATCATGTTTTCAAGACAGTACTGCTAGTGGTATTCAAATTTATGGACACCATGCAAAAGAAAATCAACTATTCAAATTCTATTTTTATAATTCCAACACAAGAAAACATTCAAATGACCTTTTGTTAGAAGTAACAATATCATATCAATAGCAGAAAACTGCTCAAAATTAATTATTCTCAATTATACTCATCAGAATGGAGCTGTGCTGAACAAAATTCTCCAACCTTGTGAGAGTCACATACCTTACATTCTTCAGTTTCTCATGGACTTTAATTTGCAAGGGATGAATTTCATCCACTTAAAAAGAGCATTATCGCGTCGGCAACCAGGTGAGAAAAATATTGTTTCATTTTTGCCGTTTCGTTTTTATATTGCCGTTTAATTTATTTTGACATGTAGATGTCTAGATGAGGATAGCAAGAAATTTGATCCAAGTAAAGTTGATCCCGTGAGTTCGTGTGAAATGGAACTTGATGGTTTTGCTGGATATATTCTGAATTCTCTTGATGTTCAAGGTAGTTTAACTGATATCCTATTTGCTTAATTCTTGTTGGTTTTATTTCTATTTTCCTTGCTTATAAGATGGAATCCAAATTAATCCCGGACTAACAACAAGTGCTCCATCCAGCAACAGTCTATGCTACCGCTACCGATGGCCCAAGTTCGGAGCGGGTCACATCAACGACGTATTGATTGGCTCTAATTTAATTTGTCACTTGCCAGAATTCGGAGCAATTTTATTTCAAAGTATTCAAACTGTATTTAAATAGCTGTATTTTTAAAATAATAACGTTCAAATTGATAATAACTTCGATAAAATTCCTGTAGACGCAGGAAGTGAATTTAAACGAAGCAAATGTTACGGTCGTTCTTACTTCACTTGCCGATCCTTCAAGCAGACAATCCGTCATTCAATGGTTACAAGAAAAAAAGCCTCGAGAATCTTCTGATGTGGCCAGATCGTCAGTAGACCAATCGAAAAAATCTGATAGAGCAGAAAAAGCAAATAAAAGCTGGCGATCGATCTCAATTAGAAGCAGCTTCTTTAAACAACACTTTCGGATTTCAAGCATCTTTTGGAAATTGCCTCGAAGCAAAAGCTGTTTATGAAGTATAGTATATTACTTATGCAGTATTTATTTGACTTTGCAAGGACTGTGATTTGATTAAAATCTAGAACCAAAACTTGACCATCTTGAGTGTGGAACTTCATATGGAAACGCGGCAAGACTTGCGACCCGATCCTGAATTTTACCCCGTTATAGCTTTGTTCTACTATTACAAATGACTGTCGTTAGAGAGTACAAAACCTGAGATGGTGACTAGCGTAATTATTGTTGATTCAGAAGAAATTCCAGGATCGAATCAGAAGAGCAGGCTGTTGAATATCCCCAATATCGTAACCTAAGCTCTCGAAACTGACCTGTTTCAGGAATTAGTAAAACTTATTATCTTTTTGAATCCTGATATTGTGGTTGGTTATGAGGTTAGTTGTATTTTACATTATTCTTGTTAACTATACATGTTGAATAATTATAATCCGTATGACTTATATGTAGATTGAAATGCTGTCTTGGGGTTATGTACTGCAACGTTGAATTGTTCTCGGAATCCATGTTCAAAATAAACTTTCTCGGATACCGAGAGGATTTCCAGACCGCCACGGGGGTATTCCCGAGGATATAATTGAAGGAGGTTATATGGTAGACAAAAATTCTTCACTATAGGTGGTGGCATCGTTCTCAACTTGTGGCGAATACGTTTTGCCATGTTTCTTTTTTGTGTGTTCTTATTTCACTGATGTTTATGTGAGTTAAACTTGTAAATATGTGTTTTTCACTTTTAATAAAAGTATCTATATTTCGATTTACTTATATTGTACTTATTTCAGAACGAATTGTCAAATTAATGTAAAACTAAAAAAATCGGTACATTTAATTAATTTCTTATGGTTTACAGTTGAATTGTAAACGCAGCCAATTTACTGTTTTAATACCGTCTGAAAACCGAAACAACAGCCTTAAATCCCGGTTAAAAATCAAAATTTTCGTATGCATTTTAGACGCTTTTTGCATCGATTTGATGGATTTAAAACGAAAATTCGAACGAAAATTTTAGAAAAAAATTCCCCGAAAACTTAACTAAAAACACGCCCCTTTACCATTACATGGCATTCTCATTAACAAAAGGCTACCCAACCACATACAGCAAAGCCTATCCCTCCAGGAATGTCGCTAACCGTGACTCGTCATTTACCGAATACTAACATATTGAATAAAATATCCCCCTTCACCCACACACAAAAAAAAAGTTTAGGCCCGCATACATCATGTAGTCATGTAGTAGGACATGGCATGGTCTGGGAAGACCTATGCCGATGCAATGACAAGGACAAAATTTAGAAATAATAAAAAAAAAAAAAAAAAAAAAAAACTTTATTTTACCCACAACGTATAATAATCACAAAAAATGCAGTTAAATCTTAATGAAGTTCAGTTAAAATGCGTAACCAACAACCAATTATTTTCATACATGAAGATATCGTTAACGAATCCAGCATGGATAGTGACGCTACGGTAGAATTAACAACTGCAAACACTGACAACCGGTTTTGATCCCCACCAGCATTATCTTCCATCAACAACGACTTTCTGCCGTCATCTGATAACAATCAAGTACGTACAAATATTATAAGAACAAGATCGATTAAAGAAACGAAGATCAAACCATGTGCAAAATGGAGCAATAGCAGTGATCGAATTAGAAGATGGGGAATTTTCGTTGCGCGCTTTACGAGCTCCACGTGAAATATATTGCCCTCTTATATAAAAAAAACGAATGTCTATCCCAGTTCCAAGGGGAGATGACAATTTTCTTAACAGTAGATTTGACAATGACACGACACTATTACACGGTAGTGTTAGACTATGGAAGCATGACATGACAAATTATTGTTAACCTATGGAGCAGATGTCAATATTATGGACCACGGAAAGACTGTAGCACATACAGCGGCTGAACTCAACGACACATTATTAATATTAATCCTCAGACGTCACGAAGTAGACTTTTCAATCAAAATTGAAGAAGGTGAAACACCATTGATGTTGGCTATAGCTCTTAACAACAAAGAAGCTATAAGGTACAGCATCCTGCAAAAAAAATACGAACGCGATTTTTTTTTTTTTTTAACATCTAGTGAGGGAAAAATAAACTTTTAGTTAAATAGTTAATGTCTAATCTTTTTCCAAGGTAATATTGGCGTGATAGACCAAAGCCAGGGAAATTCCCAGACATAGCCTTAGGGGCATTCCTTTGTTCTCTTCTTTCTCTTCTATACTACAGTGCATTTCAGTTTTCATTATATAACAATAACACTGTGTTTAGGCATGCCCTGGGGTTCGTTAAGTGAAAGACTTTTTTGTCGTTTTTCGGCATTGCCAGATTTAAGAAAATCTAAGGGTAGTGGAAAAATAAAGTATTAAAACAACAGGGAATTTAAGTAATTTGCAGCGCTGTTATTTTTTACCGTGAATTAGTAAAAACAATCTCCTTCCCTAAGTGTACAACAAAGTTTTTTTTGTGAAGTATCAGAATCGAGTGAAGAAAATGGAAATGATAGAAGAAATTGGAATTTTATTAAATCAATTTCTTGCGTTTATTCAACTGGCTGATAAAGACGACAATAACTTTATAGAACAAATAGTGAGAAGAAGACGAAGAGATATTCTCAGACGGCTTTTAGAACGCCATCGTGTAGTTTTGATGCGAGTCGAAGAAAATAGGTCGGTATATTACTCGGCATATGTCGGAACTTGGTTTGAAACTTATCCCGAACGAAAATTCAAACGAGACTTTCGCTTTACTAAACATACTTTTTGGGTAAGAAAACAAATCGTTACAAAGCCAGAATTCTCTTACTGATTTAACAAAGCTATTTTGATAAAGAATAAAGCTATTGTTGCGCATTATATAGAAAAAAATTGTGTTTTTAGGTACATGTTGAGTCAGTGAGCCCCTTCATACTAGGAGATTATGTATATAACGGCCTTCCTGTCACAGACAAATTAATGATGGTCGTCTGGTGCCTTGCGAATCGAGAAGCATATCGTGTTTTATCAAGACGTTTTGCCATTAATCAAGGAACTGTACACTACGTAGTGATGAAGACGATGAAAGTTATCTTTAATATGGCGAACCGATTCATAAGATGGCCAAGGTTAGAAGACTACCAAGAACTATCAAGAAATTTTGAAATTGTCAATACTCTCGGTTAGTTAAATCACTTAAATGTCTAGTCAACATTTTCTTATAGATTACAAATATTTTAATCGTATAGGGGCACTTGATGCTTCGGAATTTGAAATCCGCCAACCCTTAAATCAGCTGCCTTCATACATCAGCAGAAAGTGTAAAACGACAATAAAGCAACAGATAGTATCAACGCGTAATTTAGAAATCATCGATGCAGTAGTGGGATTTCCCGGAAGTTGGGAGATGGTAGAATTCTGAGAAACAGTCCTCTTTCCCAAGCATTGGGTGTCAGGCTTGGCCAAACAGATTACCATATCCTCGCTGATACAGCCTATCCTCTACGTGAACATATTCTTGTACCGTTTAGAAATAATAGAGATCTAGAAGACCACGAGTTAGCATACAACCGTGCCGTAAAAAGTGACCGTCAGGTTGTGGAGAGGGCATTTGGTTTACTCAAGATGAAGTGGCGACGGCTTAAATTTTTAGACATATTCAAAATGAAGTACGCTCATCGAATGGTGGGTATAACTAAAACTCGGGGGTCGGGGCTCGGGGGTCGGGGAACTAAAACTCGGGGAATGGACTCGGGGGTCGTCTTTTTCCCCGACCTTTAGTGTGTTCAAACGGGGTGAAGGGTAAACAAAAAACGACTAAAACTCGGGGAATGGACTCGGGTTGCCACTTTTTCGCCTGCTAGGATGTTTTTCTTTAAGTTAGTCGGGACTCGGGGAAACGGGGTAAACAAGAGGAATTTAAACTCGGGGATGAAATAGGATCATGATCCGTCATCGTTATTACTGTTTCTAGTTTTGTAAAAATAGGTTCACAATTATTTTAAGCAGAATGATTATATTGCAGTCAGTTGTATATAAACTTTTATTCATCAAAAGAAGGGAAAAGTATCAGGGACGAAGAATTTTCACGAAATACGAGACCAGGCCGTTTGAAACTTTGAAGTTTTCTCTTGTGGTGAAGAAAATAATGCTCACTTTCTCCAAAATTGCCTACACCCATATCCCGGTAATATCTGTTATAATTATTCATATTTATCATTGCATAACGTGATCTCTTTCCGCTCTTATATCACAACCTTCCAGGTATTTATTTGACATCGACGTGAAACTTTTTCTAATGTATAATGCTCAAACTCAACTTCCGCCGTTGTGTTTAGGATGAACTGGGCCGGATTCATTTGCCCTTCGAATGATTGAGCTGCTCCACACACCAACCACACGCTCATCGTCACGAACACGCTCATCTTCACTTTGATGAATAAAAGTTTATATACAACTGACTGCAATATAATCATTCTGCTTAAAATAATTGTGAACCTATTTTTACAAAACTAGAAACAGTAATAACGATGACGGATCATGATCCTATTTCATCCCCGAGTTTAAATTCCTCTTGTTTACCCCGTTTCCCCGAGTCCCGACTAACTTAAAGAAAAACATCCTAGCAGGCGAAAAAGTGGCAACCCGAGTCCATTCCCCGAGTTTTTGTCGTTTTTTGTTTACCCGTCACCCCGTTTGGCAGACGAAAAAGTGGAAACCCCGAGTCCATTCCCCGAGTTTTAGTCGTTTTTTTGTTTACCAATAACCCAGTTTGAACACACTAAAGCTCGGGGAAAATGACGACCCCCGAGTCAATTCCCCGAGTTTTAGTTCCCCGACCCCCGAGCCCCGACCCCCGAGTTTTAGTTATACCCTCGAATGGTCTTGGTTTGTTGTTGTTTTCATAATTTTGGTTTACGTCATTATGGGTGGATAGACGATGCCCCACAAGTTGACGATGATGATGAAGTCGATCCAGACTATGAATTCGATGAAGAACGGGAGACGGAAGCTGATGTCGAAAAACGACGACGCATCGCTGAGGAGTTCATCTTTTAGAGTGTCTAAAATAAACTTTATTTTCAACACAATTGTTAACTAAAATTTTCGTTTGTATTTCTTTCTTGAAGACAGGATTGTGTTTAATGAGATCACAGAACAAAAGTCATTTGAAAATGAAAACTTAAATTACAGTCTAATTCTAATTGTTAAATAAAACAACAACAAAAACTGAGATTCAAACGTTGCTGACTTGAACTGAAAAATTGCTTATTTTTTTCTTGAAAGGACGAAATATTTTCTCACAGGGCAATCTAGTCGATTTCTTCAATCTGAAACATGAGGTTAAAGCAACATCGTTAGAAAAATTATAAATTGTTTAAAATTAAATAGATTATTAAATGGAACTTACACCTTTGGCCACTTTATTATCTTCATCGACTCTTCTGTATTTCGCCAAGAAAGCCCTTTTCAATAGCTTTAGCTGCAGAAATAATAGCGTTAGATTTAGCAGAACTCGTTTCGATGCTTGCTTTTATCTCAGCTAGAAACTCTTTGTCCATTGCAGCCCTATCCATTTCTAAATCTATAAGACGAGAGATTGATTCTGAATTCGTGATTTTTCCTTTTTGTCTTCTCGAGCGAGTTTCTTGGCCATTTTCCGATGAAAGACGGCGCGTAGGTGAAGGAGTTGAATCCCTAGATCTCTTTTTCGAGGTTGCAGCTCCAACTCCATGGAAGTGTTCAAGAGTTGACGAATCTTCCAGCCCTAAGACTTGATTCATTCGCGAAAAAAAAGGCCACTGGACGCGTTTTCCCTTGTTGGCTTCAGGAATTTGGTCATTGATTTCATTGATCTTTTTCTTCAGGGAGGAAAATTTCCCGCTGCACCGATCTGCAGTTGTATGAATTCCACGCTTCATCAACTCAACAGTAATCTGCAATTAAATTAATTGAGTGTCACTTTTACGAAATACTATGAGCTTAACTTACATGTAGATATATGCATTTAACTTATATAACAATGATAGTGGCATTATGAAATAGAAATGATTAAATAACTTTCAAAAGCCTCTTGCCACAATATTGACGCACGCTCGTTTTTTTTGTTAAATCGGGGCTGGAATTGTGAATACATGTCCAATAAAGCTTCAACTTCTGCGAATGTCCAGCGTTGAACGCCAGCGTTGATGGACTGTGGCTTGGTAGACTGTGATAAACCTATAACGAAACAAATCAATTAATAAAATCATTCAGCATAAAGTCTAAACAGAAAAAGAAATTTGAATATACCATCTTTCGTGTGTTCAACAGTTTGCTTCTGTGCGATCGGTATTAGTTAACTGGCCACAACTGGTTTTGAAACCGACAATATTGCTGAATGAGAAGCAGAGTCATCACAAGATGCTGATGGAGCTGATGAAATGGAGCTCGATGAAAGTGCTGTGCACCTCTTGCACCTGCTAACATTAGAATTTGTATTACTAAAAAATACATTTTTAAAATAAATAAAAAAAATCAATTCAATTAGTAAATTACCAGTCTCATATTTTAAAAATGAAGGGTCTCTCGCTTCTATTTTACTTCTCAAAAGTTTCGCAAAATTTTGCATGAATGTTGGCTCTGCATACAAAATTCGAAAATAAATTGAAAGAATTAAGACAAATTAGATTCACACAATTTTTACCTTTTTGAATTCTGTGTTGCACATCCTTATTTATTGGGATAAGAAACTTCGTCCCAGTCAATTGATATTCAAAAAATACGCAGTTTGGAGATTTTTCTAACGCCTTGACGTTCGCCATTTTCGGCTGCTAAACGAGTGTGACGAAAAGAAATTTTTATTCGATTTGTTGGCTACAGCACTGCCATATCGCCTAATCAAAAACTATACTTCGCATCAATTCTATCTCGTCAAAAAAGAAAGAGAGAAAAAGGTCCGCCGTTTATTGCTAGAAAAACTCTCCTCTGTATTGGCTAAGAAACCTTGTCACGTGACATTTGGGCTTGGCAACGTTGATTGGGCGGTTTCCAAGTCGTTCACTTAACGAACCCCTGGGTTTATGGTCTATAGTTCATGGGTGGAATATAGTGGTTTTAAGTAAAAACAATTAGCACATTCATTTTTCACGCTCTGAAACAGAAAAAAAATCTTGAGTAATTTGAGTTGCTTGACTTTGTAAAAGACTCAAAATTTCCATACATTTAATTATTATTCAGTAATTAAACTTGGTTGAGGCTTTCAGATGCGAAACACTGTCCCCAGTGTCATGAAGCCATAGTCTTAACCACTATACCAAAGAATCGGTACTAATGATGAAATATTGACGAAAAATACATTATCGGAGGATTCAGAGACTAGTTAAAAGTTCACTATATATATTATATTGAACATCGAAGTGTGACATGAGCTTTTGGTATAATGGTTACAGGGCCCTATTGGCAACACTGATTGTAATGGTTCAAATTTCCAATCCGGCAATATGGATTGATAAAATAAATTGAATGTTTTACGTTTTTATGTTTTTTTCAAAACATGATTTTCCACCCCCTATCTATATAAGATCCTAAAAGTCTAATACACGCCATTGCATAGTTTAAAGTGTCATACAAAGGGAAAGCCCCAAAGGCTATGTCTGGAAATTTCCCTGCCTTTAGTCTATCGCGCCAATATCACCTTGGAAAAGGATTAGACATTAAGTAATAGTTTATTTTTCCCTCACTACTAGTGAGTCACTAGATGTTAAAAAAAAAGAAATCGCGTTCGGATTTTTATGCAGGATACTGTACAACTTACCATGCAACATTGAGCATGTTGATGTTTCTTCAAGATCAACACCACCTATAAACATCGAGTAAAACATTGAACGTTCGCACCACAATGAGGCGCTGCAGGACTCTGATGCACAAAAGCCAGGTTCTTTTCGAGCAAGAACATTTGGAAATGTCCCTATAACAACAGAGGACACAGATGAAACACTACCAGCCAAACGAGGAAATCTTATCCCATATGAACGTCTATTTCTAATATTTGTGTGTTTAGGGCTAACAGTGTTATACTCTGTGCGGCTATCTTTTTTAGCTTTTATCAGTGGAAAGTTTACTGCTTCCACTGCTCCGTGTTTTTTACACACCGATATTAACAGGGTTTTTAGAACGTAATAACCCGGAGCATTACGTGCTATACAACCCGCAGCTCTGAGATGATTCGACCCTAATAAAGAATTCTTCCCTCGGATTCGCCTCAGACTTCAACTGGAGAGAGAAAAAACCCGATCGAACCGCCATGCCCACCAGATTATGCCCGCCTGAATTTTTTAGTGCTAACCCCAATCTTCAATTATAAAATAAGAAGCCCAAAGGAATTTAGAATGCCCTTAAGGCATTTAAATAGCCAATATTCCCGTAGATTGAAGACCGCGAATAGGCCTAAGTATTGGCGCGATCTGTACGAGCTATATATATGGGAGAGAATGCAAAAAAATAACACGTTCACCCGTATACAAGCGGCTCTGATAAGACCTGCTATAGTAAAACAATTGGCCTGAACGTTCCCTCGCACCGGGCCCAGTTTTTGAAAGTAAAAGGAAGAAAACAGACAAAATAATGATGATAACACATAAACCTTTGTTTAACTACTTTGGTAAAGAGAAAGGGGATTTTAGGGTTTAGCATATGATACTTATTCATATAATTTTTATTTCTAAATTCTGCGAATTATATTTGTTGGAAATAAATTATGTAAATTAATGTTTCAACCTAAGGGTTTATTTCACGGATGTCACAAGGTAGCTGGTTAGCAAAAGAAAAAGACCCAAACCGAGTCTCTGCTATACGAAGTAAATTCAGTGAAAAAGAACAGAGAGAGAGAGAAGGGGGGAGGGGAGACAGAACCGTCGAGACGTAGAGTGACATCAGGTGAGATACAAGCTAAACAGCATTCCCTTGGTCGCCTACAACGCCATCTATATAAAGTAACATGTTTGTAATACCAGATTCCAACAATATAATTCATTTATTACTAGCCTTTTCTTTTTCACATCCCGAGCAGAACTTTTCTGTCCAAAATCTATTCCTTAAAAAAAACAGTAAAATCATTGATTTTTTAAACGTTAAGAAATAATTAACTTTCTAAATTTTTTTAGTGTGAAAAAAATGTAATAGTTTTGGAAAGTTTAATGATAATGTACGAAAATAAAGAACGTTGAAAAAAAGAGGGCAGTTTTTTATATCACCCTAATCCTCCCTTTATATTGAAAACAGAAACACTTTTCTTTTTTGAACATTATACATTTTTTATTGTATGTCTTAATGGAATGAGATACCACTCTTGATTTTTATCACCAAGATTAGGTTTGCCATGAGGTCTTCGTGGAAACGCTTGAATTTTAGCAGTTACATTTGTTACGGGCCACCTTTCAGTAACTTCTGACAGATTAGAGCCAAGACAAGATTCCTTCGGTAATGTCCTTCGGGGATTTTTGGTTTATCGCTAAGATACCAATAAATTTATTTATTCACATTATTTATATTCCAGGACAAATCAACTAGAAGACATGCAAAAAGTAAGGGAAATGATGGTAAACTATGATGGGTGGTCGAACAAATAGCTTGATTAAATTTTTTAAAAGAAGTTTATTACTATCAACAATATGAATCTACGTTCAAAATACTTTAAGAAATTATTAAATATACTTCCAAGAACATTGAATTGAAATTAAAAATACCAGATTGATGCCGTTTGATGCCAGTGTTTTGCACCGGTGTTACATCAACTTTTTTGCGTGATAGGACAGATTTCACATTGGTATTTATAACTTTTCTATTTCAGTAGTTTTTTGGTTTGTTACCCATTTACCCCGGTTTAATTCCAGAGTTTTGTACAAGGGCCATTCTCATATTAATTCTATTTTAATATTTTCTTTTATTTTGTTTATTTTATAGTTTCGCCACTAGATATATAGTTTCCTTATTGAAAAACATGGCTAACGAAAGTTAAGCATTTCGTTCGCTTTTTAAGATAGCATATCATTAACTTATTTCGAATATTTTTGCATTAAAAATCTCGAAATAAACTAGTTTATAAAGTTCATTTGTCAAATAGATGATATAATGTAGTTGTTTTAGTAAAACTTTATTTTGGTCGGAAGACTAATTGATATCATTCATTCTGGCAACTAATTTTGTTGACAGAAACGAGGTTATGCAAAAAAATGCAACAAGAATTTCATTTACTAGGATTCGGCAACCAACTACATAACCAGTATGCAAATGAAATAAAGTAACTGTCATAAAAACAAACTGAAAATACGACGGTGACCTCCGCTAAATTATGACAGAATTTCGTACAAAAATTTTGTGACGATTGGTCAAGCAGGGAAAAAACGTATACCAACAAACATATTGGACTTTTTTGTGCACAATAAACCCTCTGAATTCTACCCTAATACCCTACCCCCTATACCCAACCCCCTATATATATTCTTTAAGGACCTTCGTATATATATACCAAATATATATTTATATACCCTCAGGGATAAATGCCGTAATCAGAAGAGAGGTAGGGTTTCACAAAGGCTGGTTGTAAACAACGAAATTTGCGACCGACAATAACTGAGTGTGAAACATTTACATCATCATACACAAAATCTGAACATACTTTTATGCTGCCATCAGACAAGGGACAGAAATTGTTGAGCTTACGGTTAATTAATTCAAATTAAAAAAAAAAACATTTTTTTTGGGCAAATTACCTCCTTTGTGGTGATACTGGATGGGTGCGCACGCATTAGACTTTCGTTTAGCTTCAAGCAGAAGCTGAACCTTGTTGTCAATAATGACACCCGAAGCGGTTGTTGGAAGCTGGTATTCCTTTTTTTCTACTGGCCTATTACGAAGTTGCTCTGTTGGCAAATTACGGCTTCTCAAACTTCTACGGAAAAAAATTAGAAAACTTTGAGCCTCAATAATATCCGAGTTATGAACAGGTTTTGACTCGAAAGATCCTAAAAGTAACATTGAATATTGAAGCATGATGATGTGATAAGATCGATATCAGGTAGAATCCCTTCAAAAACCGGGTAGAGATGATAATATAGAAATTGTCTTTTAACATGCATTTATTAATTGCCACAACCATTCAAGTTTTCAACGTATCCATCAAAATCATTTACTTTCCAAGATTTGAAAACAGCGATTCGAGTGTTTACCTCCGCTAATTGCGTTTTGCTTAATTTCCCTTCACCTGGCACAGAGGCGAAACCTATTAATCGACGTTCAAAGGCCTCATCAATCATTGTATGCTTCGGATCTCTGACAAATCCTGTTACCATTGGATGATTAAGGCGTACAAACGGACTGATAAGATTAGGATCTAAATGGTCATCATTAGAAAAATCGTTAACGTGGTAGCTTAAGAAATCAGCGTCATTTCTGAGGGGAGCATTTACATTTCGCATCACAATGACTCTATCACCATCACCACAAATTTCACCCTTTTGGATACAACGATCGTAAGCCCAGTATCCTGAGTGCCCTTTCGACTGCTTTAAATAAGAGCGCATAGGAGAGTCGGCAATAACACAACGAAGTGAGGCAGTAAAGTGCCGTTTGTTTACTAAACTTGATTCATCAGTATCAGGAGAAAGGCGAATAAATTCATCAATTGTTGGGTTTAGAAAACTATCGATATCAGTTGGCTTGCCTTTCCCGCAATAAAATCCAATAATAAAGGGAGATGTTTCATGAAGTTCTCTTGTACCTTCATCAGATTGCGAGTTTTGGCGAATAGAATGGATTCTCCCAAGGATAGGAGCGACCGAAGCAGAATCTTTGGCTGGAAATGGTTTCGTTTCATCTATAAAGACATCTACTTCATAGTGTGGCAGATAACATTCCAGGACTTTTTCTTGATTTACTTTCCATAATCACTTTAGTGCCAACGTTGCTGTTAAATCTTTATCGAATGCCTTAATCTAGCAAAAATGTTAGTTTTTTTTAGACAATTGAACAAATTTTAAACAAAATATTACGTACTCTTTTCACAATTGCCTTAAGCAAAAGATTAGGCTCATCAACATATACGTTAACAAATTGAAACAAATCAGCGTCACGATGTACGATACCAGGAGATTCACCACTGAGAGAATTTTCTAAACCGAAATGTAAATATTTCCCAGTGCCAAGCGGGCTTGCTGGAGGCAGTTTTGGGGATGATTGTTGCTGGTCCTTTAATGTCCAATCAAATCCATCAATTTTTACTAATTCTTTGCCTGTATTTGGTAATATAGAATAGTTTGCTTCTGGTTCATATAGTTTCAATAGCATCAAGAGATATGTCATGTCGCTATGATTTTGATTTGTATAAACTGCAAAATGTTGTAATAAGGCAAGCAGAGGCATATTTGGTTTTCGATACGATGACTGAGTATCATTGATTGGACTTAAATCGTTTTCCCCAGTTTCAGAGTCAGTTTCATGAGTCTTGTACATCGTCGTCAATGGTTGGCTCAGAAATCTTTTGAATAGAATTGAAGGTGAGAATTTAATATGGGATCAAAACAATATGCATGTTGCATCTTACTGAGTCTGTCCAATCTAGTATTGGTGTGTTCTGGTGGGATTCTACTTCATTCTCATCTTCAGGAATAGTAAACTGCAACAGATCGATGGTGAGATGCTAAATAAGTCAGTCTACGTGACTAGATAACTTGTACTGATTAACTCACCAATTCTGCAGCACTCTGCGTGACATTCCTGTCAGAAATTGCTTCATAGAGACCATATTTTTTCACTAAATCCTTGCAATTTTTTATCACATTTAAATTTTCTGTAGGAACTCCTTTTGATTCCCAGAGAGTCATGAATTCATTTGCCTTCCGTTTGATTTTAGATTGTGTCGGCATGAATATCCACCAGCAATTAAAATATTTTCAATTTCCGAATCAGTATACATCCTGACAGATAAATGACATTATTTGTGAATATATCAAGTATTTAAGATAATTTTATAATTTATACAATTGAAAAAGAAAAACAAGTTTTTTGTTAATTTGTTTACGAAAAATAATTTACCAATTGATTACGTATCGATTACTTGTAACAAAACAATTCGATAGTTATTATTCTTTACAATATTTACATAAGTTTTGTTACAGATTCATTTTACGCTCTTGGAAGATATTTAGGGATGAACGACAAAAATGTGCACGCATTGATGATAGATATTGCCCATATTGCATATTCACACCAGAGTCCACACGCTGCTTGTCTCTTCATCATCACAAGTCACATCTGCCTGTCTTTCAAAAATATTTTAACACCTCGTGCATGGAAAATGGCATCAAACTATTCTCAGTCCCAAGTACTTTTAATTTAATTTTTTGTTTTGCTATGCTTTTAATTTCGCCGTATCTTTTATTCTTGTAGTGTGGATTAGATGTTAATTTGCGTGAACATCCTGAATGGCAAGGAAGCTATGATGAGACAATAATCGGCCAACAAGTATCAACGTTAGATATACCAATGTTACATATCATGTTATAATTGTTTCTGATCAACCGGATCGTTATGGCTCATTGAGACCTTGGGTCCTGATTGTTCCAGCTGATTGGATTGATTTAACGTCAAAACATGTTCTTTATCCTCATCCAACTTTTCATCTCCATGGTATCTTCCCCAAGGAATGGAGTGAAATGTCTTTTTGTAGGAGAGTAACCGCTGGTGAGTAGTAAAAAATATAATTTACAGAAGACTTACAAGTTAATAACCAGTCATGGCTTGGTTTTAGTGACGTTTGACGAAGCTAAACGAGAAGCGAAGAGTGAACTTGAAAAGGTAACACAGCAAGCAGAGCAGCCAGATATTTTTCAAGATTCAAATCAATACGATCTGAATGAACAACACTCCAGGCAAGGTAATGTGGAATATAGAATTTTATTTTTTAAGTCAACGCTAATTTTAAATTCCATTAGGATACTATCAACCCAGTGTTGTTGCAAGTCCCGAGGTTCGAAAAAGCACTTATCTTGAAAGAACGGGACAAGACATCGAAGAACGCATATTCAATTGCAATACACCAGAAAATCACCCGAATCGGCAACGTCGCTATGGAAATCAGCATGGATCATCAAGTAAATTAGTGTTTTAATGTTTTGTTTTTGAATATTTCATCTCACACTTAAATGTGCCCCTAAGGTTTTCAGCCATCAATTGCGTCGGGATCTTCTCGTAAAAGCACTGGCAGATGGGCAGAAACTCCACACTCTTCTTCTTCATATTTGATGCCGGCAGGTGTACGACAACTACAAAATACTGCGCCCCTATCAAGAGATTCATTGCGTGCTTCGTCTGTTGCAAGTGTCTCGGTTACAGGATCTCTGAATCGATGTGTACCAGTTTCTAATAACTTAGAAAAAACAGTGTGTGAAGTTCAAACTCAGCAGCCATCATTATCTGCCAGAATGTTACCTCGGGTGTTACCAAGTGCCCATTCTGTTGAAATGTAATAAACAGATACATACACAGAGTTAGTCTCGTCTATCGTAATCTGTATTAATCTGGGAGGTTTGATTCACAGATACATAATGCAAGCAATATCATGATATAATACACAAGATAATTTCTAACAATTTGACTACCAATAAACTTTACCTCTTTACCAGATGACAGTTAGACACAGAGAGCCAGAAAAGCAGACGAAAAACGAAAATGAAACTCAACCCTCTCCCTCAAACCAATAAACCTCTTACGTCAAAATAAACGTAACAAACAGGGACATAGGATGTTTAGTCAGATCTTTTTCCGACACCAATTCTTTTTCGCATTGATATAAATTTTGGACTTGGGAGCGCTTTAGTAAAGATATCAGCCAGTTGATCATTAGTAGATATGTACTTGACTTCAATTTTTCCTTCTGCAACTTGTTGTCGAATGTAGTGGTATCGAACCAGCACATGTTTTGTTCTCTGATGGAATTCAGCGTTGTACGCCAGCCGAACGGCGCTTTCGTTATCACAGTACATTGGGACCTTTTGTTGATCTGTTCTAGAGAAATCTTGAAGGAGGCAACCAAGCCATACAGCAGTCTTCGTAGCCTCGCATGCAGCAATGTATTCAGCTTGGGTCGTAGATAAAGCCGTGCAGGACTGCTTCTTACTTGACCATGATACTGGACCTCCATGGAAGAAGAAAATACTTCCAGATGTTGATCGACAATCGATTTTGTCGCCAGCAAAATCAGCATCGGTGTATCCAATTAGTCCCGTCCGCTCTCCACCAAGCCAGATACCAAAATCCATAGTTCCATTCAAATAAGCAAAAATTTGGGTAACAGCGTTCCAATGAGATTCGTTAGGGTTTTGACAGTATTTGGATACTTGGCCTACTGCGTAGGAGATGTCCGGACGAGTCATGAGAGCAAGATATAGAAGAGCGCCAACAGCTTCTCTATATGGGTAAGGTGAAGTGGTCTTCTCTCCCTCGCTCTTTGGATACTTGCTCGCAATAAGACGAATTGAGGGATCTGCCGGGATGGTTTTTGGAATCATTTTAGACATTCCGAAGCGACTAGACAATTTTTCAATCATGTGAGACTGGGAAATGAAGACTCTCTTATTCGGTCGATCACGCGAGATATTAAGGCCAATGTAGCGAGTAGGTGGAACAGTGTGCATTATAAATTCAGAACCTAGGTGTGTACCGATGTCAACGAGGACACTCTTCTTGTTGTTCGCAGCAATGCCGTCATCGACGTGAACCATTAAGATAGTCGTTTCATCTGGAGTACGTCGAATATAGATGCATCGATAAGCAGCACAGTTTCTGAGTCCAAATTTGATCAATACTTCGTCAAGTCTGTTGTGCCACAGTCGGGGAGCTTTTTTGAGTCCATAGAGAGATTTGACGAGTAAACATACGTGATCCTCTTTTCCCGGAACAACAAATCCTTCGGGTTGTTTCATGTAGATAGGCTTGTCGAGTTTTGCATAAAAAAAGACTGTTTCGATGTCAAACTGTATAACTTCAAGATCTAGAGATGCTATTTCAGCAAATGCGTCTTTGACGGCCTCTTGGTGCGGAATCGGAGCAAAAACTTCGTCGTAGTCAACGCCATATTTTTGTCTTGATCTGATAGCAACAAATCTTCCTTTATAGCGTTCTGGAATGCTGTCGTAAGCCGGTTTAACCTTCCCAATCCACTTGCAATTGATTGATGTACAGCCGAGAGGAAGAGGAACAAGTTCCCCAGTCTTGTTTGCAATTAACGAGTCATATTCTTCTTTAAATGCCGACATAAATTAAGACTCGAGAGCTTCCTTGTAGCTCTGCGGTTCAAAAGACTCGTTGAACAAAGCAGCGGCATGCTTAGTTTTTAAATGATCTAGGAAAAACAAAGTCATAAGATTAGTTCACTTTCATACAAATATTCAGTTTGATGTTCAATTTACCGATTAGTGTCGTCAACCCAAGTGATCGTCGGAACTCTTGATATCTCGCACTGTACTTTGGAGTGCGATCTGAGCTACGCAAAATATTTTCCTGCCTAATGTCTTGTTGATCGAGAGGTTCGATAACTTCAGGAGGTAAAGCGTTTTCCTCCAGAGCGGGTTGGGCATTTTGAGGAGGTGGAAGGTTTTCTTGCTCGACCACTTGATGATCATCAACAATATCCATATCTAAGATAGGTGGTTCATCTGCAAGATCCAAGACGTTCAACGGATAGTCCTCATGTTGAATGTCGACATCAGGCTTCTCTTCAACCGGATCAATCATAACGGGATTCATCGTCTCTTCCTAAAGTGATGGACCAGGATCCTAATTTAACCGATTTTACAAAACACGAAAACTGTAAATCACATGCAAGACACCAAGAGATAACACATGATATACCAGGCTAAGAATTCCAGTTGCTAGCAAGAACGGATCCAATATAGAAACATAGAACTGGTTCGATGCGTTGTGATTGGAGTCGTCTCTGAAGTCACTAACCCTTTGTCGCCTGACGGGACATTTTTGGCCCAGTACTGAATTCGAGAGAAATCCGGGAACGAGCGAGAATGGAGAGACTCCGTCGTGGGACGTAGCTTAACGCGCGGTTTTTCTCCATTTCTGCCCTTCCGATTTTGACGAAAAAGCCTGTGCAGTGAATTTGGTTACTTGGTAGTGCGGTGACCGAAATTTACTCGGTTCGGACAGTTGGTTATTGAATTAAAGTGAAAATCGCAAACGGGACAGAACTGTCCCGCTAGACGGTTAAACAGGGGAAAAACGCCTAAGTGTCCAAGGCGCCCCACGACTGACGGGACATTTTTGTCCCGTCAAGTCAAAACATGGGGAAAACACGGTCCCCGAGAGGGGAAGCTCACCGCTCCCTCATGTTCTCCTTCAGGCACGGGAAACAGGAACTGATGTTCGATGGGCGGCCACCAGTAATGGTGCCGCACAAACGCCCCTGCCTCTTGTACGTTTTTATCTCTGAACTCGGATCGTTCGTCGTGTTAGACCTGACTGGCGCTTCAAACGGAAGAAAGAATAAAAAATTATCCCGGTAGCTCCTAATGCATGCTCCATCCCACTAGTTAAGCAACTATTGATAATGAAATGTGATCCTTTTGGCCAATGCAAAAACAAGACTAATCGTGCTCATCTTCTTCGACTGTGTATTTACAGGTTGACCAGAAATGAGCAATAGGAAGAAGAGCAAGAAGAACGGCTCGGGGGACGAGAAGGAAGACCCGAAGCACCCGAACAATGACCCAAGGACCAAAGTTACGCAAAAGCAAACAGAAAAGAGGAAAAAGCTTGGTCTTGGGAATCGAAAAGATTCGACGCCAGATCACAATCCAAAAGATTTGAGAAGCCGGAGAAAACGCAAGCGCGAAAAGGCGAAAAAGGAGCTAAGGGAGCAAGAGCGCAGGAATCAACCAGTTGTTGAGCCTGGCAATGAGATTCAGAACGAGGTTCTTGAAACCGTTCCTGAAGGGGAAAATAGGGTTGAACCCCCGGTCCTGGATCTGGTTTACTCGCCAGATTCGGACAAAGACGTTGAATATGAATCAAAGCCGAGGCAGCGGCTGTCATCGTCAAGTCAAAGTGGCTCTGACGTTGATCACAGACGCAAAGATGAGAGAACGCCGAGCCCGAGTGGCTCTGACGATGATTATGAACGAAGGGCACATAGTCGCTTTTGACCGGTTCTTTTCGAGCATTCCTCTCGTTGATCGACTCCACGACATCGGTGTCAATGCCGTTGGAACGATAAAGAAAAGCAAAGCAGATCAGCCGATTCTCTTTGAAAGCGATCTGAGAAAAGACCAATACGTTGGCAGAATCGGAGGCAAAGGTCCCCGTAAAGCAATATTTATGTGGCACGACACCAAAACCTTCCGAGTCATTTCTAACTATCACGGCTCGGATTTGGTTGAGGTGAAGCGGAAGCAAAAAGACGGCAAGTACAAGATGAAAACTTGTCCGAAAGCCTTTGCCGATTACGGAAAGTACATGGGCGGCGTAGATACGGCCAATCAGCTGCGGTCATACTACGAGAGGGACCGAAGATCCAAGAAATGGTGGCACAGACTTCTCTTTTCCCTTTTGGAGACCACCTTAGTGAACAGCTGGATCTGTTACAAGGATTTGGTGAAACGCAATATGGCGAAAGGAAATAATAAGGGAGAGCCCCACAAATTACTTCCATTTAAACGCAGTGTGACGATGAGCCTTCTCACACGCGGTTTAAATTCTGAGAAGCAACGAGCCGGGAGGATCGGGAGATTATTGGCGCCCAAGATTCATCCCAGTGCTCAAATGAAAAATAAGAGAAGGAAAAGTAATCTCAGCGTTGCAAAAGAGCTGCGCTTCGAGAATGTTGGCATTCACATACCGATCTTCTCTTCGAGAAGAGGACGGTGTGAATGGTGCCAGAGTCACCGAACCAGGACGGTGAGAGTGGCCGAGAAAGGAGAAAAACGAGGCTTGGAATCTAAAACCTTTCTCGAAGTGCCAAACTTGCGGAATCAATCTTTGTCTCTCTGCGAAACGTAATTGTTTCAAAGAGTTTCATGATACCAAGTATTGTCAGCCCTCTTATGCGGAGGAGCCTATATACGGCTCGGACTCCGATTTGGCTGAAGATGATTGCGCTGGAGAAGAGAATCCGCAGCTATATAATAGCTCATCCTCATCGGACGATAGTTTCCATTGTAATGACCGTAATTTTCGTGATGATTATGAAGCCGATCGAGATGTAATTGAAGGAAATTGAAAATAAACGAAATTTAAACTGAAAATACAAATGCTTCGTGTTCTTTATTGAGTCGCACACCCCCAAGTAAGGCCGCCGGAGTATGATAGAATTGCTACGACTGTCTGAACGGGGGCTGATGCGACTCGCAAGTCTCCGGGCATAGGGCGGGCGGGTGGGCCCGGAGACCTCGGCCTTGGTGGCGGCTGGCCATGATGACAAAGCCAATTTATAAGCTGGCCCGATTGCGTTGAAAGTGAAGTTTTGGCAGTTGGCCATACTTGGATGACGACGAAAGAATTTGGTGGCGGCTGGCCATTTCTTCCTTCCACTTATGTGCAAGGGAAGCGACGAAGTCTTGGACATACGTAGATGGTGCAGCCCTCGGGCTGCACCTGCTGAGGTTGAAGTGCTCGCAACCGGCGTGGGACCCGGTTGAGCTGGAGCTACCCCTGCGTATGGCCGTCGTGGCATGAAAGAGTTGTCCCGGCGGCCGGAACGGGGGTGGTCTCCCGCCTGACGGGACACATATTCGATCATAGTGATGCCTCTCGCCTGACGGGACATAAAAGTCTGACCGTTGCGATCGGTGGCGACTGACGGGACACTCATTTTCCCTGAGTCTACCTACTGACGGGACATGTCTGGCTAAAAAATGGGTTCCGACCAAGCCTGACGGGACATTTCTGACGGGACAAATCTGGCTTGACCAAGAATTTCTTTGATCTGAACTCTGAAATTTTATGAGCCGTCTACCGACACTTGGGAAAGACTCTGGCCCAAGAATCTTTTCGGTCGCGACATTTCTTTTGTCTCGGTCGATAAAGGGCTAATTAGCAGATGTTCATCAATCTTTTCCTAAAGAGGACCGATTTATGCTTTATTTCATTTTGAATCTCAATATACTAATTGCATATGTCGATAATGCATATGAGATGATTTTCAGTTTAATAGTAAAAAACAAACAATATAAAAGCTGCTACTCTATAATTTCTTTTTTACATACTTTTATTACAATTATTTCGCGTTAAGTTATGAGGAACTAAAACAGAAAAAAACGTAACAACAAAAAACAACGTGAAATTGTAAAGCAGGCTTCTTCGGTCATGGGGTCATACATTTGTACGGAAGTAGTCTTTCCAGACGTTAAGGTTGCCGCGTTTTATTTCTAAACACCTTTAAGACATATAAAAAGATTGATTAATATTGTTATATCTTATTCACTTTTTAGTTAATTACCTTTGATGAAACCGTTCACTGCACTTATCATATTGAACCCATAAAGCAATACCCTTCAGCTAAAATAAGAAATATAATAATTAGCGAAGGATTAATTGATCAATTACAAACATAGCAAATAGCAATATACCTTTCTCCAATCCTGAGTTCCGCAGCGCTCCTTTTACTTACTTGAAGAATCAAAATTTTACTGTTTATCATCAGAAAAAGACTTTTCTTTGCAACTTCTCTTTGACTTTCGAGTTTTCTCCGAAAAGGTCAAGGGTCAGTCCATGCCAACTTTTTTTTTTCGTCGCGAAAAAAATTTAAATTGCTTGATTTTTTTACTGCATATTCCTTCTGCTATGTATATTTATTCTTCCAAAGAAAAAAATTTTAAACGTAACAGGAAGCTTGTAATAAAATATCAAAGTTTTTTACTTTTTACTCATTTGTCATTTCTGTTCGGGTTTTAGCGTTTAAATTGATTTTTGGCCCGTTGTTATTTAATGTAAAATAGGAACCGAACGAAAAAAAAAATTTCTTTCTTTTTGTGTATTTTTTTGGAACAAAATATTATTCGGTCTTGCCGTAATCTTCGTTAAACGATTTTAAGTTTAACTGCGTGCCGACTCTTTCAGCTCTAATAGGACTGATTTTTAGCAGAGTTATAGATTACCGTGCATAGAATAACCATTAAAAAATGGAAGTTTTACCCACATTTTGTTTAAGAGTTATCGAATTTAGAAATTGAGATTTTTCCCTATGCTTTACATGGCGCGCGCATCCCTTAACTATGGTGTGGGAGAGGGAAGCGCTTTTTAAGAGGGGAAAACTTCAATTTTCTAATGAATATTCGTTTATAAAAGAGAAGTACGCAACACTTTTCTTGGGGCTAGGAAAAATAAAAACTATCAAGTGAAATTAAACATTGACAAAACGGTCCCTGCCGTAACTCAGAAACACAGAAGAATCGGTTTCCACCTAGGTGTAGACTAAGAATTGATTAATCTTGAAAATGCAGATACAAATGAACCGGTAATTGATGACACAACTGAGTGTAATTCTCCTGCTCATGCCGTACTGAAGCCGAAACAACCAGGAAAATTACGATTATGTGTTGATATACGAGCACCAAACAAAGCAATTTTGCGCACAACACACATCATTCCAACAATCGAAGATCTAGTAGTAGAACTGCATGGAGAAAAATATTTCTCAAAGCTGAATATGAATCAAGGATATCATCAGCTGGAATTTGCTCCAGAGTCAGTATATTAAAACTTTTTCCACGCACCGCAGACTATTTTGTTACCAAAGACTGAATTTTGATATGAATAACCGCAAAGCAGTCAGCCAAAGCAGAGTAGACTTCTTGTTGAGAAACATCGCCGAGAAGTAGTCGACGAAAAGTTCGAAAGATCTTGTAGAGTTGCGAGTAGTCAGAAAAGAAGTGGCAATCAACGCCTAAAGCACGAACCAGTCGGAAAGAGGCGTATAGAGTAAAGAATGAACACAATTGGTCCCAACACTGATCCTTGCGCCACACCAAACAGTAAGGGGACGATCGCGGAGGTAAAGCCATCAATAAGAACCGCTTGATGCCTGCCAGTAATATAAGACCGCATCCATTCCAGCGCCAGGCCATAAAATTACAAATGTTGACTCTAGCCGCCGAAGCAAAATGCTATGGTCAATGGTGTCAAATGCTGCACTAAAGTCCAAAAGCACCAGCACTGCAGCGTCTCCAGCATCGACAGCCAGGAGCAGATCGTTGTAGACACGAAGAAGAGCGGTTTCAGTCGAATGGGTGGACCGATATGCTGACTGGACAGGGAGGTTAACAAAGAGGTTATTGCCAGAGAGATGGTGTACAAGCGTAAAAGAAGCAAGGCGTTCAAGACATTTTGAAGAGAAAGCAACATTCTTTATGGGACGGAAATTGTACTTATTAATGAATTTACAGTTATTACAGATCATAAACCACTTGGAGCAATATTCAACAAAGCCGCTCATTCAGCCTCCTGCTAGAAATGAGCGATGGCTTTTGAAACTTCAGTTAAATGACTTTACAGTCATTTATCAGCCAGTAAAACACAACCCTGCTGATTACATGTCGCGTCATCCGATACCGTCGACTAAAATATAAACTAGAGAACAATCAATCGCACACGACAATATGCAATCCATTTGACATCAATGTGATATCAATTGAACATCAACCATTCGAATATCATTGAAATGTTGCAAATATTATAAACATTAGACATTCTTCAAAAATTAAAATTCGCCCAAACAATAAAAAAATTAAATTTTTAAATGATTCATTATATATTTGAAACAAAAATAGTAAAAAATAAAAAAATTTAATATTTAGAATGTTCACAATCATAGGAATTCAGCTAGAATATCAATCCACTTATTTAGTAGGTTTTATTGCTCAAGTTATATATTTAATAAAAAAGGGGTGATAAAAAACGATGTTCATTTGATGTCCAAATCATAACGAAAATTTATACATGACACGATTGCGATATTCGTATATATTAACGATATCTAAAATATATGAATCAGACATCGCGGGCTTCCCGGGTAATTTAAAGCTTACGAACCATGGTCTATTTACTTAAGGTCGGAGAACTGTCGTCTGCTAGGCCCGATTTCGTTGTTTCGTCTGCTATTTTCGTGTACAAATTTTGGGGCAATCGCTAGGAGCGCTGACTACCCGGGTCCGGCATAGATTTCTCAACATGGTCGCACGCCACTCGTCGATCACTAGCGACGAATCACACCTGCACTTTTTTACTGGGGAAAGTCGATTCTTATCGACTAGCCAGGTGATACTCTCCGTTGGGGCAGTTCCCTACCCAATGGAACTGCCCCCCTACCCAATCGACTCTTATCGACTAGTCGATGCTTATTGACTACTCTTTATTTCTTAATTATAGACTAGTTTATATTATGTTAATCATTAATAATCATTGTTAGGTTGAGTTAGGTTAGGTTAGGTTAGGTTAGGTTAGGTTAGGTTAGGTTAGGTTAGGTTAGGTTAGGTTAGGTTAAGTTAGGTTAGATTAGTAATAAACATATAATATAGGTAATATAATAAACAAACTAACTAATAGCTATATCAAAAAGGCTAGTCGATAAGAATCGACTTTCCTCAGTAAAAAAAAGTGTAGGTGCGATTCGTCGCTAGTGATCGACGAGTGGCGTGCGACCAGACTGAGATTTCTCTCCAAAGCCATGCAAACACAATGGAGATTAAGTGACAAGTGACAAGTGACAAGTGTTCTGGTGTTTTGTTGGATATTTTCATGGAAATACATAATTTTTAGGTAAGTGTTTCTTGACAATGAATTCTTTTTTAAGTAAGTTGAGTTACACATTCCTTAACTTAATATAAATGCTAAATTATGATTCTTTTATTGTAGCTAAAACCATGCCAGAACAATGTTTTGTGCCAAACAAATGGAGTGAACAACATTCCTCGTAAAGATAGTAATCTCAAGATTTCACCAAGAGTGTGTTCTCATCATATTGAAGAAGATGAGGTATTGAAAGGACGTTGGTTAGAGGGAAACGATGGTAAACAAATATTCTATACATGGAATAATTGGATTCTTAAGGACGGTGCTATTCCTAGAATATTTCCAGGTATTTGAGTAAATAATATTTCTACTTGTCAGTGTTATTTAATTGCTTTCATTTCTTATCAAGGCTGTCCAAGCTGTCTGAGTATGCAAAAGTCAACAAAAAGAAAGCTCCCAACAGTCAGAGCAGTCTCAGATGACAAGAGAAAAAGACAATCCAAACAGAGTGAACTTGAGCACGCTGATGATCTCCCTAATGACTGAGCAGCTGTTGCTTTGCAAGATTTGCCCCTTGAAACCGACTGTATGCCAATTTTCAACAAAAAATATTCATCATCCCTCCTTCTTGGTACTGGATTGAATCCAACGATGAAAAAAGGTACTGTTTATATAATGCTGCCATATATAATTTATGTATGTTTCGGAACTTTTTTATTCATAACACAGGTTCCTCTTTGTGTGCAGTTTAATCACACTATAGGAAAAAATATCCAGTCGAAGTCAGCAACCGGTTACGATGGATCAGTTTTTTCTCCCTAACGATGGGCATGTTTATGAGCAGAATAAGCTGAATCCAATAGATCCCAAAGAACACCTTTAGTTTGCCACTTGAACTCGACGTTATGTGCATTATTGTCTGATTAATTTCCGTAAAATTCCACCTGACTCCTTCAGGACGTAACTGCTATTGACGTGTTTAGTTTTTTGTATCCATCACAAATTTGTGTCTTTCGCCTCCCCTTAAAATCAATTTTGGACACTCACAATAATGATTTCTTTATGCGTTTTCAACGTCATGAAATGATTAGTGATGAATACAAATTAATCTGATCAATAAAAATGCGAAATTATTATTTTATACAAAAGTTTTCCCATGTATAATTCGTAAAAAGAAGTAGTTTCTTTAAATTCTGTGGGCTCTTCCGTACAAATCTATCCCGGACCCGGGTAGTCAGCGCCCCTAGCGACGGCCCCAAAATTTGTCCACGGAAATAGCAGACGAAAAGTCTAGCAGACGACAGTTCTCCGACCTTTAGTTAATAGACCATGTTACGAACAATCACTTGACAATCATTGGCTTTTCTTGCCTTGAGCTTATTGGCAAGAGCGCTAGACAAAAGTTCAAAGGATTTCGAAGCATTCACAATCGCCTGAGTACGAATGGAACTGTTCCATTTGTGGAATTATAACAATTCGAGAATTTTCAAGTCCATCTCCTCCCGTCCTCTTTCTAATTCTGGAACGAAAAGGTAGATATTAATGTTGTAATTTCAGACAAGGATTTGAATAAATGATAAACTCAACTAGGCTTCTGTATTTATTAACAGGAACTTATATGTCCTCCAACACGTGGGCTTCATGTTACATAACATGGCTTGAATTAAACAGAGAAAAATTACCTGAGTGTAGGACACTTGTATGAGAAAGCACAAGAGTGAAATAAATTAAGCACAGTTAACTTCAATGATAAAAATAAACCAGAAATTCTACTGCAGTAAGCAGTTAAGAGTAAACCATAAATTCTACTGCAATTAGCAGTTAAGAGTAAACCATAAATTCTACTGCAATAAGCAGTGTACAAAATCAAACAAAGAAAAGGATTGCTTTCTCCAGCAATCATGAATCAATGACTTGTTCAAGAGAGATCTGGCGGAATTGGCAGAGATCATCCGGAACTGGCACAATACCAATCGCTTCACGAAGGTGAGAAAAACGTGGATTGGGTAATGGTTTCGTGAATGAATCTGCTAGCTGTTCGGCAGTGGTGATATACTTAACATCGATTTCTTTCGCTTCTTGGCAGGCTCTGATGAAATGAAAGCGGACATCAATGTGTTTCGTCCTTTGATGAAATTTGGGGCTCCTTGTGAGTTCAATGGAAGAGATGTTGTCACACATCAGAGGAATCGGCTGCTTCCAATCAGGGATGATTTCCAGCAGAAGACGCCGCAACCACACACTTTCTTTGGCTGCTTCACATGCGGCAACGTATTCCGCTTCAGTAGTTGACAAAGCAATGCATTGTTGTCGACGAGAACTCCATGCAATAGGCCCTCCATTTAGGATAAAAATGAAACCTGATGTCGATTGCCGTGTGTGAGTGTTTCCGGCGTAATCGGAGTCAGTGTATCCAATTGGAACAGAAATTGAAGGCCCAAAACGTAAACCATAGTCTCTCGTGCCTTGTAGATATGAAAAGATTCTTCTGACTGGATTACACCCACTCATGTGGAAACGCTGCAGGATCTTTTCTGTGTAGTCTGGTTGGGAAACATAAAGCAATTTTTCTTTCCTGTTGCGAGAAATTGACAGTCCGACGAAGTGATTTGCTTCTGATGATCTCATTTCAAAGTGTTCTGAAAGATAATTGATTATGTCTGAAATTGCTTTGTTGCTGTTGCTACAAACCAAACCATCGTCGACCCATATGATGACCATTGTGAACTCCTCCTTGTGGTGGCGATGGTAGAGGCAAGGATCAGACTCACTTGGAATGAGGCCAAATTTCCGAAGAAAGGTGTCAAAATGTCGGTTCCAGACGCGGGATGCTTGTTTTAGCCCATATAAGCATTTGTTTAGTCTACATACCATGTGTGCTTGTCCATTTTTGATAAAACCTTCCGGCTGCTCTAGGTAGATTTCTTCGTCCAGCTCGCCATATAGAAAAGCAGTTTTGATGTCAAGTTGGTGCATTTCGAGGTCGTAGACTGCTACAAACGACAGGATCATCCTTAGTGTATCTTGTTTGGCAACTGGGGCAAAAGTTTCGTCATAGTCGATGCCATAAACGCTGAGAGTAGCCCTTGGCTACTAATCTTGCTTTGTACCGGGGATCAGCACCACGAACGCCTGGTTTGACTTTGAAGATCCATCGAGATTTGATTGAAGTTCTGCCGGGTGGAAGTGTTGTAATACTCCAGGTGTTGTTATGTAAGAGAGAGTCATATTCCTCTTGAATTGCCTCTTTCCAACGTTGATGGTTAGGGGAAATCATGGCGTCTTTATAGGTTTCGGGTTCGAACGGCTCAACTTTGGAAAGTAGTGACTCGTCCCATTGTCTTTTAGGTTCACGAAATCGTAGTGGATATTTGGAATAACGGATGCGATCGCTAGGGGGATCTATTTCTGGTTCATTTTGTGAATGATTTGGAGAAACAGGAATGGGATGAGTTGGGTTTGGATTATGGGTCTCATGAACGGATGGAATTGGATTCGGATGTTCTGTATCCGTCGTGGGTGGATCTGCGTGTTGAGAAAATTCTGGAAGAGTCAATGAATCCAAAAAGTTATTAGCCATATCTAATGGAGAGGATGGTGTAATAGATTCGCTAATAGGTGTGACAGGTATGTGAGAATTAATCATTAAATCAGAAAGAAGTTCTTTGACTGTTTTTATCCATATCAGATTGTACCGACGCTTCTCTTGGTGTGTCATGAATCTGTTCGTTGAATACAACATCCCTGCTGATCCTTATCTTTCTCGTAAGTGGGTCCCAAAAAACGGTATGCCTTTTGTGTGGTGCAGTATCCGACGAAAAAACATGTGATGCTTTTAGAATCGAGCTTTCTTCTTTCCGCCTTCGGCACGTGAATGTATGCAGTGGATCCGAAGATGCGAAGGTTAGAGACATCCGGCTTCGAACCAAACCAGTTTTGATAAGGGGTATTCGGAGCTGTCTTTGTGGACACACGATTTAGTGTATAAACTGCACAGGCGATGGCTTCTCCCCATAACTCCAGTGGAATATTTTTAGCATGGATGAGGCAGCGAGCACCTTCCATAATGGTCCTGTTGGCTCGTTCCGAAACACCATTCTGCTCGGGAGTGTGTGGTGCTGATGTTTCCAATCTGATACCATGGGTGGATAGCCATTCTTTAAGTTGATGTCCAGTAAATTCACCTCCGTTGTCAGCTCTTAGTGTGTGAATTGGTTGTCCAGTTTCTGTACGTAGAATATTGAAGTAATCTTTAAAAGAGTCGGCAACTTCTGATTTCTGTTTTAGAAAATAAACAGTGCGATAACCACTAAAATCGTCAGTGAAAAGAACAAAGTATTTCGATCCTCTTGGTGTAGCAATGTGCATTGGACCACATACATCGGAATGGATAAGTTGTCCAATCTGGGTTGCTCTTGTTCTACCTAGTTTGAATTTTGAGCGTTGCATTTTTCCGCACATGCAACCCGGACACGGCTGATTGACTGAGACGTCATGATTGGGTAGAATCAGACCATCTACCATTTCTAGAGATGCCATCTTGCGTATCTTCTTGACACTGGTGTGTGCCAGACGTTGATGCCACACGTCGATAGATGGAGGAGCTGGCGTCGTAAAACATGCCCAGTCATATGGCGGATCTACCGTAATGGCCAAATGATAGAGCGTTCTTCCAATACGCTCGCCAACCATCACTATTGAGTCGTTTTTGTTAAAACTCACGTGAGATTCGATAAAGTGTACCGTTACACCGATTTCAGTGATAGCGGCAATAGAGAGTAGGTTCACTCCAAGATCAGGAACATACAAAACTGTTTCTATTAAAGCTGTCCGCTTTGTTCCGTCTACCAATGCTGTGAATTCTATGCTGCCATAACCATGTACCGCAAGCTGAGCGCCACCTATACCTTTCACAAACCATGTGTTTGCTTCTACGGGTGAAAAACTCTTGAAAAATTTTCGTTGATCGGTCATGGGTTGTGTCGCGCCTGAATCAGCAAACCAATCTTGAGAGCGCCGAGATGTGAAACAGGTGGAGTTTGAGATGTAACCGTGATCCTGTTTGGATCCTGACGCATCGTTGTTTGATCTGGCCGCATTTATAGATGAATTATGTATTGGTGGAATGATAGCTGCTGCTGCATTATCTTGTCTTGGTTTGGCCAACAATTCATCACGCTTGCGCTTTCGGCATTCCTCGTGCGTGTGCCAGTCTTTAGTACAATAGCTGCATTTCACGTATGGCCGATATCTTGCTGAATTATGTCGACGAACGGCTCCTCCTCGATCACTTCTTCCTCGTCTTCCTTGATTACCTTTTGAATCGTTCAAACCCGATGAATTGGCATTGGAAGGAAAGTTTCGGGAAAAGAACGCTGTGTCTGCTGCGTCTTGTTGACCTCTTGACCAGCGTAGTGCGCTGGACTCCTCCTTCAGCAGGCGTGTAGTAAGAAGGGGAATTGTGCGTTCGTTGACTGGCACGCTGTCCCAAACGGTCGCGAAATTACGATAGCTTGGTGGTAACGTGCATACTATCTTGGTCATGATCTGGATATCTGACATGGGAGCTCCCACATCACTGAGCCGCGATGCCATGGTCTCAATCTCCGTGATATGCGACATGATGTCATGACCAGGTTGATACTGGTATTCATAGAATCTGTGCTGCAACGCGTGCTGATTTTCTGCTGCATCTTGGAGGTGTTGTGCAGAGAGACGATTCCACATATCGTGGGCAGATCGACAATTTATCAGCGTTCTCTGTTGCTGGTGTTCGATCGTGGCAACGAGGTAGTTGCGAGCGAGAATGTCTCTGCTCATCCAATCTCTAATGGCTTCGTAATTTATCACCTGTCCTTCATCATTCAGTTCCTGAATGGAAATAGAAACGAACTTCATTTGAAACTGATAAACATAGCTTCAAGTAATATCTGATGCAACTATCTGTGTTGGAGAGGTTGAAAAAAAAGGATGAATGGTACTTGCCATGGACACGCCACACGTGGGCAAAATACCAGAACGTAGGATAAAGGAAAGTAAGGAGCAAATCTGAGTAAATCTCCAACATCAGTAGGGCATTGAATAAATTCTCAATTTTATACCTCTTCTGGAAGCTCTTCTGTTCCATTCACAATGTTAACGAGGTTGTGTTGTTCAAGTTTGAGCCAACATCCAAACTTCCAGAGTGGAAAATTCTTGCCATTGAATTTGACCACATGGCTGACTTCTCTAGTTGGTGAATTTGCCATCTTGTCGCAGAAGAAATGTACACTGGGCCCATAACCTGTTGTAATTTCAGACAAGGATTTGAATAAATGATAAACTCAACTAGGCTTCTGTATTTATTAACAGGAACTTATATGTCCTCCAACACGTGGGCTTCATGTTACATAACATGGCTTGAATTAAACAGAGAAAAATTACCTGAGTGTAGGACACTTGTATGAGAAAGCACAAGAGTGAAATAAATTAAGCACAGTTAACTTCAATGATAAAAATAAACCAGAAATTCTACTGCAGTAAGCAGTTAAGAGTAAACCATAAATTCTACTGCAATTAGCAGTTAAGAGTAAACCATAAATTCTACTGCAATAAGCAGTGTACAAAATCAAACAAAGAAAAGGATTGCTTTCTCCAGCAATCATGAATCAATGACTTGTTCATGAGAGATCCGTACAGCGTGGTGTCAGCAGCCAAGTGAGAGAGATGAAGGAGAAGAGGAGGGCTTATATAGGGCAGGACGTCTATATAGGCAGGCCAGGACGTCTCCCAGATGTTGAGTGCTGCCACCTGGTGTTTTTGTATGGTTGTATAATTCCAACAATTAATATGCGCTCAGTTGAGTCCTATTGAAGAAAAGACTATTTCGACAAACCAATAAGTCGGTCCAGTGATTCAGAATTAACAACACGAGTTCTCTGGTGCTTATTTAGAGTAGCACCGTTACTTGTGTCTTTGTCTTCACCCGTCTGCAATATCCTACTTTTTGGACGTGGTCTAGAGTGATTGTTGCTTCGGATCCCATAATGCTATGCATCTTTTCATAATACACCCAGACATGTTTACCTTCCTTCATATCAACTGATTTCATTCTGATTTTTTTATAACGCTCTTACATATATTTCCATTTAGCTGCACACATTTCGGTAACAGCCTCATAGAATGAATTCTTAAGAATCATATCTGCAAACTTAGAACAATAAATATATGATGGTCCTTTATAGATTTATTATCGTTATTCACTTACATCTTTCCATATATTTTCAGTTTGTTCCACCCTTTTCCGGAAGCAATACTCGAACTTGGGTACTATCCCTAAGAAAAATTACATGTTGATGTTGTAAGGATTCACCTTATTTCAGTTACTAACCAAGAGCGGGACGTACTCACGTCACCCTTATTATGTAAAAGGAGTCAAGGCCATAACCACCCTCAGCCTCTAGCAAACTGCCATACAAAGCTTTTACCCTCGTCTTTCATTTAAAAAAGAACAGGCTCAGCAAAACATCTAGAAGGTCTCCCTTAATATGGTGACAAAGAAAGCCAGTAAGATGCTCTCAAAATAATGAACTCTAGTAAAAAGACACACTTGAGTCTACACTTCACGACCGGCTTCCGCACACTCTTCTCCCTAGATTCTTTTGTATTCTCCGACTATATTCATTGTGCAACCCTATTCTTCATCTGACCAGACTTATCCTCGTCTTGACTACACTCACCTATCCGTCGCATCGACCAGACTCTTCCGTTGACCAGACCCCTGAATTGACTGTGTCAACTTTTTCCTAATCGTCTTTCAGTTGTGTGTTTAACAGAATACAATGCGGTAATTAAAAGAGTAATTCTTGTCTCGTTTATTATTACATTTTGCAGGTTAATAGAATAAGCGCTTTACGCAAGTGCCCAACGTAATACATTGGTGGCAGCGATTTTACCGAACTCAAGTGTCTAGTTTTTTGGGGGTTTTTATTACCCTTCGTGTACAACTGGAGAGAATGTTTCGTCGTAATCAACACCCTCCTTTTGGAAAAACCCTTGGCTACTAAGCGGGCCTTAGGGTGGCCAAATGAGTCCATTTTAACTTTAAAAATCCATTTATTCTTGACTGTCTTGCGACCATTTGAAAGCTTCTCTAGACACCAGGTTTCGTTTTCTTTTAGAGAACTCATTTCTTCTTCCATAGAACAGACCCATTCTTTCGCGTCTGTTGATGTGATTGCTTCTTCATATGAATGTGGTTCAACAATGCTTGAGAAATCATCATTTGTGGCACAAAGAAAGTTGGGGTATTCAATGAGGACGATCTGGTTTCTTTCGGATACGAGACATTTTGAGAATAGGGTCAATCCTGCCTTCTGGTGAGTCAAGTCCATGAAATGGTTCACTAATAACTTTCTCTGGGTCGAATCCGTGAAAAGGTTCAACATATTCCTCCCCATTAGTTGTTTCTGAGCTGTTGGTAGGTATGATTGAATTGGACACGGTGGCACGACCGGATGCTGGTGCATCCCCACCAACTCCATTTTCAGTCAAAATTTCAACATTAGTTACATCAGAACAGGGTGGTGAGTTGGTGACATGATCGGGACTTCACATAGATTTTCATTGAAGATAACATCCCTTGATATTTTTACTTTCCCAAATGAAGGGTCGTACAGACGATTGCCTTTTTGCGTTTCACAATATCCAACAAACCGGCATTTTACCCGTTTTGGTTCAATTTTTGAGCGTTCGTCCTTAGGAATAGGGTAGTATGCATTACATCGAAATATGTGGAGATGTGCGACATTTGGTTTTCTTCCGTGCCAGCTTTGGTAGGGTGTCATTGTTAGCATGGCCTTAAATTACACTCTATTGCGTAGATATACAGCTGCTGCTGCAGCCTCCGCAAAAAGTTTTGTTCCAATAGTTGATGAATGAAGCATGCTTTTTGCTGACTCCAGAATTGTACGATTGTAGCGTTCAGCGACTCCATTTTGTTCAGGTGTTTTTGCTGTACTTTTTTTATGAACGATTCCTTTGCTGGCAATCTATTTAATTAACTCCTTGCTCATGTATTCCCTTCCATTGTCAGATCGAAGGGTTACAATGCGTTCATTAGTTTCAGTTTCAAACAAAGCGATGAGATGTTGAATTTGCGAGCTCACTTCAGACTTTTGCTCCAGGAACCTGATAAAACCATATCCAGTGAAGTCATCACGAAATGTAAGGAATAGAGAGATCCATTCAGCGACGAAACAGACATTGTTCCACATATGTCACTGTGGATAAGACCACCGCGTTTTGTTCCTCGAGTGCGACCACACGTATGAAATGGGAGCTGATGATGTTTACCAAAGACGCATCCCTCGAAAAGGGGGGACTGTCCGTTGAATTATCAATAAAGAGACCTTCGACGAAGCTAATAGAATTCATTTTCTTAAACGTAGCAAAATTTACGTTTCCCAGACGTTCATGCCAGACCTGGCTAGATTTCGGTTTTGCTCTGGCTGTGAGTGCTGCAATAGCTGCATATATCGCTGGCAGTTGATTGTTTAAGAAATGCATTTTGTAGAGTTTCTTCTGAATCTTAAAACCAGTTCCAACAATTTTTCCGTTTTTGCTAAGTTTCACACCACTATTGTCAAATGATGCTACAATGTTGTGTTCTGTTGTTGCACCTATTGAGAACAAGTTTACACCTAGATTAGGAACAAACAAAACTTTGAGTAAGTTGCCATTATGCCAAAAATCATCAACTTTACGTCTGATGGAAATGTCTCCAATTCCTGTAGCCTGAAGTGTCTCATTGTTTTTCCCGACTCCTTTGATAAGACGCTTTCCTGGTGGAATCGACTGGAAATTGTGGAATAAATCTCTGTTGTCGGACATGTGCTCACTCGCTTCTGAGTCATCATACCAATAATCTGAATCCAACTTAATATCTGTTGATTTGAAGGCATACGAATCTTCTTCGATTACTGGCTTAGTTTTAGATAATTGAGTGATGAGAGCCTCGTCACCACCAGCATCGCGTTTTCCTTGTAGGTAGGACTGTTTCAACCAACAATCTGGTTCAAGATGATGGTTTGATCTTCGATTGAATTTTGTGCAATAGGCGCAGATGGGCTTCGGGCGATTTTCGTTTCTATTAAAGTCTCTCTTTGACTCAGAAAATGCAACATTCCCTTTCTTTTTTTGGCCAAAAAAGGCTCCAGATTTCGATGGCTCCATGGTTAGGTCAGCTAACTTCAACATATTCTCTTCAACTTGTAGTCTAGATGCTAGAAGTGGGATTGTTTTGATTGTGTCGTCAGTGCTGTTCCAAGCAGACATAAAGGCCTTGGAATTTCTATTTCCATTGAGAGGTAGAGTCGAAGTTATCTTGGCTATGATCTGATCATCCGAAACAGCAGAGTTTCCGTCAAGAATTTGAGCTGCTAAGGATTCGATGACTGCAATGTGAATCATCATATCATGATTGGAGTCGTACTGATAGGACATGAACTTACCCATCAGCAGATGCTTGTTTTCCATGCTTGCAAGTTCGTATTGGTTCAGAAGGCGAGTCCACATTAAATGAGAAGTTGTACAGTTCATAATTGTTCACATGACCTTTTCTTCAATAGTAGACACAATGAAATTTTCAGCTGCAATATCCATCTTCATCCACTCATTAACCTCATCAGTATTGGCTGTAACAGCGGCAGCATTTGAAGGATTTGCAACTGGGGCTAATACTGTTGGCTTCTGATAAGACTCCTTCCACTACATCGAGTAGACTGTGGTTCATTAGAACAAGTCGTAATTGAAACTTTTAGAAATTGAATTGATCCCCTTTGAACTTTGAAATTTAGAAACATCTTTTGCAGAAAAAGTCACAGCGGCCATTTTAGCTCTGTTTCAGAAACCAGCGTGTGAGTTCACTTTTTTTGCTTAAGTATAGTTATTACAAATTATAATACCTATGGCGAAGCTGAGCCCATAACCTGTAGAAAGTAAACAACTCTTGCTTTCGTTTCACTGCGTGAGTAACTTTATTTCTTTGTTGCTTGATATGAGAATCAACGGGGAGATATATCAAGAGAGAACAAAATGGTAACTTACGTTTTAGCAGATGACATAGAGAGAAGACAAGAAGGTAAGGTTGCCAGATAATAATAATAATTCCAACAATTGTTGGGCCAACAGGGGTGGTCTTTGACAATTTAGCATGTAGAGAATCAGCTCTGTTACACGTTCGGAGTGAGGCAGAATGATTGGATGCCTGACGTCGATGTACAAAGAAGCTTTTTCAATTAATCCGCCGACGCTTAGGAAGCCACGATGATCCAAGTATGGGGCTAGCGGATGTAGAAACTTCTTGGTGACTTCCAAGTAGAAACGGATGTAACTGACGGCACAGAATCCCATTTCCGATTCGTCGACAAAGATGTTAAGCTCGATCACAGTTATATCACTTCTTGTTGGATAGATACCGCGATTTAAGATGAGGCCGTTGAGCAAAGGCAGTGAGTTCGCCCAGGTAATCCGCCGATTTATTTTCGTCAACAGATGTCCTGCATTAGGGATTATGCCTTGAACACGCATGGTGCGAAAAAGAGGATGCTAAAGATTGCTCTCATTTAATCGCGTTTTGTTCTATCATCAGATCGTACAGTTGCTGCAAACACAAAATCGGCTCGATTAAAGTCCCACATCAAATCAAGGGTCCGTTTTATCGGTTCAGCATCGAGATCCATGTTAATGACTAAGCTGTTAATCGAGTTCTTTTCCAGCTAAAGATTTTCGGATAGACTCGTTTGACGCCGCCCATTGAGTGAGAGGGAAACCATCCATTTTAAAGCGTCTGTCAGGCGATGTGCAGCAGAGATGGCCTCTTTAGAGGATGTGAATGAGACCAGACCATTTTCCACGTACAAGTTTCATGCGATTTGCTATAATAACTGTTTGTCGTCGTCATACTGCTTGTCGAGGGTGTTCGAACATACTGCTGGTGACTAGGCGACACCAAAAAAAGATGAACTTCCATTTGGTATACGTTTGGTGGTTTCTTTGAACCTGGATTTAGCCAGAGAAACCGGAAGGCCGTCCCGTCAGATGGCCGCACACCGGATACGCATATTGCCAGAAGATTAATAGTATGTCAATTAAGTTTGTGAGGAAGCCTTTGAGTAGAACGTCGTTTAAGCAGATCCCGGGGCGTTTTTGCCAATAAATCAAATACCACACAGCACTTTTCCGGCTTGTTTGGATTGCAAACCGGGTGATTAGAATTATACCACTTTCAGTCTGAAGGCCAAGCGTCGATTTCTTCTAGAGATAATTTCCTAGCGTGTTTAAGGTTGGCGTATGTGTTGATAACGTCTTTCTAAGTTTCAGCTAACATGGGACAACTTGAGTATATCACCCCCATCAAACTCGCGATGCTCTTCAAACTGAACCCAATTTCTTCCTGATCCCCACTTAATCACGACGACAAAGTTATCGCACCTCCATACGAATTGTTACACATCTGTTCACCTACCTCAGCCTGGATCACGTCCGCCGTCAAGCAACACATCACTCTTCATTTACCAGGTAAGTCCACCCTCACTGCATGCCCATCTCTTTTACTCGACTGTTCTTGACGTCGCCACTGACCAACCACCAATCACACTGCTGCCGCTGACCACCACCATAAGCTCTACCATCTCCATAGGCTAATTTCGTCCCTAGACACGCTACGGCTCGAGTCTCCTCTTTTCTCCACCGCGGGCTACCCAGAACGGCTACCCAACAACGCCAGTAGATGGCAGTAATTACCGTGCCATCCTAGAAAGTCTAATATATATTAAAGAGATAAGGCATAATGGAATAAACTGATCACGACACGACAACTAATTGGGCAAATCAGTCACTGGATTTTCTCGACACTCGGTTAATTATGTTAAATTGGTGTCGGGCAAGTCAAATTCTATGTGATTTACTTCTAACTAATCAATCGGTACCAGCCGCATCTTCTCTCACTGACCAGATTTACACCAAGCGGGATCACTGGCACACCTGGCACACCGATCATACCACACCGGATCTACTACACCAATCCAACTACACCGCCCCAACTACACCAATTGGCGACACCGGTGATATTCAAAGGCGCTCATCCACACACCATCTCCACCATCGTGTGAATCAATATGCTGGTCAACTCTCCGTAGAGTGGGTAGCAGATTATATGAACGGGCTTGTCAACCCTCGGTAGGGTGGTTGGCCTATTTCACACCATTTCTATCATCCTCCGAACACAGCCATCATCATGCCAACCACTGGCCTGAACCCAGCGTCCCCGTCTACATCAACTATGCGACGGGCCAGAAGAAGTACTAATCCGAGTTTTGTTACACATCAACAGCAAAAAAGAAGGCAAGGAACCTCCAACACTAGCCCAGCCCAACCAAGGCTAGGTGCATCAGCTAATGACAGACCAGATTCAAGACTAGGAAAAGCATCCCCCAATCCATGGCTACAAGACTCCGCACACGCGTTACCTCGCTCACTCCACGATCCTCTCCTGGTAGAAGAGCATCACACGACTCAACTCAATCCAACCTGTCTCCACCCGAAGCATCTTGGGCTCCATCCTTACCACCAACAGCTCGTTGCCCCCCTGAGCGTGACAAAGAGACACCCATATCTCTCCAGGACAACACGATCATGTTGACAACTCCACTCCCCACGACTATCTGTTGTTCCACCTGTGGTCCATCTACTCTGTGGTCTGGCCGATCGTGTCTCTCGGACACCATTAGGCACTTCAGCCTCTCCCATGGAAAAAAATCCAAAGCACAGATAGAATGCAGTCGGTGCTGCCATATCTCCCACACCGTTCAGGCCGCCAACTTCCTCGCGGAAAAAACTTATCCATTAATGGAACCTCATCCTGGCAGCCAGGTCCATCAACCCCAACACGATGCGTCTCCTCCTAGCGAGACCCAGTTAATCAGAGACAGACTGATCCTAGTCCACCCCCCCCCTTCCCAGCAAAAGCCCACAATGCAGCTGGACAAGTTCAGGCAATCGAACAGATGATCATCCTTGCGACCACCCAGTTGACAGCTCACCGATTCATGCCGTAATTACGGCCTCTTCTAGCCAACCGGACAACCGAGGGCCTAGCGCCATGGATAGCGAACACCACACATGATGGAGAGCTACCACACACTTCCAAGGAAGTGAGCCCTATCCCACCCACTCATCCACTTAGCGGACCATCATCCCCTCATCCTAGATCCAACCCGCAAAAAAACGGTACATCCCTGCTGAAAACATCTGCTTCAACAATCCGTTGCTCGAAAGCGATCCAGCATAATCCGGCTCAACCACCACCATCAGATCTTTATCTCGAAGCTGCTACCCTGTACCATCTGAGACCAGTCAACACTTCGAAGACAGCACCCCTCCACCCTTCCTTAGGTACGTTGAAGCAATCAACAGTCCGGTCCTGTCAGCACACTCTCTTGAGGCCATTGATGACCCCCATCTGAGCGTTCCAGCACCAGCTACAGAACATCATCCTGTCCCGATCCTGTCCCAAATCCAGCTCCAGTGGTAGCCGATACGCCCGTTTCCAGGCTCTTCTACGACAGATTCCAAACTCCCTCAAATTTCAACCACTACATCCATTGAGGAGCTCAACGAGGTCACATCCTTGCTCACCGCAGACTGGCACAAGCTCATCTCCGCTGATGACGAGAGTAGATTCAAGCACAGCATCAAGCCCCGCCCACCTCGACCAGTCGTTGAAGATTCCTCAACCAAACGACAGACGCAGTCCAAACAGCAGCAAAAAATCAAGCGCAAATCAAACACGGCTCGAAATTCCATCGCGAGCAGACTACAACGTCTTTTCATGCAGTACCCCCGCCGTGTCGTCAGGAAGGTGCTTGGACACCTCCAAGCAATACAATGGAACAGTTGATGCCGCAACAATTCCTCAAAGTAACCTAAACCTGCCCGCACCCATCTCCGGACAGGATCGTCAGAGCTCGCCAGGCATACGACCAATTCGAATGGACCAGGCCGTCTCAAGAGGAACTCTCCGTTCTAAGCTCTTCTCCCTCTAAAAAGGAGATTGCTGCCAAGATGAAACGGACCTACAACACAGCCCCCGCAGCCGACGGAATCAAGTACCACAACATCTCCGAGCTGGACCCGAATGAAGACCTGCTAGAAATCCTCTACGACGCTGTCTGGCGCCTTGGCAGACTGGAAAATTGCCAATACCACACCAATCTACAAGAAGGATGACCCCGCTGACTTTGGCAACTTCCGGCTAATATATCTCTTCTCCACACTGTTCTCTGGGTAATAGCGTCCCTAGGGTGTCCCATTCCCGCATTATTTTTGATATTGCAAATGGGGTTTTTGGCAAAGTGTTCGAAATTATTTTAAAGAATTATCGTATTTTTTTTTATTATTATTATTATTATTTTAACTTTTAGGAGTCACTGTTAAAAAAAACCCCAAAAAAGCGTTTTTTTTTTTAACATTTTTAATTTTTTCCCCATGAAGAATTAATGTTTAAATCACGAGGCTAGGATATGTCATTCCTTCTACCATTATCTATACGTGGTCAAACAATGATTCATTTCAAACAAAATTTAGGGGTCGCTGTTTAAAAAAAAAAGATTTCCCTTTTTACCAATGGTTTGTGATTCAATATGAAAACGACCCAAACCTATGGCAATCTTCTCATGGATTTGATCGCCACCGGGCTTAGTCGATTTGTATTGATGAAAAAAAAATCCCTTAAAGGATTTTGAAAAAAAAAATGACGCGTTCGTCTGGCGCGAAGGTTTAAAATTTCTAAAAAATTTCAAATGACTGTTTTACGATAAAAAAATATTTTAAGCATATTAAAATGCATTAATTGGTTGGTTTATCTATCAGATCATGTAAAACTAGGATTAAAATATTTTTTAAGACCAAGCGCACAAAAATCCGAGTTGGTGCCACCTGATGGCGCTAAATTTAGAAATAGTAAAAAGAGCTAACTTTGATTAGATTAAAACATAAGTTAATTTTGTTGCAGATTCATGAACAATAGTGAAAATGTTAAGGAGGCTGTAAATTAAGTATGGTTGAAATTTAAGGTTCCTAGCATTATTTTAAAGTATCATTTTGGTTTTTCAAATGTACAAAAAAAAACCATTTTTCGTAAAATTGGCACTTTTCAACCTCAAAAATCGGAATGAGCTAGTGAAAGAATTGCTTCATTTTTTCAGGGCAGATTTCTTATTATGTGTACTTAATACAAAAAAATAATCAGCGGTGTGTTATGTTTTGTTTTGGAAATATCTTATATTCTATACCAATATCTTTTTTTTTTAATTTCATAAAAATCTATTAGTTTTACAAGAAATAAATCGGTTTCCGATGACAATTTTGTGTGTCAACATCATCAACAATGTTAGACTTCAAAATTTGATTCAAATTAACTCATTGGTCCTTGCTCTTGGCTTTTGTTTTCATTGATTGGACTTTAAAGTCAGAGCCAAGGCTGGGTGCACCTCCCTAGCCAATATTGGAATCAGATGACGGACTATCAGACTATCAGAGACTACTGTTTCAATATCAAGGTAGTTAACGACTGAGGAATCAAAATAGTTGTAGACTTTATAGCGATGACTCAAAATGAAGCGCAATTGCAATTTCTTTTGCAATGTGTTGAAAGAACATAGTAGAATAATACCATGTTTTGAGCAATCAGTTTTGAATGGCGGATGAGAATCACATTTAATGCTGCATTCTAATGTCTATGTTAATGCCTTTTGTAAGTTTTTGCGGTTTTATACATAAGGCCTATGATGAACAGTGAATAACTGAATAAACTAAGAATTGGTAAAAAGTGAAATGTTTTTTTTTAAGCAGTGGAGCCACGAAGGGATAGAGACAAGATGCTCGGCGGAATATAGAGGGCACGCGGGTAGCTGGTTACTGTTTAGACCCATGTACCCCTTTCCTCTATGATAAGTTTGCTGATAGACTGATAAATGGCCGCTTGTCACTGTAACTGAATGTTAGATTTGTGCGATTATTTGTGACATCCTGAAGGTAACTGTAATGTAATTTCCGTTTGATGTGCTGCTATATGTTTCTGTATTCTTTTAGAGGAATTTTGTATGTTGACGACCTTGATTTATTTGATTGACTGTGTGCTTGTGCATGACAAGTCCCTGTCTGACAAGAAGGCTCACGTAGTTGGTGAGTTTCGTAATCAATGTATATATTTTAGTGATTCTCCCTCATCAATGATTGCATTCCTGTATCTTGTAGAGTTCCAGCCTCCATTAATTGGTTGAGTGTGTGTGCACTATCAGTCTTACTCGTAGGCTGACTTTGTTTAGGGCCTGGTTTACACCCAGGTATGCACGACAGTTCATTTTCTCTTCTCTTTTATGTTTTAATTGTGAGTGTCATACTTAGGATTGGCTTTGTGTATTCAGCTCCTGTATCTGACAACTGTCTGCCAGCAGCAGTTTGTTTCTCTTTCGCTCTCTCACTCATGGCCATTTGTGACACCCAAGCCTGGTACAACCAGGTATGCGTTCTGTGATTATGTTTAAGTTTGCACCTTGTTAATTGCTTCATGTTATTGGTTTTAGAATTGGTGATTATTGTTCTCGAAATAAAGATCAGAGTGTGTTAATACAGTCCACTCTCCCTTCGAGTTATCATCTGGTCCTTCGAGCCGGAGCTGAATCAACATTGAAAGACCTCGTGTTGGACAATCTGCCCATCACTGAGAACATTGAAAGACCTCATGATTGAGAATTTGCTCATCACTGAGAACATTGAAAGACCTCATGATTGAGAATTTGCTCATCCCTGAGAACATTGAAAGACCTCGTGATTGAGAATTTGCTCATCACTGAGAACATTGAAAGACCTCATCACTGAGAACATTGAAAGACCTCGTGAGTGAGAATCGGCTCATCACTGAGAACATTGACAGACCTCGTGAGTGAGACTTGGCTCATCACTGAGAACATTGAAAGACCTCGTGATTGAGAATTTGCTCATCACTGAGAACATTGAAAGACCTCATCACTGAGAACATTGAAAGACCTCGTGAGTGAGAATCGGCTCATCACGGAGAACATTGACAGACCTCGTGAGTGAGACTTGGCTCATCACTGAGAACATTGACAGACCTTGTGATCGAGAATTGGCTCATCACTTCAACCTTGAAAGACCTCCTGATCATCCACGTTTGGAGTTTGTTTTGGACCCGGTTGGTGAATTTGACGATCATGGCGGGTGAAAACGTTTCTACCTGGGACTTGGATCTGTGTAAAGCCAAACAGAAGTCCATCCGCTACAAGATCACCGGGTGTCATACTCGGATCAGCAACATTGTTCGGCGACACCTTTCAAGGAGAGATGCCGAGAAGCAGCTGATGGATGCCCGGGCCCACTTGGGTG
The DNA here is from genome assembly GCA_030770115.1 of Daphnia galeata. Lineage (NCBI taxonomy): Eukaryota > Metazoa > Arthropoda > Branchiopoda > Diplostraca > Daphniidae > Daphnia > Daphnia galeata. Next base: position 7,137,863 of record CM061123.1, on the reverse strand, counting down.
ATCTCGAGATAGTCAACGATCGCATTCTACAGCTGATTGACGAGGACCTGGGTGACGCACAGAATACACAGCATTTGACATACGCCACCACCGTAGACAACGCTTCAGCCCTCGTCGAAACATATTTGACGCAGCGTCAGAATGACGCCCCATCCGAGCTGATAGAAACGGAAGAGCAGGCGGCCCGACGCCAGGAACTACATGACGCCGAGCAACGGGTGAAGGATGCCCGTGCTGTACTGGAGGAAGCAGAACAGGCTCTCTTCGACTTGGGAGGACTGCCCAAGGAGGATTCGGAGATCGATCCAGGTGACTCAGCATCACAGCTACGTGGAGGAGGGATTAAAGGAGGTGCCATGGCCGACGAGGAGGGTACCACTCCACCGGATAATTGGATCGACGTCTACGTGGCAGGAAAGGAGAAGCCACATGTCGTAGAGAAAGGAGGGAAGTCTTCCGTCTCCGTGCAACTCGAGATGTATTCGGGCCACGCCCTGGATTGGTTCGCTTGGATCAGTATGTGGTACGCCCTGGTCCACATCACCCGCAAGACAGCGAGTGAGAAGTTGGCGATCCTGAAGAACTATTTGAAGGGTGATCTTGCTGATATCGTCCATGGCCATGGAGGAGGGGAGGCAGGCTACAAGGAGGCGTTGCAGCGGCTGAAGAGTTCTTGTGGCGACCGAACCACCATCCGCGCGGTACACCTTAAAGCTTTGGAACGGATGGAAGCACCACGAGGCGATCCACAGTCTTTCAGACGCTTCGCAGAACGAGTAAGGACTCATTTGTTCAACCTGTCCATCATCGGTGAAAATGGACATGCTGACATAATTGAACGCTTAGCCCACAAACTACAATTAACCGACCGATTAGCCTGGAATGATGGACGGGGAGCTGAGCTGGAACGACGGACGATAAACGACTTCGGAAGATGGTTAACCTCAAGGGCAACAGCATATCAGAATGCTTACGCTATCGCAGAGGAGCAACACCGGCCAGTAAACAAGAGTAGCAGTCTTCCACCATCTCAACAACCATCGAGGTCCCAGCAGCATCAAAACAGAAGAAACGTTCGAACATACCACGGTGCGACCAGCACTCAAGAGGAAAAGAGAGGAGCGGTTACCAGGGAAGCGGAGCAGAAAGATAGAAAGCCGACGGATCATCATTGCCTCAAGTGCGAAGGGGCTCATCGGTTGGAGGACTGTTCGTTCTTCAAGGAACTCCCAGTGAGTGATCGAATGGCGTTCGCTCAGCGACGTGGATTATGTTACAGCTGTTTTGGAGTAAGACACGGAGCCATGCACTGCACATTCAAGAGGCCATGCGGAGTGGACGGATGCAAGCTGACTCACCATCGTCTGCTACATCGGGACACTACTCAACCAGACCGGAGTGTACGGCCGCACACTCTGAACACAGCTCGACGCCGGATCGCCTTTAAGATGCTACGATTGGACGCTCTCAATGCAGACGGGGAGACAGTGCCGGTGAACGTCCTCATGGATGACGGGAGTGATGCAACTCTATTCCGGGAGAGCCTCATCCGACGCCTACGGCTCAGCGGTAGCCGGCAAACATTGTTGGTAGAAGGAGTGGGCGAAGGCTCATCAACTCATCTGGACTCTGAATATCTGGAGCTCCGTCTTCAGACCGCATCCGGCGAGATAGTAAGCATCAATGGTTCCACGATTCGTTCAATCACCAAACCCGTACCGGTGATCGACTGGGAAAAGCTCAGGAAACGTTGGAGTCATATGGAAGATGTACCTCCTCAGAGGAATTGTGGAGGACGTGTGGACATTTTAATTGGGCTTGATCACGCTGCCCTCATCACACCAAGTGAGGCACGTTTAGGAAAGGATGACGAACCGACCGCCTCCAGGACTCGTCTCGGTTGGACATTGCAAGGGATCGTTGGTCCGGAGGGAGAGTGGAGTACGGCCAGAGTGCACCGGATATGCGCCACGTCTGACATAACATCCCAACTAATTGATCAAGTGAAACGGTTTTGTGATACAGAAGCATTTGGAACAGAATTCAAAGGAGACGGAATCTCCATCGAGAATCGAAGAGCCATCACGAAACTAGAGGCTGAGACCGAACGCCTTGATGTTGGCTACGCCGCCCCAGTACTATGGATAGGAGGAGAACCACCGGAGATTCCAGACAACCGTCGAGTCGCTGAAACCCGTCTGCAGAGCCTGCAGAAGAAATTTACCCGGAGTGGTCCAGAATACGAGCTCCACTACCGGGCAGCCATGGAGAAGAACTTTCACGAGGGTTATGCTCGACGACTCTCTCCAGATGAGATACGCCAGTATCCAACCAAATATTACCTTCCACATTTCGGAGTCCCAAAGACACCTGGAGGGCCAGAGTTGCGACTGGTGTTCGACGCGGCCGCGAAATCCGGAGGAAAATGTTTAAACGATTTTGTCACGTGTGGTCCCGCTCTGCAGAATCCGCTTCCTGCCGTTGTCATCCGCTTCCGAGAGGGAGCCATCGCCTGGTCTGCAGATGTAGGAGCCATGTTTAGCCGGATAAGACTAAAGGAGAGGGACAGGCCTTACCACCGCTTCCTGTGGCCAGAAGAGGATGGGTCCATCTCAACATGTGAGATGACCCGCGTCACGTTTGGTGTGTCCTGCTCTCCATATGTGGCCATCCGCACCACTTGGCGAGCGGCTGATGACGCTGGACCCGACATGACGGAGGCAGCCACGGCAGTACGAGAAAATGTCTATGTCGACGACTACCTGGCTTCGACAAATCGAATTGAGGATGCCTTAAAGCAAGCTATTGGCGTGAAGAAGGTACTGGTGAATGGAGATTTTCACCTTGGACACTGGGTGTCAAACGACACTCGGTTATTGGGTGCAGTACAGAGCAGCACAGATGGTGGATCCTCCAACAAGAACACAACTTGCAGCCTTGGTGACGATCCGGGTCTGATTTTAGGAATTGTGTGGAATCCGGTCACCGACATGTTAGGATTTCGTGTAAAGGTGGCCAGCGTGATCTACACTCGTGTCGGACTCCTGTCGCAAGTAGCCGGATTATTCGATCCGTTAGGAACAGCAGCCCCGATGACAGTGAAGGCAAAAATAAAGCTTCGGGAGCTCGGTGTAAGGGGACTCCAGTGGAATGATCCAGTCATCGGAGAAGAACGGTCGTGGTGGGAGGAATATTTCACCAGAATAGAGAAGTTGAAGTCAATCTTGTTTCCCCGTTGCCTGTTCCCAGCAGAGGAGGACATTGTTCGGACCGAACTGCACACATTTGCGGATGCGTCTGAAGAGGCGTGTGCCGCGTCCTGCTACACCCGTGTGGTGTACCAGGATGGTCGGGTGCTGGTCCGGCACGTCAAGACGGCCACAAAGCTGGCCCCGTTGAAGACGGTCTCCGTCTGTAAGCTGGAACTAAATGCTGGACTCCTGGGAGCAAGACTGGCTCAGTTTGTCCAGATGGCGTTGAAGACGAGATTGGACAACCGCTTCTTCTGGACCGACAGTAGCACGGTCCGCAATTGGGTCCGTGCCGTATCGTCCCACTACCAGGTGTATGTCAGCCATCGCATAGGAGAAATTCAGACGCTCACCGAGCCACAAGAGTGGCGATTTATTCCAGGGCGCCTGAATCCTGCCGACGCTGCTACCCGTTCAAAATTAGAAGAGGACGAGATCCCGAGTTGGTGGCTTGACGGCCCCGTGTTCCTTTATGAAGAGGAGCCGGCTTGGCCAGAGGATTTACCGTGGATGGCAGCAAAGGAGGAACTCCGAGCTGTCCACGTTCATCTCAACTCAGCCACCACGGAACCGCCATTTGATTGGAGAACGATCCAATTAACCGCGCGGGATCTTCCGGCCCTCATTCGACTAGACGGGGAGTTCCTAGGCTATGTAAAACGCTGTCAACAGGAGGCCTACACCGAAGATCTTGATCGACTGCAGAAGAAGAAACCACTGCGCTCTACTTCCAACCTGCTGACATTCACTCCATTTTTAGATCAAGAGGGAGTCATCCGGCTCGGAGGGAGACTGAGCAGAGCAAAGATGCCCTATGAAGTACTGCATCCGCCAATGCTTCCAGGGAAGCATCCATTTTCAAGGAATATCATTCGCGCTTTCCACGAGAGCATGCATCACGTTGGAACGGATTTTGTGCTAGCCCATGTTAGGCAACATTTCTGGATCACGTCTGGACGAGAGGCCGTGAAACGAGTTCGGAACGAATGCATCCCGTGTCGGCGCTTCCGACCAAAAGCCGCTCTTCAGATGATGGCGGATGTTCATCGTGCCCGTCTGGGTGCCCACCAACCGCCATTTACCTATACTTCTGTCGACTACTTTGGACCCATCGACGTCACGCACGGTCGTGGCACTGCAAAGCGATGGGGAGTACTTTTCACCTGCTTGGTCACGCGAGCGGTGTATGTGGACGTGGCCATCTCACTGTCAGCTAACGATTTCCTCCTGGTGCTGAGACGTTTTGTGTCGGTGTATCGCAAGCCGGCACACATGTTCTCGGATAACGGTACAAATTTGACTGGAGCCGAACGGATTCTCCGGATGGAATTAGATCGACTACGAGAAGACGGTGTGTTGGCGATGGAGCTGAAGGCACTAGGAATTGAATGGTTCTTCCAACCGGCCCAGACACCCCACTTTGGAGGCGCGCATGAGTCCTTGGTGCGCTCTGTCAAGAATGCCTTGTATGCTGCTTTGGACATGGAGAAGGCCGTTGTAAGAACTCCTAGTGACGAGATCCTACGCACTCTCCTCTTTGAGGTGTCAGGACTACTTAACAGCCGTCCGTTGACTTACACAAGTTCGGATCCGGATGACTTTCGGCCCCTCACTCCAAACGATTTCTTAAACCGCGCACCGATTGCTGATCTTCCGGCGGGAGACTTCCGTCAATCGCTTCCCCGAGATCACTATCGATATGTACAGAAGATGACAGATTTATTTTGGGACCTGTGGCATGGTTCCTTTCTCCAGTCCATGACGGGCCGGAAGAAGTGGCGGACCCCAGCAAGGAACTTTACAGTTGGCGACTTCGTTTTAGACGATTGGAAGACTGCTCCACGCGGGCGCTGGAGAACGGGACGTATCGTGAGGGTGTATCCTGGCACCGACGGCTTAGTCCGAGCCGCCGACGTCGAGTTCTCCACCGGAATCCTCCGCCGAGGAACTAACCAACTGGCTCTGCTGGAAGCATGCTCACCGGATCAAGAGAATCCGGATTCGGGGGAGTATGGAGCCACGAAGGGATAGAGACAAGATGCTCGGCGGAATATAGAGGGCACGCGGGTAGCTGGTTACTGTTTAGACCCATGTACCCCTTTCCTCTATGATAAGTTTGCTGATAGACTGATAAATGGCCGCTTGTCACTGTAACTGAATGTTAGATTTGTGCGATTATTTGTGACATCCTGAAGGTAACTGTAATGTAATTTCCGTTTGATGTGCTGCTATATGTTTCTGTATTCTTTTAGAGGAATTTTGTATGTTGACGACCTTGATTTATTTGATTGACTGTGTGCTTGTGCATGACAAGTCCCTGTCTGACAAGAAGGCTCACGTAGTTGGTGAGTTTCGTAATCAATGTATATATTTTAGTGATTCTCCCTCATCAATGATTGCATTCCTGTATCTTGTAGAGTTCCAGCCTCCATTAATTGGTTGAGTGTGTGTGCACTATCAGTCTTACTCGTAGGCTGACTTTGTTTAGGGCCTGGTTTACACCCAGGTATGCACGACAGTTCATTTTCTCTTCTCTTTTATGTTTTAATTGTGAGTGTCATACTTAGGATTGGCTTTGTGTATTCAGCTCCTGTATCTGACAACTGTCTGCCAGCAGCAGTTTGTTTCTCTTTCGCTCTCTCACTCATGGCCATTTGTGACACCCAAGCCTGGTACAACCAGGTATGCGTTCTGTGATTATGTTTAAGTTTGCACCTTGTTAATTGCTTCATGTTATTGGTTTTAGAATTGGTGATTATTGTTCTCGAAATAAAGATCAGAGTGTGTTAATACAGTCCACTCTCCCTTCGAGTTATCAAGCAGCGACCCCTAAATTTTCTTAGAAATTGATCATTTTTGGACCACATATAGTTTAAGATACAGGAAATGACATATCCTAGCCCCGTGATTTAAACATTAATTCTTCATGGGGAAAAAATTAAAAATATTGAAAAAAACGCTTTTTGGGTTTTTTTTTTAAACAGCGACCCCTAAAAGTTAAAAAAAATAAAATAAATAAAAATACGAGAATTTTTTAAAAATAGTTTCGAACACTTTGCCATAAACCCCAAGGAAAAAATAATGCGGGAATGGGACACGCTTAGCGTCCCGGCTCTGCACCGCCACGAGCAACAACGGATGGCTGTCTGCAGAGCAGAAGGGCTTTTTACCAGGTGCTCATGGAATACTGGAGCACTCCATGCTTCTTGAAACTGCCATAGGAGAAGCCAAGCACCTGAAAGGGATCCTAACCATCTGCTGGCTGGACCTGGCCAATGCCTTCGGCTCCCTCCCACACGACATCTTAGAGGAACTTTTAGTCAGCCTGCCGATTCCAATTGAGCTCCAGTCCATCCTACCAGAACAACATATCGGTCGTGGTCGTGGTCGGCGTAGGTCGTGGTTGGCCAGGACGTCGTCCCAATCACTTCCACATCCGGTGTACGTCAAGGCGACGGCCTCAGCTCTATCATCTTTAACCTGGCTGCCAAACGCGCCTCATACGCTGCGCTGAAGGACCAACCAACGAAGGCTTCCCTCTCTTCAGTGCATATCTCAAAGTCACAGCCTACGCAGACATCTCCCTTATTGGCTATCGACCTGAACTCCTTCAGCAACGATGAGGTTGTTCGCTCAGGATTAAGATCTCAGGCTTCAAAGTACGTGTACTCTGCCCTGAAGATTCAGAAATGCTGTCTCAATATCTCTCCGGATCCTAGAAAAATGGATTCTTTAACGTTCGCTTCGCCAGCTCAGTTGCGAACGCCTGGTTCCGGGTTAGAAGAGCCTCTACTCGACTCGGAGTGCAGATTGACACCTCCTGCTGGACACCAAGCACCTGGACATGACAGGACTCATCTCGAGCCGCACGACCCTCAACTTTGAGGAATGGAACTCAATTCATCAGGCAAGACTCGGGATCCTCCCGCTACATGGCGTTCCGGCTACCAGGCCTCCAACAAAAGTTGCCGACGCTGCGGCTGCCCACTGGAGACCACCACCCACTTCCTCAACGCATGCCCCACCGGCATGGCCGCAATGATTGAAAGGCACGACGGGGTGCTGGACTGCCTGGCCAAATCGATTATGAAGACCGGACACACGGCCAGAATCAACCGCTCCTGGGGAGAAGTCCGCCTACGTCCCGACCTAGTCATCACTTCCATGGATCCCATCACCATCATCAACGTTACTATCCCTTTCGACGAACCGGACAACTTGGAAGTGGCTCACGCGGGGAAAGTATGCAAGTACGTCCATCTCGGCAACATGCTCCCTTTCGCCGTCGGCTTCCTTGGGTCGTATAAGACCTAGGGTGTTTCATTTTTCAAGAATTTCTGATTTTTGAGTCGAGGATTGCGATTGGGTTGCGTTTTGATGTCACAAAGTTGAATCCAAAGTAAAAATATTCTAGAATTAAATTTAGGTACCGCACAATCAAGAAAACTGTATTTTTTCACGAATTTTCGTGTAAAAATGACCGAAACTCACGAAAATTCGGGAGTTTCACAGCGGGGTTTCGACAACTTATAAATAGATATCTTAGAAATAAGTATCCCAATTTTGAAAAAGATCGGAACAAGTTAAGATAGCGCACACATCGTTAATATAGTTGCAAAAACGATATAGGTATAATATAGGGTAGGGAGACCGTGGCTATGTGGGACACGGGGCAATGTTGGACAGAGCAATTAAAATATGTTCAACTTGTTTAAAAATTATGAAATAAATGCAGTGTATGCTAAATGATGTTTTGTTTGTCCTCTAAACTTTTTAAATTGAAATATTGTTTATTTTTCGAGTTTTATGGAAAATTAAAAAAAATGGGATTTTGAAAAATATTTTTATTGACATCTTTACTTTTTTTATATTATCTCCACTTATACTTCATGTAACAAATTAAGAGACAGCACTTCTGAAAGAGAAAGGAATTTCCTTTCTACCAGTGGTTGTTTTAATAAACATAATTCAGCCGTTGCAGAGAAAAATGCTGGCCCCTGCCTCTGTCCCATTTAACCCTGTTTTTTTTTTTTTTTTTTTTTTTCCTCTTTACATTTTAATGAATAACTTACACTTAAATTTAAGAAAAAATTTAAAAAAATTACCAAACATAAGCAAATAACAGGGAATCACTCCTATGCTTTTATTTTTTCTTAATTTATCTTTAAACGAATTTGGCAGCGGAAAAACAAAAAGTGTCCCACATAGCCCCGGTCTCCCAGCTAGGAAATTTTCAAAGAGGTTTTCCATCCAAATGACATGCCCTAAGCCTTTTTCAGCAGCTACACATTGTTAATATGAACGATACAATAACAGTAACAGTTGTGCGGTACCTAAATTTAATTCTAGAATATTTTTACTTTGGATTCAACTTTGTGACATCAAAACGCAACCCAATCTCAATCCTCGACTCGAAAATCAGAAATTCTTGAAAAATGAAACACCCTAATAAGACCTATAGATTATTGAGTAAATTCATTTTTTAGTGCTCCATTATTGTGCATTAATCGACAAATGAAAAAATTTAACGTTTTTCTGTTGTTTCCCCTTTCGCTAAATTTTATATTTTATAATTAAAAAACAATAAATAATTGCAAAATAATTTCAGATATAATTAGAACATTAATTTCTTGAATGTTAAACGTAAATATAACATTTTAATTTCAAGTATTTTTACGTTATGTGTAAAATACAAAAAGACATAGGGTTGGATAAAACTGGACAGCGTTTTTGGGGGTGTAATTAAACCACGCTAACTATAGCAACAAGGTGAGCTTAGCTGCCTTAGGACCTACCTTACAGCAAAATGTCAAATTGTCCCCCCTCTCTGCTAAAACTCTCGTAACTCTTAAGTGTTTTGCACAAAGGTTATCAGTGAGTATGAATAACGAAAGGGAAGATGAACATTTTTTAATTTTTCAATTTTTTCCCGTTTATTATTTTATCTTTTATCATGAGTGTCCAGACTTTGACAGACCTGTCCAATTTTGCCCCGTCTTTTTCAAAAAGGTATTTTTAAAGGGAACAATATATAAAAAATAAGGGAAGTTAAAATACAAATTTTACGAAACACAGGGAAAAAAATCAAGAAAAAAATGAAAACGACAAGAAATATTGCAAAATGAAAAATTTTGTCCAATATAACCCCGTTCTACCCTACTCGCACTTGTTTTAGAAATCTTTTTGCCGCTTTTTAAATGTACTTGTAATCCGTATGTGTAATCACGGTTTTCTTCTCGAAAACCAGTGAGTTTGTGGTAGGATGTGTTTTTAGTTTCCAATTGAGGTAAAATATGGTTAAATATAAAGTGTTTTCTTTTACAAGAAGTTTTTATCACTGGTAGAGAGAAGACAAGCGTGATATTGAGATATAGGCAATGTTGCGAAAGGCGCAATTTTCAAAAAATTGCGATTTTCAATCATAAATTTAAGAATGAAAAAATTGCCTAAACAAGATGAATTTGGTATCTTAGGATAGGGAATTAAATAATATTTCAATTCATTTAATTTCTGGAAAAATTTATTGGTAATTTTCTGAATTACGAACGAAAAACCTCTTTTTTTACTATACCCCCGAGAGGCGATCGGCCTACTAACCTAGCGAACCTGGTGGGGAATCTTGGGACCCTTTACTAAAAACCCGCCGTTTCTTCCAAGAGCCAGGGATAGCTCGAGAGTGTACCTTTCCTCTTATATCGTGGTAGTATGGTCAGGAAAATCGAATACAATGCTAAAAATTGGAATTTTTGCAATATTCATGAAACTTATTTTAAATAATAGGGAAAAATGAGTAGATACTACGATAAAAAAGCTCCCGGTCAAAGTGGTGGGGAAGATAGGTAAATTAAATTAAATACGTTTTTGTGGCAGAATATTTACATAAACATGACAAAAAGCTGAAAAGCAGACAAAGTTGCATTAAAAAATATTTATCTCTGAGGCTAAGGCTTTAGCCTGCCGAGGGCCTTAACAGGGTTCCCGTAGAGCTCAAAAGTCTCCCTGGAAGGAAATGGGAAAAGGCGGAGCTTAGAGAGAAAAACTACCCCCACGTGACCGAAATCTGGCCTTGCTATTGGCTCCCGTCTCGATTTACCGATCGATATAGAATCGGAAATTCAGTGAAGCCTATACTCCCTGTCACGCGATTTTCAACCCACGGTCCCAGATTTTTCAGTCACCGCCGAAACCTGAAAATGGAATTGCGTGGTATAGGGGAGACTGGGGTTATTTGGACCGGTTTTTGTTTTTATCGTGTAGGCCGTTTCCTAATCATCCGATTTGTAAAACAAATGTTTTATTATATTCGTCTTACTTTTGTCTATCTCCAGTATTTTTTATTTTATGTTTGAGTCGTTAGTTTACCCTCTACCGATTTATAAAGTTGCGAAAAAAAAGTGGGCGTGGACAAAATCGGGGTTTATATGGGACAGGGGGGTGTACTATGTGAAACACACTAAATTCTCCACTTTAGAATAAAGATAAATTAATTTTAAAAACATCGTGAAATAGAATTTTTCGTATAGTATTTGTATTTCTCTAAGGTTTTTGGTATACTCGTATAATTAAAAACATTTCTTATAAAAAACAAAAAGTTCTCTTGAAGGAGAAAAGTTCTCTGAATTGCCACTGGCAGCACTGAGCTCCGCCTATCGGCCATTCCGTTTTAGTACCAATTCACCCCACAAAACCGTACCAAATAACCCACAAAAAATGTTTTTGGGGAAAACTTTTATAACTAGCTCATTTTTCAACTCAAAAATTTTATTTTTGTGAGGAATTATTGACAAAAGACCAAACTATCATTCTGCTATCTCACTTTTCTAAAAAAACATAGTTACTTCGAGAAATTCTTAGAAAAACAACTTTTTTTTTTAAGAATATTTTGGGGCTTTTTTTTATTTCTTAAAAAACTAAAAAACTTAATGTACAAAAGTAATGATTTTTTCGAGAATAAAGTAGATACCTTTGAACAACATCATGTATTAATTTTAGAATTTAAAAACTACATTAAGTATTTTTTAACTCACTGTTTCACATAGTACAGCGTACCATATAACCCCAGTCTCCCCTACCACTACACTGCGACTGCGGTGTTATGTTATTGTAACTGTCTCTGCGTTGTGTTGTTGTAAGTTGGTAATAATAAAGCAGTTTTCATTCTAATTTTACGAAATTTGCTCTAGAGACCATGAATCGGAAGGATTCTCGAAAATAATCCAAATCACAAAGCACTATTCACATATCACTATCACAACACGAACGAACGAAAGTATACTGACACAAACGTCAAACGAAACAAATTAAAAACAATCAGGCCGCAGCGCCTCTGTTGGGGGTAGTCGACCAGCCGTCAGGAACGGGTTGGGTTGCTCCAGCAGTCAGGAAGGGGTAGCAGCTCCAGCCGTCAGTAAGGGGGAGGGTTTCTCCAGCCGTCAGGAAGGGGATAGCTTCGCTCCAGCCGTCAGAAAGAGGGAGGGTACCCCAGCCGTCAGCCGTCAGAGCGCCCCTATCGGCCTGGCGGTGCAATAGCGCAAAACCTCATTCGAGCACTGTCAGGCTGACGGTGCAATAGAATTTTCGCCGGATCTATGCAGACGCACCTACCCCTTATCACATCACATCACATCACTGCCTAATTCCAGAATTCTTCCAAGAAAGCTCTGTGACTTAGCCGAAGGCCAACGCTTGCAACGCGAGCCCTAGTTTTCAGGTGAATTGTAGTTGCCGCTAGGTGCATTGACACCAAGCGTTATTCTGGTAAAATAGCCTAAGGAAAGAGAGGACTCCTCCCTCTCTCTCCTTAGGCTATTTTACACTATTCTACGCAGACAACATAATGAAAAAATTAAACTTCGGCTGCTTTTAAGCTTTTTGTCATGTTTATGTAATTATTCTGCCACAAACTTATTTATTTAATTTACCTATTTTCCCCACCGATTTGACCGGGAGCTTTTTTATCGTAGAATCTATTCATTTTTTCCCTATTTTTTAAAATAGGTTTCATGAATATTGCAAAAATTCTCCTCACTTTTCGTACGCTGACCATATACTATAGAAGAAGAAGGTAGAAACCAAGAAGTTGAAGGTATAATTTTAAAAAAAATGAAGTTATTTTCAATCTTGGTGATGATTCTTGTGCAAATTATGTTATGTGGTTCTTGCATAATTGATCCAGGTTCTTGGGCGACAGCTCGGAATTCTGCCTCTCTTTTGCCAACCATTTCCTATTCAGTGGAGGGGAGGGGGGCAGCTTCGTGACTTTTTCTAATTACGCAACCGCCAATAAAATATTTTTTAAATTTTTTAAGTTTCTGGATGTTATTATTTTGCATCTTATTTCGATCGTGGTGGTTTTCCTATCACTTTGGACATTACAGCAAACTTCGTTAGTTCGTTACCAATAGAAAAAGGGTGTGTTTTCTGTGGGGTGGGGGGGGGAGGGAGGGAGGGGGCTTAGCGGATAGTGCGGGAGTAGCGGGACAGAGCAAGTTTTTCGCCTTCTCAAGTTCTCAGTCGCTTTGCAGCACTGCACCGATCCACTGGCAGCCATTTCTTGGTGTTAGTGTCGCGTGCTTTAACGAGAAAAGAGTTCAACTTATTGAGACGTTTGTTGAGTTTTGTTTTACCGATTTCTGTTTTAGTACTCAATCAGTTCTTACGTATATCCAAGGAATACATATAATCTTCACATATTAGAGGTAACTACATTGTCCTTATTTGGCTGAATCATAATTGGTCGTATAGGTTCTTTATCTTTAAAATGTTTCGCTTTTTTTTTTTGTTGTAGTTACGTAGAATCGGCATTCAAACAAGTTCGATTAGTATATTAGCTACACAAGGAAAAATTGACAATAAATGTCAGCTAAACCAGTAATATATCAGTGATGTTGGGTTTTGTATCCATGGTAACATACGGCTATCCTTCGAACGCAGCATTCTTTAATGACACCTTTGCTTTGTATTGATCTGGCCTAATAATGTCCAATTTCTTCTATTTCAAACGAGTTAAAATCGAAGTTCTCTCTGTTCAGTGGCTAAAGAATTAATTTCTACCATTTGTGCAGATACTGCAACGAGCCGCATGCGCCAAGTAATCTGAGTTCTTCTTTAAGCACCCGTTCATGAGAGAAAATCATTAAACATTTCTTTATGAACATGATAGTTGACGGATAGAAAGTTATCTTATGAAAGTTAGAAATCAACCGAATATATATACATACAAGATTAAAAAGTTATAAATAAAAAACCAACTTATTTTCAGAAAACTAACAGCGTCAAACAATTCATTTTGGGAATCGATATTTTATTTGACGCGCATCGTGCAGTGCGCATGCCATATTCTCAATGGAAATTCTCAATTTTTAAAAAGGGGCGAATTCTAAACATTTCGACTTTTTTTGTCATTTGAAAAACAACATTTTTAGAGCAAACAATCTTTAAAAGTTGATTATGGACGATATTGAATGAAAATTCGAATGGCTTACCAATTATGTTAATAACATTCGGGAACGCTTGGCCTATTAACTTGAGATCTCTTTCCCTATAAAAGTTTGTTTTACGTATCATTTTTACACTCAAAAATATATAACAGTTTCAGTTGAAAATTTCTTAATTTTCAATATCCAATTTCTTTTTAAGTTTATTAAGAATCGATATATTTCTAAATGAAATATATGTATGTACAGTGTGAGTGGCTTTTTAATTAGATGTTTAGTATTAGTTGTACTCAAAACATATTTTGTTCGAAGAATAGCTTTTAGCAAAGGGTCCCCTACAAAATACCAAAAAATATATGTAATCGTGTCTGCATTCTTGCAAGACCGAATGTATTGATTTTCAGACTAGCTGATTCTAGATCTAGAGTAGAGGGGATGGGTTTTATCTGCGTTTTATCGTGCAGGATTTGTCTAGCAACAAGACATTCTCCTCAACGTTGTCATTTGACGAATTTCTATTTCTAACTCTTTTGATTCCTTTTAATTCTGGGGGAAATAAGTAATTTTAACTAGTATCGCCCAAATAGACCAGATATTTCTTATTCAATTAACTATGATATCGTTTTCTTTTCCATGTATTCTTTATTTACCTCAATTTGAATAACATTCTATTTGCGTTTCTGTTTCTGTTTCCCATTTTGTATATTCATTCTAGCATAAAAGCATATACTCCATCTCGTACCTTACTCAATTTGTATGGCTCCTAGTCCGCTTGACGGTTTGCTCGCGCGACTATATATTCTTGAAAATACGGCAATGCAGGGGTGCCTGTAAGGCTTTAGCGCTCTTTTTGTTCTAGGTAGGGAGGGAGGTTATTCTGTATCGTTGAATTAGAAGAAAGTCTAAACTTTCCATTATCTAAACATTTACATCAGTTTACAAATGAGTTAGCTTCTTTCTTTCGTTGTACTGTACAGTGTACACACCAAGAATGAAAAATACATTTTCGATTTCGAATCCGATGCTTGAACGCATGCATATATGCATAAGTCAGTCATCATGTTTATCGTCCTTGTTATTTTCAGCGGTATTTTAAGAAAATATTTCTGCATGTGTAACGTTGGAAAAGACGAATGCTACCGCTTCTGTACAGTAGACCAAGACTGTTATACATATAGCCAGCGCCATGACACAATAGATGTGGATGAGTACGCACGCGAGCGCGTACACACTGCGCGGTGCTCTACTCGTCTCGATCAATAACCATCGCACCGTGCGTCACAAGGTATATAGCTCCATGCGAGGCTTCAGTCATATCGTTCACCATTGACGGATTCCAACATTTTAACTTTTAATGTCGAAGGAACTAGTTGATGCTATACCCTAAACATGTTAGATCATTGAGAAAACACATTCTCCTTTGTAATTTGAAAAAAAAATAAAAATTAAGGACAGTGGCTTTTCTATCAGCATCTAACTTAAATGTTCGCAAATCAATTTTTTTTTATCCTCTTGTTTTGAAAAATATAAATAAAAATTTTATCTCGGGGTGCGACAAGGGCATTGCAGATATATTTTAACCTGGGAATACATGTATTATATGGCGTAGGAACTACAGAATTTGTGTCTTGTGGTGTACAGGCCTATTTGCAACATATAGGTAAATAAAGGTTTTAAAATATTTTTATAAAAACGTTTGCTTGAGGGTTTCTCAGTGTTCCATAATATAGGCAATTGACCTATTTTAACTTGTAATTAATAGAGTGCCTTCAGTTTAATTTAACTATGTAAGTAACAATTTAATTCGTCGTTTTAGTTTTATTCAAACTTTTATTTTTATTAGAACTCTTATCACATTATTTGTGCTGTTTCCTGTTTCAAAGAATTATTTTGATACATAATACATAGAAAATTTGTGTATTCTAGACGGGCTTCAAAGCTCTTACCAAAGCATATTTTGTAGGCTCGGGCGGCTAAGAGAAATTATAAGGAAGCAATAACCAATCTAAAGTGCCGTCTTCATTAGCTATCACTGAAAAAAAAAACCACAATCAATTGGTTTTTCCCAATTTTCAATCGCCTACTTCGCTGATCACACTTTATAAAAGTGTATTACATCAATTTTTTGTCAAAAGGAATCAAAATTGGCAGCTGTTAAAAATTTCTCTCTTGACCCGAATTTTTTTTTAACCCCATCATCAGTCTATTGTCACAAGTTAAATACATGTTTGATAGGTTTTATTCGCTTTGTTTAGGGCCGAACTGCTCTCTTTCTTTCGATTGACCAAATAACATAAAGCATGCATGATGGCACTAAGTGAGTGGGATTGGAAATTGGGAGTTGGGACAGTGATTTCAATTTTACGAAAATTCAAGATCAGTTACAAACCGCCCTGCTGCTGCTGGCAAAAACAACAAATCTTAAGATGTACGTAGTTCAATTTTAAGTGAATAAACTTTGATGAAAAAATATGGTAACATTTGTTTATTCGAAGTCCAGAAGAACTGGTTAATAATAAACACAATCCTTAAAGTTGACATGACTAATAGCTAATAGGATGAATTTGAGCCTTCAGGTTTTTGGTATTTTATTATTCATTTTGAATATTTGTTGATAAATTACAGCAGTCTCTCGTTTGGTTTATACATGGTATTGGTAAATATTGTTTTAAATGAAATGATTGACCTAACTATCGTGTTCTTGAAAATAGTCGACACCATGTTGTATATTCAAGAAATGTGCACTCATGAAGAAAAACAGCATGATGAAGTCAAGCTTAACCATACGTAACTGCTGCCTCGTACCTATATTGATTTTCCTGCAGCTTTTCAACATAATCTGAGCTAGCACACTCCTCTGTAGAATTTTAGCATCGAACCATATTTTAGAGTACCGCTTCGATCATATCCCCTCCCCTTATCCTCCCGGACCCTTTCCATCCTATTGAGACTTGTTATATGGAGTATTGATAACTGGTGGATACAGGACTTTTGCCGGGTTGTACAGAGAACCGGAGAACCTGACTAAAGGTTCGTTCACACTACAGTCTTTTCGAGCGTTACCTATAACGTAATTCGGTATAAGCAACTTTTGTGTGAAAGGCAACCGGTTTTTCTGATGGGCAAAAGCGTTGCTTCAAGCTAGGTTTTATTTTTTAAACAGACTCAGTCCAGATCTTGGACTTTATCGCTGTTTGTTATTAATTCTAAAAAGAACAAATAAAAAATAAATTTATATCTCATAATAGACCTAGGCCTAGGTACTAGGCCTATTTAAACTTTTTGTGGATGAAACTATTTTTCCGGATTTTTCGATAAATGTTTATTTTAAAAGAGAACGTCGGCATAAAATATCTTATCAAAATAAGTACAGTTATTTAGTCTAGTATTAAATTCAGTTATTAAATAGTTGCTAATTTTATAGATATTTGATCAAAGAGAAAGTGTACGTGGTTGGTGCTCTTACGACTTACGCATCGGCGTGCTTGAAATCCGATGGGTAAAAAACTAAAAATCCTATTGCCGGGTCGGACCGAGTTTAAGTAATAACCAGTATTTCCTTAAATGTATTAATAGTCTAGTCAAAGGTAAATTTTCATTGCATTGAATACCGATATACAGTAAAGGTGAAATAGTCGTATCACATTAATAGACGTAACAGCTTGATGTAAATCAAAGCAGACACTAATGCTAACACGATATAAGCTACTGGAGAAATGTTATAAACCTTTCCCCAATTATCACCAGTGTATTTTCTAAGCGGATAAGAACGATCCGAAGTCAAGCGGATTCGGAACGGAAGTGGTGATACGCCTGACGGTACCAAAATGTAGGGATTTATGGACGTTTATGGACTGTACAGAAAAATTACTACCTAAAAATTTAAGGCTGCAAGCGAGATTAAAATTTAAAAAACCCATACATTCAAAGAAAAAGTTTCAGATTTCTAATCATATTTTTTAATGGCAGTTTTTCATTAAGCAGTTGCCTGTAATGCTAAAAAATAGCAATTCCTTAGTTTTCTGCAACTAAAACGTCGTACGAATCATACGGATATGTTACATAATGATAACAATATTTATTCAAGTATAAGCTGATAGGTTTTTTTTTTGTGCCTGCTAGTTCCTTATTTCGTTTGCGAAATAAACCTTAAAATATATGATAAATCCCTGCCCAACATGCCTCAAATGGGGTATCCTTTTTCGTATTTTCTCCTGTTGGAGTACCAATATAGCAAAACAGCACGGTGCTGTACATTGTTCAACCGTAGCTCAGGTCTCGCCATCAGTGCCGTGATTCGAGGAGCGGCAGACGGATCTCTCGCTAACTGACGAGCGACCTTTAGAATCTGATGTTTTGTTTAATGTGACGTTGATCAATAAATTACTCATTTAATGGAAACCATTTCCAACATATTTTTATTTCATTTAGCGGGTTGATTTCCTGATTAGTTACTTTTGGTATTCTTTTTTGCTTTGCAATTGAATGAATTGATGGTTAGTGTAATGTTACGTAGTGGAATAGCTGAACTATTTAATGCAAATTCAATCGTATGTTTATCTAATAATAATTGGTAGATGGCTCGATACATGCTACCTTTAATGTTTCATTTAACGTTAGATGTTTGTATTGAAGTTATGAAATGTTAGATAATTGTTATATAATCAAAAATTGGTATTAAATAGATGTTAGATTCGTTAGAAGAGTGTTAGATTGACGTTAGACTCGGGGTTAGATTGTAGGTTAACGATTGGTTAACTGTTAGTGGTAATATTTCCTTAGATATAAATTGTTTAATCACGAGAACGGCACCCCCTATTTTCTTTCTAGTACAGTAGTATGACTAGTATCTAGTATGTTCAGGTTTAAAGAAAAGCATTTCCGTTAAGAGTCAATGTTTAGAAAGTATTTTCATGTTGCACAATTACCTTGCAATAATAAAATTTCAATAGGCTACGATCGTTACTTTACATATCATGGACATTTAAGTATTGATTTGTGTTAAATTTTCATTTTCCTTTTTTTAAATGATAGGTTGGCATCAACACAAGAGGCAGCGGCGCAGCATGCCGAGGAGGAAGAGCGACGCCATTGGAGCGAAAGGGTCCTAGGACCTAATCATTTGCCCGCTAACTGTGGGCTCCATCGGTCCGTTCTTCTCTCCTCGTCTGAGGAAGCGAAAGGAAAAACAGATCCAACGGAGTCGGAGACGGGTTGCCTTCCACCATAATTGGAATGGGTTCAAAAAGACCCATTTCTAACATGGCGACCGCTTCATCAGGATCGGGACCTACTTCGCTCTTTATTCTCACAGAAAAGAACATCATACGCCGTTATACAAGATTCATCATTGAGTGGCCATATCCTTTAAAAAAAAAAATTCTTAAATCTTAAAATAAAGGAAACATTTTTTATCACAAATCTTTGTGTAGATTATAAAGAAAAATTCAAGATAAGGCTTTTATATAATATTGTATAATATATATATAATATTGATAAGGCATATTCGCCAAGTACCCTTAAATACGGGTACACGTACGTTGTCCCCTTGCCCCATTCAATAGAATGTCTAAAATAAAGAAGAAAGCAGACGGACATATTAGGAACAGTATGTAGGACTATCTTTCGCATTGTTTATTATATAGGGTCAACGGGTTTTCACATCCAATCACCAATCAGGAACTTTTCCAGTCACAGAAAAAGAAAATTATTATAAGACATTTTTTTGTATTACATCTCAAAATGTTTTCTTATCTAATTAGCTCAATACGGCTTGTCACGAGCAAGGTCCCAAAAAATTAGTTAGCATGTTAACAAAGTATACTGATAACTGAAGTCAAAAATGAAGAAAATCCAATTTTTCCTTAACCATTTAATGTGTACTCCGTTCGAGTATGCCGTGCTGTTGACCATCATAGCCAACTGTGTTGTTCTGGCTCTCGAGGAGCATCTACCAGGAGGCGATAAAACACCCTTAGCTCGGAAATTGGTAAGTACAGTGCATACTGTATTTTGACTCCGCATTATTATTATAATCATTACTTATCACAGGTTCGATCGATCCCTTACAAGTTACACTGATACACTGATAGTTTAGGCTGAAAACTGTTAACTGTTATTAACTTGTGTATAACGATCTCCTTTTTGCTTTTGTACAGGAGAAAACAGAGCCGTATTTTTTGGGCATTTTTTGTGTGGAGTCAACTTTGAAAATATTAGCTCTTGGTTTCGCCCTGCACCGCGGATCGTACTTGAGAAACATTTGGAACATGATGGATTTCGTCGTCGTCGTCACAGGGTAAATTTAATTGAATGCATTGAATAATCGGCATATAATATACTTGTTTAAGTGATAAGCTATTAATAATTTTTTCATAATAATGACTTGAGTCATTGCCTCTAATCTTCCTAAACTTTTAAAAATTCAAAAGATTACAAAAAAATCGAAAAAAAATTATATTAATCCACTCCTTAAACCAAATTTCTTTCTTGGCTACAATATAAATGTTTAATTACTACGTACATAAAAACGTTCCAAACTCGGGTCGCCTGAATTTATGTAGGTCCATGACCATTTTCGCCGAGGCAAATGTGGAAGTCGATTTGCGTATGTTACGGTCCTTTCGTGTGCTGAGACCTCTCAAATTGGTCTCTCGCATTCCTAGTAAGTTTGGCCAACACAAAGTAGAATAAAATTGTAAAGACTTTCGTCTATAGCTCCACTGGGAGTTTGATTTGACATAGAGCCATCCTTTTAGCTCTAGCCCTAGAACACCATTCAGAAGATCATCTAGAAATCGTCCTTCGTCGTTTATCATTTACATACGTACTTGTACATACATTAATTTCCCATGTCAATTGGTCATAGTCATCAGTTAGTCTCCGAGTATCTGGAGAACACGAAACGCAAGCAATGCCTAGTAACTGCTTGACAATGGCTTTAGCCAAAGAGTAGGCAAAATGTTGAACTAGCTGTATTATACGCCATAGCCAACAAAGAGTCTAAGACTCATAGAAAGTGCTGCTGATGAACCTTCTGATGATAAAGTGTTAAGTGTTAACTGACTAGCTCTTCTTATCCAACACCTATATTACAGTTTGGCTAATTCTTTTTCTTCTTTTCTATATATCTTCAACAAAATTAACCGCACACGCAATTAAATGACCAGTGTTAATCTCTTTTTAATAACTACAAAAAAATAAGGTAGCCTATAGTGAAGCGAAATTCGTTATTTTCGTTATTCTTTAGTGTCAAACATCCCTTGAAACATCCTAAGCATCAGTATAGTCTTGATTAAACAATGAAGTGGACTAAGTAACGTGCATCTTTGGTCAGTCGTATGACTAATTACTACTACTAATACGTAAAAGCCACTTTGTAGGCTATAGAATTTAAACCAAAAATAAATAGACCTACACTTGTTTCTTTCAAGTCACCAGCCCATGAAGTTGCCAAACAGTTGTATGTGCGGGGTCTTTGACAATTCCCTTTCTTTGAGCCTTTCTTGTATAAAGTCAGTGTTGTATAGTCCAAGTGCATATAGAAGGGTCATCCGCAGCCTTCTTTCAAAAAATACTTAATGTACATTGATATTGTTTATAACTAAAGCGTAAATAATATATATATATATATAGTATGCATAGCAAATATTAGGCTTAGTCTCCTTAGACTGCTTGATTTTCATTTGTTATTGTACATATGCTACTAGCTCTCCTCCATTTGGTCTCTCTGTACGGTACAGTACATGATTTAGAGTTTAGACAACCATATTTAAAATAGAGTTTATAGCCTAGTATTTTACATTGCCCTACCGTAGGTGTTAGTTATGCAGTCGATGCTAGTACATTGGTGGATTGTGTATGTGGTGGCTTATTAACATTCCGTGCAGATTTGTGACGCTGTTCGCACAAGATGAACTGGACGTCGATTTGCGCACCCTCCGTGCCATACGCGTCCTCCGACCACTCAAACTTGTGTCCGGCATTCCCAGTAAGTTTTCCTTGCTAATAGCAATTAAATCCAGCTAGCCTACATCAGTCGAATAGGAAGGTTTAAATAAAAAGCTTAACTTAAAATCATCCTCATTCCAACGAATATGAGAATGTCTATAAGGAGCACAAATTTAACTTTTAAACTAAGTGCGACTAAGTGTAAAAACCAAAAAATCAAGTCGAATTACGTGACGTAATCATTTAAATCAAATATGCAATTGCTTTAAAATTCAACAAGGAATTGTTTTTACTTTTTAGTTATGCTTATCAGGAATTAAGGACTCAGTGCCGTTCAGTACTTGATCTATTAGTGTATTCACTATGTTCTTTTTTCTCGATCTCTGAGATTTTAATAACTGAGATAAATTACAATTTGTACAAAATTGACAAAATGTAGAGATCGGAGAAATCGAAGATATTAAGAATTTAACATTTCACGTTTTTGCAGTAGGAGTGATTTAGGATTCCGCACAAATAAATTCATTTTCAATTTAATAATTTGTTGGATTACAGTGTGGAAAACGAGTATTCTCATTTTATATGATAAGCTCTTTGTTTTCTTTATTTTGTTTAATTAGCTCTATAACAGATCAGCCTATATAGTGAACCAATTTGATGTCCACCCAAGTGCTTGTAGTAATTTGCATGTGAATTTTCGTAGTCATCAGTTTCGTTAGTTTGATTCATACGCATTTATCAGTCATCGATCAAAATATTCTAGAACGCCTCTGTATCATACTTAGATAGAGAATAATACAGAGATTTAGTCTTTTTTGCTATCTTATTCCAGTGTCCAGATTATTAGATATTCTATGCGATGATATATCGGTAATTAGCATGATTTTAATAAATATCATGTTCGTTGTGTCCACTACAAAAGGTTTGCAAGTGGTGCTCAAGTCTATCATCAAAGCCATGGCCCCTTTACTTCAAATCGGACTACTGGTGCTCTTTGCCATCGTCATCTTTGCCATTATCGGTCTCGAATTTTATTCTGGAGCACTTCATAAGACGTGTTACAGCATTGAGGACTTGAGTGAGTTCAACGTCACGTACAGTATACAGTATCTGACTTTGATTCTAGTTCAAACATTTTCCACATTTTTCGCGAGCATTTTCGTTTAATACTGAAGGCAACTCTAGGCCTATTGCATACGGATTGACAATATGTATTGGTCTAATTCTAACTCTGACTTCATATAGACGAGATTCTGGCGGAAGGCGAGTTGGCGACGCCATGTAATACCGACAACGCAACTCAAGCAGTTGCCGGCAGCTATATATGCGATTATAATTCATCGCTGTGCCTGGAGAAGTGGGAGGGCCCTAATTTTGGCATCACATCCTTTGACAATATTGGATTTGCCATGTTAACTGTGTTTCAGTGTATCACTATGGAGGGTTGGACTTCTATACTTTATTGGGTAACAATTTTTCAAATAGCATATTCATTATTCAGCGATGTACAACCGTACAACAATGCGATTTATTTTATTATTTTTTTTCCCCTCTTATTTAATAACGCTTTTTTTAAAAAGAAAGTGCATGCCATAAATCAGACTCCAAAGTATGAATGCCTGATAAAAGCAAATAGATATATTTTGGATAGATTAAGTCATGTTACCAAATTTATTTGTATAACTGTTGCCTTATTCTTAAAATTGCAGACCAACGATGCCCTGGGCAGTTCGTACAACTGGGTGTATTTTGTTCCTCTCATCGTCATCGGATCATTTTTCATGCTCAATCTAGTACTCGGTGTACTTAGCGGGTATGTTACAAAATTATCCGAATTAAAACTCGTTTTATCGTGTCCTATTATAATAATCTCGAATAATCTCTAAACGGAATCGTAAAACTCTTTAAAAACGAAACATAAATTTTAGATCCACTGTTTTGTTTATAGGTTTTTTGTTTTAAAAAAAAAAGTTAAAATTGTTAAAGTATTTCTAGCAAAATAGGATGGTCAAATAAGCGATTTGACCCCAAACAAATTGTTTACAGTTTTTTTTATTGTGAGCACTGTTTCTATCATTATATTGTAGTTATGCTTAAAATATTTCTTAAAAATATCGTGTAGAACATGTTTAAATCGTGATTTAACTTTTTTTTTTTTATTTACCGGGTAAATATACTTTCTTTTTGAAATAAAACATTTTAAAAAGTATCAAATGGTAGGAAATATGTCATTCTATAAGTGCCCCAATTTTGGTGC
Source organism: Daphnia galeata (assembly GCA_030770115.1). Lineage (NCBI taxonomy): Eukaryota > Metazoa > Arthropoda > Branchiopoda > Diplostraca > Daphniidae > Daphnia > Daphnia galeata. Next base: position 7,113,969 of record CM061123.1, on the reverse strand, counting down.
AGTTATGATTAGATTTACTATTTTTTTTTAAATTAAACGTAAAACCCCTTTTTTTCCCCGCTAGAAAGGGCTTCCATTTTTTAACACAGGCGCTTATGGGAAAAATGGGTTTTTTTTAAATCAATATTTCCATTACATCTGAGCACATAGAAATCTTTCCCTTGGGTTCATTTGATAGCTAAAGAATCATTCTATCAAAATCATTTGCATTTATTCCTAAGGGGATGTTTATTTAAAAGTTATGAATGAAATTATACACCCGATGATGTATATGACACACACATATGACAATTTCATTCATAACTTTTAAATAAACGTCCCCTTAGGAATAAATGCAAATGATTTTGATAGAATGATTCTTTAGCTATCAAATGAACCCAAGGGAGAGATTTCTATGTGCTAAGATGTAATGGAAATATTGATTTAAAAAAAACCCATTTTTCCCATAAGCGCCTGTGTTAAAAAATGGAAGCCCTTTCTAGCGGGGAAAAAAAGGGGTTTTACGTTTAATTTAAAAAAAATACTAAATCTAATCATAACTGCACCAAAATTGGGGCACTTATAGAATGACATATTTCCTACCATTTGATATTTTTTAAAATGTTTTATTTCAAAAAGAAAGTATATTTACCCGGTAAATAATAAAAAAAAAGTTAAATCACGATTTAAACATGTTCTACACGATATTTTTAAGAAATATTTTAAACATAACTACAATATAATGATAGAAACAGTGCTCACAATAAAAAAAACTGTAAACAATTTGTTTGGGGTAAACCCCTTTTTTGGGCCCAATTTGACCATCCTAAAAGAAAACTACAGCGGTATACAGTGAGTTGAACAAGTGGAAAGTGGAACAAAAACTATCATTTAAATCTTAAACTATTAGGCTAAACAATAATAGCAACGCTCATTAAAATTTCAGTAAGGCTCGATGCATACGACCCATCAAGCAATATTAGTAGTATGGCCACACTTGGACAGGAATATAGAAAAGATTTGGTGGGTTAATTTGCATCCTTTTTAGCATGAGGAACTGATGAAGACAGTTTTCTTATGGATATTATTAACCTTTTCTCGCTATGAATAGTGTAAGCCTAGAAGTTGTTTTCCCTATGATATAAAATCTAAAGATCTTCATTAGAAAATGGGGGAAAACGAGAAAGGGGTAGACTGATAGAGTCAAGAAACAATCAATTATTTGATTCTGTCTTTGTGTCAATAAAAGCCGTAAAGCCAGGCCCTTGGCCCATCCACCAGCAACACATAAGATGTTGGTGGATTCCTACCTCCCAAAAATGATGTCATTGTTGACCAAACGTTAAATGACATCATTTTGTCTGCCAATACAAACGAAACCGCAAAAAAGACGTCTCAGGACAACTTGGTTAAAAACCAAGCGGGGATAAATACTAAATTGCATTTGCGAATTTAAAAAAATGAGTTAAAATCGGTTAAAATAACTTGGAACAAGTAGCAAAATTTGTCATAATTGGAAATTAAAATTTCAAATTCTGAGTCTCTGAAATCGTAGAACAATAGAAGAGAATTACATTGTTTGAGAATCAATTTTCAAATTGTCTTGATTCGTCATAAATATATCGCGCCGATGAAGAGAATTTTCAAATGAACGAGTGCGGTGTGAACGTCGAGAAAAATACCGCAAAGAGAAAATGCATCGTGAATTCACCCAAGGATTTACAGCCTATTTCGACTGGGTTAGCAAAGCAGGTTGTAATTACATTGGTGCTACCAATGGTGCTAAAATACAAATACCTCCAATACCTTCTATCGCCTTCTATCCTTGTACCAATGCTATTTGATGGATTGGTAGCTAGTGCTTTTTCAGCTACAGCTGCGAATTAAGTTTTGATCGCGTAGATGACGTATGTTGACGGCTTCATTATTAACATGCTATGTATTTGCTCATTTGTGCTGTATCATGCCTTCGACTAATATAAACTACATGTTAATAACGCTATGAATAGGGAATTTGCCAAGGAAAGAGAGCGAGTAGAAAATAGGCAAGCTTTCTTGAAATTGCGCCGCCAGCAGCAACTAGAGCGCGAACTCAACGGCTACGTTGAATGGATCTGCAAAGCAGGTGGACTTTGGGCACATCTTTGCATTTTCTTTTTTTCAACTGTTGCATAATCAAGCTCAGCCTTCTTGTCTATGTCGAGCCCTCAACCTCGTCCCCTTATCCTTCTTACCTCGTCTTTCTGCGATAATTTGATTGAACAAGCCCCACTCATATAATTTATTTATCATTTGTTTTTCCCCTCTTTCACCTTTGGACTGATGACAATTCCTTAACTAACGACACATTGCCAATCAACAGAGGAGGTCATTTTAGCCGAAGAGAGAACAACAGAGGAGGAGAAACTTCACATCATGGAAGGTAAAACTTTGATTGTCTTTAGTTTCTTAAATGCCACTAAGAGCGCTTTGTTATAAGGCAATAAATAAATAGATAAATGAAATGAAATGAAATGAAATGAAATGAAATGAAATGAAATGAAAATAATGATAATTAAACTTAAAACACGGTATGCTATGGACATCAGCTAGGAGAAGAGCCGCGGCGAAGCGGAAAAAATTGAAGCACTTGGGTAAGAGCCGAAGCACCGATACAGAAGACGAGGAAAACGAAGACGAACCCGACGAAGGTAATACATATCTCACACAATATCCTTCTCATTTACATATTTCAAAAACTATATTAGTGAGAAGTATATCAGTATATGAAAGAGGAATCAGTGTGAAATGAATTCCCAACATTTTCCACCCTTTTCCTATATATAAATAAATATATATATATATATATACTGTACCTTTTTTTAAAAAGACTATCAATATTTTTTTTGATTGATTTTGTGCTCCTCGTCTCGATACTGATTGTTCTTTTCAAAAATTATTCATTTTTTTTTCCAATTAAACACTAAACTTCACTTGATAGTCTAGATCCGATCACTTGTGTTGTTGTGTGTCCGTGTTTTCCCTCTCACTTGTAAACAAAAAACAAACGAGTCTGATTCACAGATTAAGAGACAAAGCTAATGCAGTGCAAATATCTTTATGAAACGTGGGGGATGATGCGTGTGTGCGGTTGTGTGCTGCTCGGCGTATGCAGTGCCTAAGAAAAAAGGGTTTAAAGGTAAAGATCAGCAACGCAACGTGAGGGAATTTCAATTCGATTGCTGCAATGCGAGTCTATATTTCGATTAGTCGATAACCAAATTAATTATATACGCATTTCGTATATAATGTCCTGCCGTAATCTTGTACGTAGCTGTGTCGTGCTGCTGGACTTGGACGACTGTTAACAGTATTTTGTATATATATACAATGTATATACACACGCCTTGTGTGGTGGTTATTAGTCTATGCTAGTGCTGACTTTCCAGTACGGTAGCCATTGTTTGTCTGTATTTGCTGGCTCCATGCGTTGTGTGAGCTTGTTGCTCATGGTAGCCAACATTTTCCTATTCGCATTTCTGTCATCTGTATAGCGTAAGAGTAGAGCAAGCTGTCATTTTTCGAGAGAGTTGCTCAGTTGGACAATGAAATAGCTAGTAGCTTATTATACTAGAAAGATCAACTGTTGAAGCTGATGTTGATTTCGCAATGATTATTGTTCCTTTCCATGCATGTTTTTTTTGTGATTTTCCAAAGTCAGTTGAATGTAGCTTTCATATAGTCAAAGAATGTTTATTTTGTTTAGTCTATTTGATATTTCTGAATCATTTTTAGTTTGGTTGGTGCACCGAACAGTGATATAATACGCACTTGGAATAGTTCTGAGCGATGCACTGCTTACTTGATTTTCATTGTGCAATCGATTAAATATTTTTCCCCCCGCTATCTGCGTGGTGTTTTCTTCCTCTATTCTACATCAGGTTTCTCTCGTGCCTCCTATCTTAAATCCAAGGTGAAAAACAAAGGAGCCTGTAAACGTTTTTGGAGAGCCGAAAAAAGATTACGGTATGCAATTGATTGTATAAAACACCCTTCTTAGCTTATCTTTAACAAAATGACAATCCTACCCTACTTGAATAATACGAAACTTAACAGGAATTTTTTGGACTTTGCAGGTTCAAAATTCGGCATACAGTAAAACAGCAATGGTTTTATTGGTTCGTGATTGTTTTAGTGTTTTTCAACACGGTTTGCGTGGCTGTAGAACACTATAATCAGCCTCCATGGCTCACTGAGTTCTTGTGTAAGTTATTTGAACATTTTTTTGTCCAATTTAAAAACGTCTCATTTTTCTCAGAAATTCAGAAACAATTTTTCATTTATTTTTATTTTTATTTATTTATTTTTTTTAGACTACGCTGAATTTGCCTTCTTGGGTTTGTTCATGACTGAAATGTGCATAAAAATGTATGCACTAGGTCCGAGGATTTACTTCGAATCCTCATTCAATCGCTTTGATTGCGTCGTTATCAGTGGTTCGATCTTCGAAGTTATTTGGTCCGCATTCAAATCGGGTTCATTTGGTCTATCTGTACTGAGAGCGCTTCGATTACTCCGAGTCTTCAAAGTCACTAAGTATGCTACATATATCCAAGATTTTTGCAGCATAATAGCAAATCATTTCTCATAATAGTCATTTCTCAGTTGTAATCTTGATATGAATTTAAATTTTAATGCATTATTATTACCATTGTTTCCCCCGCTGCTTTAGGTACTGGTCCTCACTGAGAAACTTGGTGATTTCGTTACTGAGTTCGATGCGATCTATTCTCTCTCTTCTGTTTCTACTCTTCTTGTTCATTCTCATCTTTGCTTTATTGGGGATGCAACTGTTTGGAGGAGCTTTTAATTTTCCCGAAGGTACACCACCAGCGAACTTCAACAGCTTTCCGATTGCCTTGCTCACCGTTTTCCAGGTTTGTTTTCAAGTTTTCATTTTTTGCAAGTATATTGCCTGCCTTAAATAGCTCGTGACTTTAATTTTCCATGAACAATTGAATAGGCCATATTTTATGGAATTTTATGAATCTTTTTTCACTGCATGCAGATATTGACGGGTGAGGATTGGAATGAAGTAATGTATCAAGGCATCGAGTCTCAAGGAGGATCACGACGGGGAATGATCTACTCCCTTTATTTCATCATCCTTGTACTTTTTGGAAATTACACTCTACTCAACGTCTTTTTGGCCATCGCTGTCGACAATTTGGCAAATGCTCAAGAACTGACGGCCGCTGAAGAAGAACAAGAAGAAGAGGATAAAGAGGTAAATCCATTCATCCATTACTTTTGACCATTTTCACCAATATTCCAATAATCATCGGACAGAATAAGACCAGTCTTAATCCTACTGTATCTTGAACTTGTTTGTGAGTAGAAACAGCAGCAGGAGTTAGAGAAGGAGATGGAAGCACTTCACTTGGGCAGCGAAGGTTCGCCAAAACTTGACACAACATCACCCTCTAAAAAAGGCAAAGGGTAACATTCAAACCTAAAAGTAGTCTATTCCTGTATTTTTATTATTATTATTCTATCTTCCTTTATCTGTATAGCAAACGGGGACACAAGTCCGAGGGAAATGGTGACGCTAAGACTGGAGACAATGTCGATGACGACGACATTATGGGGCCCAAACCAATGCTGCCTTACTCCTCCATGTTTATATTGTCTCCAACGAATCCGTAAGTCAAGTCATGCAATTTTATGCATTTGTTTTTCTTCTTTCTATGCCCAAATCAAAACAAAAACAAAAATAAAAACAAAAAAACAATCGAACAGGGTCCGGCGCGCTGCTCACTGGGTGGTGAACCTGCCTTACTTTGATTTTTTTATCATGGTAGTCATCAGTTTGAGTAGCATTGCTCTTGCCGCTGAAGATCCGGTGGAAGAGGGAAGCTTCCGAAACGACATTCTCAATTATTTCGACTACGCATTTACGGGCGTATTTACTGTCGAAATGGTTCTTAAGGTAGGTTCATCAAATCTCCTCAATCCTCATTGCTGTTTTAATCTGTTTTAAAAAGACACAATTGAAGATATCAAATCAATCAATCATAGCAAGTATATCTACATATCTAATTTACATATCTAGCATAGTAGTAATCAACAGACGTGTCTAACTGTCTATCCAATCGTCAGTAATTCAGTATGAATGATTTCTACACCATACTGAAACTCTCTGAGAATTAAACTAAAGGCAAAATCAATTACGGGTGTGGTTATGCTCCGTTGGGTCGCGACTTTTTAGGTGATAGATTCTGGCATTATTCTTCACCAAGGCAGCTATTTGCGAGAAATTTGGAACGTCATGGATGCAGTTGTGGTCATATGCGCTGCAGTATCCTTCACGTTCGATATGATGTGAGTACTGGAAATTGAAAACCAAGTACTGATAAACAACATTTATGGTAGCTAGTTAGCTACTTCTGACCAAAAACATCCCCATTTACACCATCTGTTGCAAAGGTAGAAGTTGTTGGTTGGTTGCTGCAATTGACTTATTGTCCCATTTCCCATATACCTGTAAAGGCTATCGTTCTAATCGATATTTTATATTTACGTAATTAATATATAAATTATATGTATTTGTCATTTCGGCTGTGTTTCATTTTGTAGTTTTCTCTTGTTGAAATTCACTTTGAAATCACTTGCTGAATTCCGCAGTTGTCAATGTCGACCACCCTGTACCGTATTCAGTAGCCTAAATAATTAAATATCGTTGTGGTGACTTGGTGAGGAAAGGAGGGGGAGGACGAAGATCCAACATGGGTCAGGGTCATACTGTATTCTTATTTATATGGGATATTCTGGTATGATATTTTGTTTCTATACAACAGTAGGTCGTCTCTATGCTCGTGGATCTTTATTTAGTAAACTTGATTGATTATTTATCTTTCTTGATTGATTTTTATGTAATTACATTCATCAAACCCAGTAGGCCTATTTCGATTTTGCTACTGTAGGCCTACTGAGTAGGCCTACTCCGTCAATATTGGCTGACGACGTACGCTCAGTTCACGGCCTGCAAGTGGGCATATCACGTCGTTTATATTACACAGACTCGGTCGAGTCTTTTGTTCCATCTTTACATACATTTTGATACATCTCTCTACTTCTTTATAGGTCATAGATTTAGGTGTAGTATTTCACCCGGGCTCCTACTGTAGAGATTTGTGGAACATTTTAGACGCTACGGTTGTTATCTGTGCCCTGGTCGCCTTTGCTTTCTCGTGAGTAACATTGAAACCCTAACATTTGCTCTTTCCCCTTATACATCCCTTTATCTTTTGACTCGTGTTATTCTTATTCTTTTGATGAGCTCTCGTCACCACCGATTGGGACTAAAAAGCTAATGGCAGCACTGTCATCGACGATCAATTGTATACTTCAACATATTATGGTCACAGTATTTGGTGTTCGAGTAGATTTTTAATGCATATAATGCACCGAGTATTCTACCCCGCCAGTATTATGTGTCCGTGGTTGACTAATCATGTAATTTTGTCGTAGTTTTTTTTTTATTTTATTTTTTTATTTTTTTTTATTTTTTTTATATTGAATTTCAATCAACCGAATGTGTTTTCCAACCTCTAATTCTCTCTTCTCTCGGCCTCAGTGTCTCAACTTTGAATATTTTCCAATGACACCAAAACATTATCAAATATTTAGGGGAAGCTCGACTGGTCAGAATTTGAGCACCATTAAGTCGCTGCGAGTACTTCGTGTGCTGCGACCACTCAAAACTATAAAACGCGTGCCGAAGCTGAAAGCTGTCTTCGACTGTGTAGTGAACTCGCTAAAGAACGTCTTCAATATCCTCATCGTTTATATGCTCTTCCATTTCATTTTCGCTGTTGTTGCCGTCCAACTTTTCAACGGCAAATTCTTCTACTGCACCGATGACAGCAAGCACACTCAGGACGATTGCCAGTACGTTCTTTTGTGTGATTCAATCAAACATACGTAGCAGCACAGTGCTCTGATGTAATAAGTTACCGTTCTTTGATTCCATTTCAAATTGACCCTGTTCGCCGTCATAGAGGCGAATACTTCACGTTTTCCTACGACAAGAGGCCACCAGAAGTCAAACGACGTGAATGGAAATCACAACTTTTTCATTATGACAACGTTATGGCAGCAATGTTAACTTTATTCGCTGTCCAAACTGGGGAAGGATGGCCACAGTAATTGACAAAAAATCAATCAATCAAATCAAATCAGCACAAACACAATTGCTAATTCTTGGTCTATGTTTTTCTTGTCTACAGAGTTCTGCAGAATTCCATGGCTGCTACACAGGAAGATCACGGCCCCATCCTTCATTATCGGATCGAAATGTCTATTTTCTATATCGTCTACTTCATCGTTTTCCCTTTTTTTTTCGTCAACATCTTCGTAGCTCTTATTATTATCACCTTCCAGGAACAGGGTGAGGCTGAACTTCAAGATGGAGAAATTGACAAAAATCAGGTACGGCATATAAAATACATTTTAAATTTTATAGGCATTCATCGCAACCAATTCTATCTACGATAAATGGAATCACTTATTTATGGTTCCTATAGCTAGTTCCTACTTATTTATTGAATTGTATCGACTGTATTGCGCTGTATTGTAAATAACCGATAATCAATTAATCAATCGTAATAGAAATCATGCATCGATTTCGCCATCCAAGCCAAGCCACTGGAGCGATATATGCCCAAAGATCGCGAAAGTTTTAAATACAAGATATGGCGGGTAGTCGTTTCGACTCCGTTCGAGTATTTCATCATGACACTCATCGTCCTCAATACATTGTTGCTGATGATGAAGGTACGTGCAATCAACTCTTACTATCTTCTTATCTTCTTATAATATTATGAAACATGTCGACATTTTGATGAATGTGTAATGATGAACATAAATGTGGTCAGTGGACAGTGGACATCAAATATTGTATGATAACCAACGACGACACTTAAACATCAGGATAAAAGTAAAACCTCATACTAGGGCTTATACGCTAATTTAGTGTTCATCAAGTAGGTCCGGCGCAATAGCCGCACGATTCTGGCGCGTTCTTTGTCATGCTTGTTCTTGAATGTTGCATGATTGAAAAAATGCAAAGCCATGGGCATGGGCATGAAAAACATTTCTAATGCGTTTTGGAAACTTGCCAACTATAAAGAATGTACCGGTAGTACTCCTTCAATCAAGGCATTACCTCACCGCACCGTTTCAGCATGCCATATATGCGCCATATGTGCAAGTGTAATGCAATTGAAATGAATGAATTCCGACTCTTCGTCGTCCTCCAATCCTATGAAAGTCATGAATTTGAAAATAGGTATTAGGCCTATGCAAATAGGAAGCACTGGAAGCATATCAAATGATCAGTGTTCTACGTCTGCTATGAGCAATTGAGCATGCCTCTTCAAATCAAATGACACTCGGTTAAGATTTTTATTCAGCTTGGGTGTGCATGCGTGCGGTGCACTGAATAGAGAACCAATCTAACTGACCGTATCCGTCAAGTAGCATGTATTTTATTTTTTTTTCTGAATGAATTTAAATTTAGAAGGAACATGGCGCCTCAAAATTGACAAAAAGTCGTTACTGTTTGCAATTCATTATTCAAATGATAATTCATAGCATGAAGATGCAGACTTACAGAACGACTTGTTTTGCTCCCCAAAAGCAAAAGGCCGTCTTTAACCAATCATTCCACGCCGATTTCTTATTCATTTCGTTTCTTTTCAATTTGTCTGGGTATGGAGTTTGAAGTAACAAAAAAAAAAAAAAAAAACAAAAAAAAAAAAATCGGCGTTTATTGAACAATGATATATTTTAGATTTTCATTTTGGTCGGTTGAGTTTTTTTCTTCCTTCAGTTTCATTTTGTGAAAAACTCGATCATTTAAAAAAATTCATCTCTATTTGTATAGCTCGTGCGTCGCGTGCATGCGCCCCTTGTGTTCGAGTGCACTTGTTCATTCTTTATTATATCACCCCTGTTTTTGTTTTTATTAGCTTGTCTTCTTGTCTTCTTGTAATTTCATTATAATACGTACCAAGACTTAATTATGCGTCAGTCGTCCTTCTTCGATATTTAGTAGAACGGGAACGCCGCCTTTTCAATGTCGGGCAAAAAGTTATTAATGGGGGAAAAAATAAGTTTAGTTTATTACGGGAGGGTTTCGGTCATAGCAGCTTCTAACCCCACTTCGAATTCGTTGAATCCACAATACAAAGACTCGAAACACGATCAGTTTCAATATATTTTTGAATATCAGCAGGTCTTTTTCTTGCGTATATCAAAAGCAACGTTCATTTTGTGTGTATGTTTTTTTTATTGTTTTTTTTTTTATTTTGGTTAAATTCGGCCGGTCCTAACTGAGTTCGTATTCCAACAAGAAAGAAAAACATATTGAGGCACTAATACCCTGTCATTTTTATATGGGTATCTACGTAGCTATTACCATATATGACGTAATGCGATTGCGATGAAAATTTTCAAAAAGAACGGCCACGTAATCACCTGTGTGTGCTATGGAGCTTGAGGTGTACATTTGCTTTTCTTTGATGAATGATGTCAACTCTTTTACTTTGTCCGATCCGCGATGCCTTTGACCTCTCATCCTCATCCTCGTTCTTCTTCACCTTGTCCTTCCCAACAAAAATCCTGCTGGTGTAACGTCGGCGCCACGTGATAACATTACAGTACTACAAGCAGAGCGTCCTATACAAGGAGACGCTGCATTACATGAATACAGCCTTCACCGCACTGTTTAGCATTGAATGTATGCTAAAAATCATCTCGTTTGGAGTGAGGGTAAGCCGATCGAGTGCCATGCTATCTAAACAGGAGATCACACCCATGACCCACGAACCAATATACCCAATGACCTATTCCTCCTTCAAACACCATGCAGTTCCATTATCGTTTTGAAAGTATTCGCAAACTGGAAAGCAATCATCTTAACACCATTGCGGATAGTTACAAAAACAATGGCATGGGCTACTGGGATACTGGGATAGAGATTGTGGGGTTTTTTTTTTCAAATCTCCCTGCTGGGTATGCAAGTGTAACAAAATCGGATCTTCGTGGGAAAAAAAAAACCAAAACCAAAATATATAGCCTAAATTACGGGATCATGACGAGTGCCCCGACGGCCTGCATTCTTAGCAGATTTCGGGTTGGGCATCAGTTCTCTACTATGGTGTCATTGGTGTCATGATGTCATTATTGGTTGATTTATTGGTTCGTCTAGAAATTCGCTTTAGACGAACGGACGAACGAACGACGGCACATTGACATTATCTGACCATTCTGTTATCTATACACACGTACGTGTCAATTTAGTCGCACTGCTGTTTACGTCTCAGTTTTGTCAAAGTCCGAGTTTTCTTCTATTCTTTCTCTCACTTTCCACCCTTTCCATCTCACTCTCGCTTTATCTCTCGTCTCTTTTTGCATAGTACTTCTCATCTCTTGTCTATCTCAACGTGAATTCGTCACGTTTATTTCTGTCTCTAGCCCACATTCTTCATCTCGTTTTTGTCCTATGTTTCTTCATTTCACTTTCTATTTCTTTTATTCGATCCTCTTGTTAACATATTTCCCGTACCTCTGCAAGTCTATTTACCTGTCTACGTACGACTTACGGGGGCACACATTTTTTTTCCGTCGTGCGTCGCTAGAGTTTTGGCCGATACTATGATCTAGTAGTACAATATCAGCCAAAGTCTCAAAATCCAGTTTATAAGCTAGATATATTTTGTACATTATCTTTATGTAGCATTCTCATTGCGAAATGAACATTGGCAATAGCATTCAAATCATAGGATGATCAACACGCATGCATACATGTATATACCGTTGATTTATACGTCTCGCGTTTTGTCCGGTGTCGCCAGCTTTTCATTTACCAATACCATCAGCCCATTTTCTTTTCGTTTTACACTTAAGTGGCATATTTTGTCATTAAGAAAGAATTAAAAAGAGTAAACTGAGAAACTTGATTAATGAACGATGAAATAAAAAAAAATACATTGGCGAACAGCAAATATTAATACAAACCCCCCCCACCTAAAAAAAAAAAACAGAAAATTCAAAAAACGAAAGAAAACAACAGCAACAAGAACAAAACACGAAGAACGTTATTTTGTTGAAAGTGGTTTGCGAGATTATTTTTTTAAACAGAACTGTGAATATCAAGTAGTATATGTGAGCTAAAGAGTAACCTCTATCCAATTAGTCAATTACGATCTAATTACTGTAGAAATGAAACCAAATTAAAAAGTTCTCACGGTGTGCACAAGTTACTTGGCTTTGTAAAACTTGGCATTTTTGATGGATCAAAATTTCTTTTTGGTATTTTATATTCATAATCCTGGGCGGAGAGGACGACGATACTCTGAAAAAAGAATTGTCAGTCATTAATTAGTATGAAAGTAACGAGTCATCATTGCTTTCGATATTTGAATTGTATGCATGGACGCTTGCGGTTTCGTGGTTCACCATGCACGCATTTTACCTGTTCCTACACTTTGGCTCCTTATCAAGTCCACCAACAAAGTCGGAATTCAGTGGGACATTGTTGTCTTATTAAATGGTTCACCTTTCCAAAACGACTAAATGAGTCTTTTATAATGGACTCTATCAGTACGTCTCTCAATCTACTAAATCACAACGCTTAGAATCCCTCGTAATGCATGTCACGCGTCACACGATGTAGGCACAAGCACCAATAGTCAAACAACAATTACAACAACAACTAACAAACAGGATGTACCTCAGTATTCGATTTTGTCAACAAATTCAAAATATTTTCATTTAACCGGGAAATGAATTGATAATTAATGGATTGGTTTGTTCTCAATCTTTCGCCCTCTCTGTCCTATCCAATCCCTTCCCACACCATTTCGTTGTTTATTTGATTCATTTTTTTTTTTTTTTTTTTTTTTTTTTGTTGGGGGGTTGCACACGCTCCCATTCGTATCGCTATTTCCCTCTCTTAATTTATTGTCGGTCATTTTGTTTGGATTTCTTTGGGTTCCTGATTGTTCTCATTTTGATCACTACCTGTGGCGGTTTTCTATGGCCTACACAACCGGTTGTCTTTACCTCGACACCTGACGGCCCACCCTCCCCCACTCTACTCTCCCACGTATTTCCTTTATGAACCTAAAAACCCTTTCCTTATACCACAACTACGCCATTGCTACCGCAGTACTACGAGGCCCCCCCTGCACTTGTCGACATCCTGGCCTACATGAATCTTATCTTTACCATGCTCTTCTCGCTCGAATGTATACTCAAACTTGCTGCTTTCGGAATCAAGGTACATTCGTATTATTTGCGCCGTTAAAGCCTACCCTCGATTCACCTTTATACACCCTGTCAATGGTTATTCCATTACCTTTTATATCCTACATTAACTTTCGTCATTTCAGACGGAGAATTCGATTCATTCGCTTCCGCCAACTTCATAACATTTTATTACATTTTTATTTGTTTTGGAGATCCGTTTCTCTCTACATGAGTCCGTATCCACGATTCCACATTCCCCTTCTTTCCACTTCGAATATCAACTGACAGACACTCGCTTGGACTTTGACAAGGCACTCTTACACAACAGAATCGATTTCATATACTCTGAAGTTATTTAAGCTCAAGATAGAAGGAAAACAAAGCTCTTGAGTCGCCATTTATTCTTCGAAGCGATTTTGGATACACCCTTATCTCCTTCCTCTCTCTCTCTCTCTCTCTCTCTCTCTCTCTCTCACTAACTCTCTATCTGTTTCCTCCCCGCGCTCTTTTTTCTCCTCGCCTCCTTCTGTGTCTGTTTTTTAACCTGATGCATTACCTTATTTAATTTTGATTTCTAAAACATCTCTTTCTTCCTCATACGGTCTTCGCCATCTTTTCGCGTAAAGAATTTTTTCAAAGATCCTTGGAACACGTTTGATTTCGTTACCGTCGTCGGGAGTATTATTGACGCACTCGTCGTCGAATTTGGGGTAAATAGCCATTAGATATTTTCATAACACGATTCATTCTATCTTCATGCGAAAGATTAATATTTTCTTAATTGGGCTTGCATCATTGCGATTTATCGACACCAAATAGGAAAATTTTATCAACGTTGGTTTTCTACGGTTATTCCGAGCAGCCCGTTTAATCAAACTTCTCCGCCAAGGCTATACAATCCGCATTCTTTTATGGACATTTGTACAGTCGTTCAAGGTAAGTAATTCTTTTAATCCTCCAAAATGATATCAATCCAGTTGTTCAATTTTTTTTTCAATTTCTACTCCAGGCTTTGCCTTACGTATGCTTGTTAATAGCTATGTTGTTTTTCATCTACGCCATCATCGGCATGCAGGTATGTGATTAACGCAAGAAAGGCGGATGTATTAATCCGTTTTCTTTTTTCATCCACCGTGTTTAATTATAAAATATCTAAAATGAGTAAATCACTAATTGGGGGACGTAATTTCGGATTTCTTATTTCGATTCGTGATAATTAAGTGATGATCAGTTATTTAATGACTCCATCTAATCTACGAACCCTTGGCGATTGTATTCGACCAATGTCAAATATATCTGTGCGTATGTAAGGTTTTCGGAAATCTTCATCTGGACCCGGACTCTTCTGTCAACCGCCACAACAACTTTCAGTCTTTCATAGGCGGTCTCTTACTTCTCTTTCGGTAACTGACGAGACCCAATGAGCGCAATAAATCCCCTTTAGCAAATCAGCTCAGTAGACAGTTGATGAAATTAGATGCGATTGCCAGAATCTGTTTGAACATTGTGTTAATTTAATTTATCTCGACCTTGCCTGTTGACATTTAGACATGCTTGGTTAACAATTTTGGTATGCATTGATCACCTTACATATCTCATTTTGTTTACATACGTATGAACGGTAGGCGGATTCGGTTGATTAGCTAGTTTATATATTCATATTTAATTTCTATGTGTGATGCCTCGTAAAATTGGATGAGACGTCACAAAGCTAGTGATCTAGTACTGTATATACTGTTTTATATTTGCACCGCCGTGGACTGTGGATGTTTCATTTAGATCTGACCTAGAAATGAACGGCGAGACACTATTTTGCTTGTATAGGTGTTTGGTAACATATTGCTGGAACCTGGAACGACGCACATTCATCGCCATAACAATTTTCGCAGCTTTATTCAAGGCTTGATGTTGCTTTTCAGGCAAGTAGTCGTCCGTGAGGTTTCCTTGACTTGATGTCTTTACTATAAGTTCATAAAGATACAAATGCTTAATAACTGAAAAGATAATGAATGACAACGTATACTTCACCAAGTACTTCATTGTGTGATGAGAATTACCAATTTCAGGACTAAAATAAAGAAAGAAAATACACAAGTATTGATGAATACAGTATAGTCCTTTTTAGAAATGGCGTGGAAACGCTTTCAAGACAATAACGAATTATCTATGGTTGCATTTTAATTTATTGCCATATTGAAAGCATGAATTATTTTCGAATTGGAACAAGTAGAACGCTCGAATTTCTGAACTTTTTTTTCAATAGATAAGCAAGTAGTCATTTTTAGATTTGCCATTACACCGCATCCGCCTAGTTCTCTCTCCCATACACCCATTTCTTTCACACACAAAAACAAAAAAAAAAAAGAAAAAAAAATGAATGAATGAAATGTTATGTATAAAATCAAAATAATGTTGTATATCTATATTTTTTTCCAAATCGATTCTCTACCACGGACTAAAGGTGTGCGACGGGTGAAGCGTGGCCCAATATCATGTTGTCATGCATCCGTGGCCGGCAGTGCGATCCAAGAGCGCTAAAATTCGAGAATGGCCAGGTCATCGAGGACAAGGAGTGCGGTTCTAATCTGGCCTATGCTTATTTCGTCTCTTTTATCTTCCTTTGTTCATTTCTGGTAGGGCCTTGTTTGAGTTACAAGTACCGTGATCACACTTCTCTTTCCCTTGCGGACTACAGTATAACTAATGATTTCATTACTGCAGATGTTGAATTTATTCGTGGCCGTTATTATGGACAACTTTGATTACCTTACGCGTGACTCTTCCATTCTTGGCGCTCATCATTTAGACGAGTTTATCCGAATTTGGGCTGAATACGATCCGAACGCAACGTAAAAATCAAACATTTTAACTCAAAATTAATATTTCGCTAACTATTTCGTTTAAATGATTGTTGGCAGCGGAAAAATTCTTTACACAGAAATGTTTGACATGTTAAAAAATATGGACCCACCACTTGGTTTTGGCAATAAGTGTCCCTACCGCCTTGCTTACAAAAAACTTATTCGTATGAACATGCCAGTAGATATGGATGGCAAGGTTCAATTCACCTCGACGCTCTTTGCACTCATCCGCGAGAATCTCAGCATAAAAATGAGACCTGGTGTGACAAATTTGATTTTCCTTCTTTTTACGTTTTAGAAGCTAGGTTTTCAAATGTAGCCTAGTCCATTTGCCGACATGAAATGTTTAAAAAAAAATAACAATTGTATACTTTTAGCTGATGAGATGGACGAAGCGAACCAAGAACTCCGGGTTACCATCAAGAAAATCTGGCCGTTACAAGCTAAAAAAGTTCTTGACTTGATCATTCCACCGGATAATGGTATGCACCATTGCACCCGTACAGAAAAACCAAAATTGATGACACAAAATTATTTACTTGGTTTTCATCTCTTTTTATCAACTAATTGAAATTATTTTTGACATTATGTTCAATTGAAGAACTAAATACGGGGAAGTTGACAGTTGGTAAGATCTATGGCGGCTTGCTCATTCTGGAAAACTGGAAGACGACTCGATTTGGACAAATTGAAGCTTCTGCATCGACGGTATGTTGGTGTGGGCTTATTCGTATATTATCTTTATTTTTTTTCTTCTTTAATGTTTCGACAACATGAGACTGATTTTTCTAATGCGTAGATCAAGTGTGAGAAAAATTGCGTATGTCTTTTGGGACGATTAGGGCTATACATCACACTTACGTTACACTAACAGTGCATTACAAGTACAAAATTGATAACATACGTACGAATTGAAAACCTGCAGAACGAAAGGTTTATCAGAAAGGATTCTTCGAATGACGGTTAATAATAATCCTCCTTTTGACCTTTCCCAATTAGCCTATTATCCATAAACCCATCACGTTAGAAAATCAGTAGTTTTTCAAAGCTTCAATCATAACTTCATAACTCCATAACCTACATTCCTACAGTACGTTTGCTTTTGGAAACATTGCTTCCATATAGATCCGTTACCTCTCCATCGTATAATAAGGTACACTTTTAGTACGTCGTTGTTGTAAAGTACCGTACTGTCCGTACACATTCCGTACAGCTTAGCAACAGAATTAATCGTCAATTAGAAGACTACATTAGTATTTAGTTGTTTTTCTTTTTAGGATTGCCGTCCTTATACCGTCTCGGTAGTTCAGTTTCTTGCCTCAGCAGCAATGCCAACTTCTCATGTGAGATGCTGCTTACTAGTTCATAAACAACGGTTTAGAAGCCGCCGCTTACATTGACAAATTAAGTTAAAACAGACTTAATTTAATAAGACACAGTTGTTCTGGACATATAGTGTGAAATGGTTTTCGTTGTTGCTCACAACTTGGAAGCCTTTGCTAGACCAAGTGCTATAGCTACCTACTTGTGTGTTTCTAATAATCCCTTATTTGGAATAATACGGATTCATGGAAAATGTTTTCCAAGTACTGTAGGCTAGATTTGAATCAGTGATTGCGTGATGTACTACGTGAATTATGTCTTGTGTTGGTTGTAAACCAGTGATTGCCCATTGATTTCTTTATTTTATTTTACTGTTTCAGTGTGATCAGTGCGATCAGTGTGATCAGTGTGATCCAATGATTTTAGCCTTTATTTACTGTGTCTCTAATTTGTTTTTTTCTTTTTAAATTTTTCTTTATTTCATTCACATACACACCGCCTTTTTCTTCCTCTCTTTTTCTCTCTGCATTACGGTGGTTTCGTCGCTCAAATGGATATCTTGGTTGGTTGTGCATTTTTCCAGGAGAAGCCGACCACCTCTCGGTGTTCTGCTCCTGAAGCGGTAGTAAAATCTCAATCGTTAAAAAAAAAAAAAAAAACTGTCTCTGCCATTTTACCCACGCTTGAATATATTCTAAGAACTAAAGAGCTTTCTTTCTCAGATCCGCTTCAGGGAAATAAGAATGTTTGCTATCGTTTTTTTTTATTTACTAGGCTAGATGTATTTTCAACTTACAAATAATATCGCTCGATTAGCAGTAGAATTCTATTGGCATGCGCTGAATGCATTTCAATGTTTTTGTGTCGTATAAGATTTCTAGATCTACTGTAGTTATTCAGTTTCAGTCACTGACTGACGCTATTAGGACAAATTCAACATGAAAAGCAAAACGAAAAACAGGTAAATGGTTTGTCAAGGAATGGGTTTTGTGTTATCATTCTTGAAATTTCCTTCTATTTTAGCCAATATCATATAATCTTCTTCAAAGAGGCACATGTTTATTAGCATGACTCAATGGATTGCACGATTTATTTGTCCTTAGTTAAACTTCCATCCCCTTCATCCAAAACACCGACAGCAAATCAAAACAAAAATAATCTGCAGAATCATTTGCGTGCCATTTGAATATTCAATGGTTTCTTTTTGAACAACACAACTATTTGAATTGGCGCGATACACTTAGGATACTGTTCAACATTTTATTGCATTTTACATTGTAATATGTTAAAGTCTTTTTAAAAGCTTATATGACAAATTTAGGTGGTGATTTTTATTCGACATATTTAAGTTTGCTTATCAAAATTTGACCTAAAAAACTTGTAACCAAAAACTAACGGTATTTATTTTATTTTAGAAAATTGTCAGTGGGTATTGCTAACTGCATTTGAATTTTTCGTCACTTTTAACCGGCGATTTGAAGCGAACATTTTGTCTTGAAATATTTAAATATTTTGTAAATTGATGTTGATATTTTCCATAATATTTTGAAGTTAAAAAAAAGTTTGTTTGACGTAATAGAATACTAACTGCTTCTATGCTGTAGGTAGCAAAGAATCTCTTTTTAAAAAAGCGCTCTCGTCCAGCTCTCTGATCACCACCTTGCCAAAAACTCTAGTTGAATACTGTGCATTTTAAAACCACTTGGTTACATATTTTACAATGTAGACATTGATTTTACGTTTGGCAGTGCAAGTCAAACTCAGAGCCATGTTATAAAAGGAACGATTTCATCTTAAAACCATTAAGAATTATGCAATCTGCGACATGCTCTCTCACTTTTTCTCATAAGCATTATCTATTCTGATTTGCTTGAGTCTTGGTACCGGTATTCCTTTTTTTCTTCTACCTTAAAATTTTATTTTCTCTTGTTTGTTTTTTAATTATTGCCATCAACCCTTGCGACTGGCTCGATTGGGCCGCAATTCGATATAACTACAGAAACAGTCGCTCTTCGAACGCTTAATGGGAAGTATGGCCCGCACGGGCAGCAACAAAGGCTCGCTAAGTCACCCTCATTCCCATTCTCACCCTAATTCCAACTCCGGTTCCACCACCTTGGCAAACCATGGCAGCGGCGGAATCCACCAAGAAGAGAAAGAGGCTATCACGGTAATCGATCTAGTTCCTGGAGCCCCCGCCCCTGATCGCTTCTCCGCAGTTTTCGCCAACCAGCCTAATTCCTCAAGGTAATGTCAAAAGTTCATTGAGAGAGCAATTAGTACCATGTAAACTTAGCAGCATTTGTCATGTGAATAGGTTTTTTTTGTTTCCCACTAAGTAAAACGCGTTTCTTTTTTCTCTATTGCAGCTCTAACAAGGTGACCTATGGCAGTGATGCTGAATGGACTAAGGCGCTTAGAATGACTTGTGACGGTGGTGATAGTGTGGTGTTAGTCAGACGTAGTATTAGACCTAGTAAGATGTCGATTGGATTGATATGCAACGACTAACGTTAGCTACTTACTACAGAAACACGTATCTCTCGAGTAGAACACACACAACACACAAATTGATCTTAAACAAGTTTTATTAGCCTTCGGTCTTGAAGGTGTGCATTTCTTTGAACCCCCATTTTAATATTGACTTCAATTTTCAAAAAGGAAATTTAACGGCCAAGGCTTGGATTGACATTGTTAGAGAAACAACTCCTATGATTGAAGTCTACTGTTACCCAACTATAAACCATTGTTGTAGAATCGTGGAGATATATTCCCATTTTGTAGCTTTGTGCTGTATCCAAACTTGCATTCTTTGCAACACATTTGTCTATCTATACTTACAGGAAATAGTCAAATGATCGTTTATCAATTTAAGCTCTTGCCCAGTCCTCAAAATCAAAATAGGCCTAACTGGATTTCTTCCCTCTAAAAATTGAGTCAATCTTTAGACTTGCAATCAGAATAGGAACTAAGCGAGAAACCTTTCTGAGTCCCCTCCAATTTATATTTTAAGTTACATGTTGCGTAAAGGCTACGGTAAGTCAATATTTTGATGTTTGCCAATCTATTGATATTTTTTTTACTTCATTTTCTTATCATTCTAAATATGTAAGAAAATGGGTCTTTACACTTCAAATGATGTGCATCAGGTAGGTGTGTAGCTTTTATAGTGTACGAAGCTCTGGGCTCTTCAATTTACCTTATTTTGTTATTTTTCTTATTCTACATTCTTACGCTTTTTAAACATCATTCCTACGTCCCTCGTAGTTGGTTCGGGCGCATCTCAGTGTATTATTCGCATACTTATTTTGTATATATAGTGTAGAAAACGTCAAAAATAATTTCCGAATTTTTTGAGCTGAATTAATTTGTTTTCGCACTTTCGGCAGCTTTATAAGTCGTCGATCAAATATTTTGAAATCCTACTGACAGACGACTTGTAATGGAATGCTTTTCCCCCTATATATTAAAATGTAGGCCCTTGAGATACTGACGGATCAACTTGATCATCAACATGACTCACGGCCACCATCGGTCGAATCCACAAGCAAGGTCATGCACCGACTTAAGCCTGAGAGTGAAACTGGCATGCACCGACCGAACAGCCGAGCCTGGTCACCTTCGCCTTGCGCTTTGCGACGATCTCACTCTCCTCAACCTCATTACAGGTATAGGATGGAAGAATAAGATTTGTTTTTGCATTTTTGTCATAAACACAATATATTTCTAGATTATTCGCCTTCAAATGATGGTGGTTGTAATTAGTCTAATTACTGCTAATCAACAATAGCCTAATTTTACTAAACGATAAAATAATTTGTTTGAAAGTTTTTAAAGCAAAAATAGAAAATGGCTTTCGATTTGATTTCGTACTTGGGGTTGGGGGAAATATTTATTCTTTTGAAATAAACTTTGAAATAAACTTTAAAAGATTTTAACCTTTTTTGGTTGGCTCTCAATGCCTTATTGGCTTGTTCTGCATTTTAATGGGTCCAAATGGTAAACGGAGGGTTTTGTATGCAGTCCGAACTCATTAATTAAACAACTAATTAAAATATTTCTTTTAAAAATTTTAATGCGCCGTAGTTTAAAATTCGGCTATCTGAGTATCTGTGTTTGAAAATGTTTATTTCTGGTTAGTTTAGAGAACATTTCAAGTTTTCAACGGTGTGCAACAGTAGCGTACATGGCTACATACAATGTTTTCCTTCCTGCAAGGCTTCGAGAAGTTTTCCTCTTAAATTAAGGCTTTCACGCTTAGGGTTATTAATATGATAAAATTCCTTCCGCACATAATAGATTGATTATCCAAAATGTTATTGTCGTAAATAGACGGAGACTATTATATATTGGTAATGCTGTTATGTGCTGTTATACCATGATTTTATACTTAACAATAGAATTTGATTCCAAACTTTTTTATTGAGGGGTAATTTCAATAATAGTATGTATCTCCAAAAATACTTATACATAAAATACCATCTTAATATTAAATCAAGCAGGCTAATCTTTATTAAACATTTATTTAACCCTTAGAGATTTTATGCAATTGTTTCATTGGTTTATCTTGGTAACATAGGAGAGACATGTCCCCTTTACCTCCGCGTCGAGCTCATGATATTGGTTTCAGCGATGCAGTTTCGGACGTAGTTGACATTGTCAAGCACGAAACAAGTCGTAGGGGACGAGCGAGGGGTAATTTCAAAAATGCATATTTTGGACATAGTGGTTTGAAGTTTAAAGTTTTATTTATTTACCTATCATAGCCAAGCTGCGTGGCGACGAATACAGCCTTTCCCGCTGCAGAACACCAACACGCCAGGAGAGGCACCTTCGCTCGCGAATGATTCATCCTTCGATGGTAGAATTAGTTACTCATTTACTCCCTACTATTTATTGCAGATTTCATTAATTTTATGCCTTTTAGGGATCGGAATATGACAGACGTCATTATCGTTCTGTATCCAATAGTCCGGACCACTTTGGTGACGAAAGAGTTTCCCCCGTACCTAGTCCAATGCCGGCTCGTTTGCCGTCGATACCGGTCAAAAGAGGTTATCGTTCAGCTACTAATAGTCTCGAAGAGAATCTGTCAAGGAGTCCAACGCCTGAACATCTTCCTACTTGCAGCAATCATGTTTTGGTATGATATCAACTACACTTTGGTTGATGGTGGTGGTTATCTTATTTTTTTGGTTCAAACAAGGTTTTTTTTTCTAATATCAAATATTCTAATAGGTGAAAGAAGGAAGTTTGAGCCAGCATAGCTATCCAACCTTACCACAACGTCGAAGTGGTGGAAGAAGATTGCCACCGACACCAAGAAATCCTTCTACGTTGAATTTTGGTGTTGTTGGAGCAGTTGTCATAGCTACTCAACGAGCACCTCATTCACCTACGTCTGCTCATCTAAGTATTCAAAGAATTTGAATATCATTAAATACCATCTCCCCGTGACATAGTCATCATGCTACTCTTATATTGATGAGAGTTGAAAATGTACTGAAAAAAACACATCACTCTTGATCTCTGAATGTTCGCTATGCGAAAAAAATTCAAAAATGAATTGACTTTTTGGAAATTCAGTCTATTACACGTGGTTTTATTTAAATAGGTGGAGTGATGGGACCTGGTGGGACCATCAATTTTCCCAAACTAAGTCCTTCTCCAACTCATCCTTCTCGAACTCATCATTTACCAGCAATTCCAAGTGGACAGATGGGTCGATTGCGGGATCGCTTACCTACATTGCCAGGTGCTTCTCATCAAAGATCTAGTAATTCTGGATTACCCATTAATCATGACGACGAGGAAGACTACATACCAGCACCCCGTATAGAACCACTTAGTTTCGAACAGGCTCTAGCCATGGGAAGAGGAGTGGGTGGAGTCGGGCGGCAACTGCCATCACCCATGCCAAATGGTTATAAACCCGGTCAAGGTGGCAGTGTTGATCCTCAATTGGCATCGGGTGATCGCAGACTAGTTGATCGGCCTTCTTTAAATCAGAGAACATTATCCAATCGCCCCCTCCAACATCAAACAGAAGAAGGACGTAGTGATTCAGACGAGGACGATTGGTGTTAAAGCACATCGTCAACTTGACTTACAAAATACAAAAACGAGATGCCAACAATCGACTTTATTCGGATTGTTTAGTCATCGATGCTGATTGTTTTCTTCGCGCTTCAACCCCTCATAACTCAATCCATTTCTTCAATCTTATTCGATTGGTCCACAACGGCCCCCTGTCCGACTCGGTCAACGCTTATACCAATAGTATGACCCGTCAAGAGCCTGTGCCTAACCAAACCCCCCATCGCCTGATAAACTTGAGGCCAATATGTCTTTTTCGTTGGTGTCGTCAGAGCTGGTGCGTTTGTATCGGTCAGTCGTTTATGAAGTGTTCATGTGCTTTAAGAAGACTATTATGCCAAATTTGTTGACACTTGTCTTGTGACCTCCCCTTTGTTCACTTCCCAGCATTTCCTATATAGTTATCTTTTCTCTCTTTCTCGCTCTCTTTCTCCTACTCTTCTTACTCTCTCTTCTTTCTATTTGATATTTACCTCTGGTAAATGGAAATGTAAGAATTAACCCCAAATTCTACGACGGACCAACATCTTGCATGTAACTCCGACTATTATGTAAACACATAGTAATTTCTCTTTTGAGCTCTCTTTTTTACAATTAAATACCCTGCCACTCATCTCGCCACTGGATTAGCTTTTTTTTTTCAAGGATTCCTCCTCCGTCTATTTCGTCGATGTTTCTTTTCCGATTTCTCAATAGTATTTATATTAAGAAAAACACATAAGTTTATGCAATTTACCACGATCAGCTCTTTCAGTGGTTGGATATGTACCATACATTGAATTTTTAGAGTTTCGTCGTTTGCGAGATTTACTGGCCCTGATTCTTGGTTTGGACTTTGGTGAAACCAAATTCTAAAGTAATTACAATTATATGATTTTTTTTCATGAATGAAATGTAGCTTGTGTAAGAAAAGAAACCTTCATTAAGCGAAATATTTGGATTTGAAAGACACTGGAGTTGCGAACACTTGAGTGCAATAAGCTATTTGTATACGTTGTTACGTAACATATGTAACGCAGTTATCAGCTCAAGCCTTGAAATCATTTTCTTTAATAAAGTTAAAGCGGAAGTGGTGTAATTTGAGGAAACTAGGTTAAGAAAAGAAAAAGTTGAAGGGGTGACAATTCTAGCGTGGTTCTGGTCTTTTGTATAAACTACACAAACTTGAAGTACTGTAAGTGATGCAACAACGTATTTTCTATGAATTAACAATTTGTTTCTTAAAAGTGCTGCAAGTCATCGATTCTCTAATCTAATTATTCGAATCCATGTGTCGTAAATGTCAAACAAGCTTTCGATAGTGACCTAAACTTTATAAGTAATTTTTCTTTAGTAAAATATATCTATTTATTACCAACCTATAAGAAATGATAGAGCACAATGAATGAAGACTAAAATATTCAATCATCGATGTATTTCACATTCAATAAAGAGGGCGATTGCATCATAATTGAAGTTAAGTGGTCACGTTTTCATGGTCACTTTCTTCCACTCCCATCCCAGCATTTGTGAAAATATCGAATTGCGGACGGTTGCTTATGGCACGATAAGTATCTATCCAAGATATCTCGTCTGGTTTAGCACCTTGGGTTCGAAGCCATGATTCACTTAAAGACCGTCGTAATAAATCTTCCGTAATGCCTCTCCAAACACAAGATAGCAAAACGCGGGAAAAAGGAATGAGAAAATTTTCATACAACTCAGCTCCGAGTTTAAATCCATGCTTTTCAATAGAATCAACAATCCATGATGTCAAATCAGGATCAAGATCATTTAATAGAAATGACGCTTTAGGAAACTGAGCAGAAAACGACGGAGTATCAACAGAATCGTTTAAAGCTTCTACTTCGATAGTATCATCATCTTCCGAGGACAAAAGGAAACTTCTCAGTTGAGTTTTGGTAAGAGTGATCATCTCCTGAGTTAACACTGCTGAATGGGCAACAGGTTGGTGTGCAGTTGAAGTCCTCTTTAACCAGCAACACATTGGAGAGTATCCCTCCATTCTGCACCAGTTCATTATTGCCTTGGTAGTCCAAATGTTTTCTCCATTTGCAAAAAACACATTTTTCAAGAGCTAGACGTATAAGTTTGGCTCGCGTCCATTCAGCACTTCGTCGTTTTCCTACATCTTTTAAACGAAAATAATTAAGATAATATGAAATTTAATAAACAAATAAATAATTGCATAATATTTGTTTTTAATATACTCCAAGATCCGAAGATTTCTAACGATGGCGATGTATATGGACGCACTGAACGATAAACGGGATCTTCAGCTTTGGAGTTAACCAGACAAAGCTCTCTAGCCAAAATACGAACACAATTTCTCACGTCACTCCACCTCGTAGAATAGATTTTTTCAAAAAACGCATCGCAATTTTTTCGCTCGTTGTTAAATCTAGCTTCAACGCTGATTTTCTCGGGCCAATTGGTATCAGGCTTGGAAAAAGGTTTTGCAGTGAAATTCGTATTTTTACCAGGAACTGGTTGAATAGTATTAGCAGGTGATTCTGGAGTAGCTTTCGGTGCTGGAAGACGCAATAAAGAGTCTCCAATTTTGGCGACACGATATGGCTGCAAGATAACAGCATTTCGAAGAAGAGCCAGTGGCAGTTTCAAAACTGCCCCGTTTTTGTTGAAACAACGAACCAAAACAGGATCAGTTGTTGAAGATAATGGTAACGATGAAACTGAAGTAATAAGCGAAGTCGAGTTCAAACATTCAAGTGCTCCTCTTCCTCTGAATTCCTCAACATTTGTACTGGGTTTCGGAAGAATAGAATTACCTACTCTAGGTTTTTCATTTTCCCTACCAAAGTAGTCATGATCTGGAATAAAAATTGTCGGTTCACAAACTTGATTTTGTTCCTCGTTGGAATACGTGTTTTTTAAATTGTTATGTTCCCCGATTTCCGAAATGCCACTTAATTCCACTAATGAGCAGTCATCCATTTTTTCCCGATCCTTATATTTAGTGTCGGTGAAATTGTTCTGTCCAGACACATGGTTCTGTTGAGGGGATAAGTAGGCAGTGGCATCAGACGATGTATTTTCTTCCATACACTGAGGATTATGGAAACTGTCAGCACGTGCTGACAGCTTTAAAGCGAGCACTTCATTTTCTTCATGGACTTCGGTTTTAACAGCAGCCAAATTATCTGATTCTAATCCAGATCGTTCCGATTTTATGTTAACATGCGAAGAATTTTCATCTAATGGAGAAGATGAAGAACTAACAGCATTTGAGCCATAAACCATAACATCAACAATAGTTTCTGCTCCTAATGTTTGAATTCCAGTGTAACTTCGATCAAGTTTCAGATTGTGAATTATGTTTACTGGCTTGCAGAGAGGGTTTCGAAAATGCACTTGAATTCGCAGAGGGAATTCACCCCATCCACGTCGCGTCACGTGAAATGGATGAGATCTATGAAGATGATGAAAAGAAAATGACAATTAATCAAAAAATTAAAACTTGAAATAAATACTACTTACTCAACATGAATGGTATCATGAGGGGCATAGCTAGGATGAAGAAAAAAGATAACACGACTGACGAAAGAAGACACATTCGGTTCTTCTTTTGCACCTCTTACATAGATCTTGGAAATTAAGTATTATAAAATATGCAAAAAGACCTAAACTCAATTCCAAATTTTTTTACCATCCACTTATGACTAGCTGTATCATCCCTTTCAGAAACAGGTATCCATCTAGAAACATTTCCAATGATAAGTTTTTTCTTCAAACAGTGTAATTCACCTCGAACTGGAGCAGCAACAATTCTATCAGGAAGTTTAGGAGGAATGTATCTGGGAATTTTTAAACTTTCTATAGCTGCAGGATCTGTTAAATTTCTTGCAATTTCTTCTTCTGCATGTTCAACTGATGAAGACACATTTATGCAATCCATGATCTTAACAGATCTTTTGCCAAGCATACTCTTAACTGTAGGGTGCATCATGGTAGTCTGGGATGCTGAAGGCATGTTACTTTGCTAAAATAAGTGACAAAAAAGTTTGATGAATACAATAAGCTAATTAACATAATATATAATACAAATTGCATTTTCTTAACAGGTTCTTAATATTACTCACTAGGATTTTGGGGGAGAAAAATGATCTGTTTGCTACATATCTCAGTAGTTGCAACTTCTGTTGAACTATTGAAATACATTTGTCAATTTCCAGAATTTCATTATGCTGCCTATTCATTTCCAGCTCAAAATGGTTGCTCAGAATGTGTTTTATACGTTCCCCCAGATGAGTTCTAGCTAAAAATTCCAAGTTACATATAAGCAATTCCACAAAACATTTATTTTAAATAAAATACCATTTTCTTCCAAATGCTTTAGGCGTTTTCTATCAGGAGGTGCAGCCTCATTGTAATCTGGATCTTGATCAGTTCCATCTCGTATAACCAAATTGTGAAGAGTATAATTTTGATGGGAATTTTTCTCCATATCAATAATATAAGTTGCTAATTATTGTTAACTGGTACACCGCCGACACAAATGAAAAAACCAGCGTAGAAACGTGTTCCAGTTTATCGTAGCAACTATCACGAAATTTTAAATCAAATGAAAATAATGAAACTTAAAAAATGTTAATGATTAATGTTAGCACAGTCATGAAGAATAATGACAGGAGAAACAACGGAATAGGCTTACTGACCAAAATCTGGTATGCTGCAGTGCTTCCACTTTCCTACTCTGAATCACGCCGTGGCGTTGCCAGAAAACCTAATTTAGGTTATTTGTTTCAGTAAAAAACCCTAAAAAAAACCCTAACATTTTTTTTTTTCAAAAACCCTGAAAAACTCTGATCAAAAAAGTTAAAACATTAAAAAAAACATTGAAAAATTGTCTTTTGGATTTGATTGCGAGCCGGGAGGGTGCCGCGAAGGTAATAATCGTGTAGTGCGCATGTCACTATACGCTCCTCCCCTCTTCCACTTCTGCTTTCCACTATTGCCCTCCAATCTATCCTCCCACCTTTTAACTCAACTGGCAACCAGCTATATGCGTTGCAAAGAGCTGTATGGATCGAACGTGCAGCACCTGGTCATCCGACCGCCGCAGCTGCAAAGGACTTCGCCGCTCGAACGTGCTTCTTCGCGGCTACCAGCAGCTCTCCTCTGCACACCTCCAGGAGTATATAAGAGCTCCGGCAGAACCAGCAAAGCAGCGCAGTACAGTCCAGCAACGTCCAGCAGTACAGTTCCAGCCAGAAACTGTCCCTCTTCACCAGACTCCCCTTTGTAGCTTACTCTCTTATCTTGAGCGCTTAAATACAATAGTTTACCCCAGTTCTTCCGTCTACTCGTCTATTCTTTCCTACCGCCACGTCGGGTAAGGGCCTCCCGCGCTCCAGGGAGCGGCCCATTACAGTTGGTGAACGTGCCAGTTCCTTACCTTCGCCTTCAAATCAACAACTTCATGTCTGCGCCAGGATCACAGGTAACACCAGTCATTGATCTTGTTTCACCAAATACCCATACTGTGCCTAGAGTAGCTGTTCATACACGTAGATATACTCCACAAAAGAAATTTGATCAACTTTGCGGACTCATTCTTGACAAAGCAGCCCAGCTTGACAAACATCTTAATTCAGTTAATAGTAAACCTTCCTTATCTTTAAAATACCAAAAAGAGTTGCTCGATTTATATGCTAAGTGTGACACCGAAGCTCGTACATTAGGCATTCCTGTATTCCGAGTTAATGCACCCCCACCTAGTTCTAACCATCCTCCTATACCAGTAGTAGAAAATCACGCCCCCACTCACGAAGACAATAGAGCCCACGACGAAGAATCCCTTTTCGCAGAAGCTAACGCTGTCCTTCGCGACACTTCCACCGCAGACGCAGTTCTTGCAGCACTTTTACCCTCCACTCATAACAATAGTATATTCAACGACCATAACTATATTTTTCGTGGCTTTACAGCTGACGACTTAAGAGCCCCACATAACACAGATATATCAAGTGACGACGAAGACAACACATCTTACTTAGATATCCACAACGCTAGTACGATAGAAGACGATTCCGATAATAACAATATAATCATGGCTCAACATTTTCCCACCGTAGACGAATGGAGAGATCTTGCCAACGCCCAAACAGAAGCTCTAACACAAGGACTAACTAACTTAAGTGCTATAACAATCAAGAAAGAAATCCCAGAATTTTCAGGAAACTTAGAAGATGGTCTTACTATAGAAGAATGGCTTAAGAAAGCAGATCGTGTAGCCACCACCGCAGGTTGGACAGACGTACAGAAAAATAGATTTTACCAAGAAAGACTAACACAATCCGCTGCAACCTTTAATGATACGCTACCACAAGCAACACGCGATGATTATACCTTATGGCGACCAGCAATTATTGCGGGACTCCAAGATACCACATTGCAATCAATTTCTAAAGTCCAACTTAAACATATCAAACAAAAACCAGGAGAACGAATTAGAGATTTTAAACAACGTATTGATGATATGTACAAAATAGGATTTGGAGAAACAGTTGCCAATAGTCAGAACGCACAAGTCGATAACCTACGGGACGATGTTAAAAGAGAAGTTTTTCTTGACGGCCTACGTAGCGAAATATTTGCAATCATATGGGCACGATTGCCAGTAGGAGCAAACTTTCAGCAAACAGTCACTAGTGCAGAAGAGTGTGAACAACTTCTAGAAATAAGGAGAACAACTGAAGCTAAAATAACAGGACAAGTCAACACCAAGTCTATTGATAATAACGCTGAATTCGATGAAGTGAAAGCTCTCGTTAAACAGATGGCTAACCTACAGCTATCCCAAACAGGTCAAGTAGGAACCATAGCCTACGTGGAAAAAAAACAACCGCAACGAGAAAAACGTAAAGTTTCAGGATATAGATAGAAGCCAAAGCCCAGGACCAGGATCATACAGTAAGCCACATGACCAAATATATTATAGACGTGATCGTTCATATTCACCAAGAAATCATTACCAACAGCGACAAAACTCCCCATATCGACAGAACTACCAATCAAACTACAGAAATCCTTCATATTCAAATTACAATAACCAGCAATCTAGCAGACCCCAAAATAGAAATTGTTTTTATTGTAACAAACCAGGACACATAAAAAGAGCATGTCGGAAACTACAGGACGACAGAGTAAGACAAAGAAACCAACGGAACAGAAATTAAAACAAACAAAATTAAGATACAATGTAAAGAAGAAAACCCCTTTTAAGAAACTAGCCCCAGCAAAACATGTAATCCACCAGCTTTATAGAATCCCAATAGTTATAGGAAACACTATCACAACCAGAGCCTTGTTAGACACAGGAGCAACAGCAAGCATCCTGTCAGCAGAATTTCTTTCAAAAATCCCTGAATCAGAACTAAAACATGAATCACTAACTAAGGAAAAATTTAAAAATGCATGTGGCACACCAATTGAAACAATGGGTGCATATGATATAGATATAAGAATTCATACTAATGATACCAACACAATTAGACAAACTTTTCACATTTTACCAAATCTTACAGAGCCTTGTATTCTAGGATTAGACTTCATAACTAACCACAATATAAAACTTGATAGCATGACTCGTAGAATAACTTATACTAATAATGAAACGAGATACCATGTAATAGGTAAGCTCGAAGGAACGAACTCTACACCACCCCCAACATCAATAACCAAATTGCCCAGAAATAAACTAATCATAGAAGAGCCACTGTATGAAAAATACAGAAATGATTTAGAAGAATTAATAACAAGTAACCACGATATAACAGCAGAAAGAACATCAGAGTTAAGCAAAGCCACAGGAATTAAGCATGCCATTAACACAGGAAACGAACCTCCAGTACATACCCCACCTTAACGTTCTGCCCGATCACAACAGCATGTACTACAACAAAACATTGACGAAATGTTGAGATACAATATCATAAGACCAAGTAGTAGCCCGTATAGCTCACCAGTCGTTCTTATTCCAAAAAAGACAGGAGAAAAACGACTTTGTATAGACTACCGTTTGCTAAACCAATCAACAGTCAAAGACAAGTACCCGCTACCTAGAATAGACGTAGTTGTCGACTATTTACATGGCGCGAAGTATTTTTCGACCCTTGATTTGTGTAGTGGATATTGGCAGATAGAGATAGAAGAAAAAGATAAAATTAAGACAGCTTTTACCACAGAAGATGGACACTATGAATTCAATAGAATGCCCTTCGGACTAGCAAATGCCCCAGCGACATTTCAGCGCTTTTTAGACAACGTTTTTCGACCAGTTAAAACAAAATTTGCAATGGTGTATCTAGACGACGTAATTGTATATTCAAAAACGATCAAAGATCATTTAAATCACCTGCGTTCAGTGTTCGACCTACTACGAAAAGCAGGATTAAAAATAAAGCCATCCAAATGCATCTTCCTTCAAACAGAAGTAGAATATCTAGGGCATATTTTTACAAAAGAAGGTATTAAACCAGACCCAAAGAAACAGAAAGCAGTAAAAGAATATCCAGCACCTAAAAACGTCGACCAAACCAGAAGTTTTTTAGGCCTCGCAGGGTACTACAGGAAATTTATAAAGAATTTTGCAGCGAAAGCGCAACCCCTTACAGTATTGACAAAAAAGGATACTGAATGGATATGGGGTAGGGAACAAGAGGAAGCATTTCAACTTCTTAAAGACTGCCTTATCAAGCCGCCAATTCTGCGTTATCCGGACTTCACGCGCGATTTCATCATAGATACGGATGCGTCAGGATTTGGCGTCGGTTCTGTACTAGGCCAAGTACAGATAGTTCAAGGCGAAGAAAAAGAAGTTGTAATTGCGTATGCATCAAAACATCTCTCGAAGAGTCAGGTCAATTGGAGTACGGAAGAAAAAGAATGCTTTGCAATCCTGCATGCAACAAAAGTATTCTATCCTTACCTATATGGCCGAAGATTTCAAGTGAGATCAGACAATCGTGCGCTACAATGGTTAAAGACTAGAAAGAATCCCACAGGAAGGATTGCCAGATGGGCACTCCGTCTACAAGAATTCGATATGGACATTCAGTATAGGCCGGGTAAAGCCCACCAAAACGCGGATAGCCTTAGTAGAATTCCCAACGAATCTGGAACGACAGGGGAAGAAGAAGATACAGAAGAAACTGTCATCTTCCTAACGTTCCAAGAATTTAAGACGGAACAACTTCAGGATGAGTATTGTGGTACCGCTCGTAAAATCCTCTTGAAAGCCCAGGATCGGCGAACAAACGAGCAAATGGTATCCGACAACGAAGAAACGACCCAAGATAGGCGTTCACTACATTCAGAGGCAGCTGCAAGCCCAGAAGACACAAGCCCATCACCCCTACCAAACGATGTCCCCTATTAAGAACAAGAAGATGATTCGGATGAAGAAGATCAACCGAAACTCACCGAATTTAGTTCAGGATTAATAGAAACACCTAACGGTAGAATTCTAGTACCTAAAAAACTTAAAGAAAACATCTTAAAACGCTTTCATGATAGCCCTTACGCAGGACATCTAGGAACAAAAAAGACAATAGCGAGAATAACAAGACGATACATATGGCCCAACATGGCTAGAGAAATAAAACATTACGTTAGAAAATGCGAAATCTGTGCCAAAAGAAAGGCAGTAGGATCAAGTAGAGCACCATTAAAACCAATTCCACCACCTGAACATGTATGGCAAACAATGGCAATGGACGTCGTAGGACCAATTCCCACGTCTGCCAGAGGAAACAATTTCATCCTTGCAATGGGTGAATACCTCACAAGATACATGATAGCGGCACCAATGCCAGATCAGAAAGCAGAAACAGTTATGAACACATTATCGACTCAGTTATTTTAGAATACGGTGTGCCAGAACGAGTACTGACTGATCAAGGTACTAATTTCCTATCACAAACAATGGATACATTGTACAATCAGTTAGGAATCGAACGTCTTCGAACCACGGCATACAGACCATGCTGCGATGGCATGGTAGAAAGATTCAATAGAACAATGGCAGATATTATAGCAAGTTACGTCATAAATCAACCGGATACATGGGACACCTATATTAAGTATACAACCTTTGCTTACAATACATCTGTGCATACAAGCACAGGGTACACACCATTTTATTTGTTAAAAGGATTTGAAGCAAGAGAACCAAACGACGTCTTACCAGCACCTCGTTTGCTTATCCTTTCGGATCCTAATAACATATTTGCCAAAATGTGGCACGAAGCGAAAGCATTCGCCAGGCAAAATTTAGAAGCAGCACAGGAAAAACAATAAAAGACTACTATGATAAAAATACAAAGACAGTAAAATATAACATTGGAGATATAGTTTTACTAAGAGATTTATCAGATCAGCCAGGAAAATTCAATATGCGATGGAAAGGCCCATATCGCGTAATTGAACAAAAAGGCAATGTTAATTTCAAACTACTAGATCTGAGCGACAATAGTTTTTATGTTACCCATGTAGACCGCATGAAATTATTTTCAAAAGAGCCCAGTCGAGACAGCAATCACACCGAAACAACTGAACCAGAATTAGTAATACCCACAGAAGCGTTGGCTAACGAAATCGAACAGCCAGTAACACAACCCACATCTGAAACTATCGAGAATAAACCAATCAAAGAAAGAAGAAGCAAAAGCGAGGAAAGACCTCTTCTCCCACCGCGAAGAAATTTGCGGAGAACACTAACTCTTCCTTTAAAATTAAGAGATTACGATTTTACAAGAAAGTAAACAGCACGTAGTAGATACAAGTATTCAATGTAGAAACACCTATTTTTCAGATGGAAATTTTCGTTTTATTCCTTTTGGGATCCCTCCAAGTGGGATCAGCTCTCGATATCATGGCCTGCAACTGCAGCCAAGCGGAAATAGTGGGACTGATGGACATTCAGCAGCCTTCGTATTGTGACGAAAGACTGATGCAACAGATACCTGTCCCCACCAAGTACGCATTTTTCATTACCGAAGAGCCTCATTCCACTTGGAAAGGAAACCTATGCATGACTTGGTTAAAAGAGAAAAATATAACAGGATTCTTTTTCGGTGGATTCGATACCACCACAGCTTTAAATATTCAAAAAGTTTCAGTAAGAGAATGTAGGGAAATAATAGAAACCAATGATTGTTCTGGAAATAAAATGGAGCAAATCGGTCCGGACTTGTACGCTTACAAAGCCGAACCGATTGGAGAAGGCACTTGGATGCAACAGAAAGAATATATTATACGGAATTGTGTTGAGCAGCAGATAACTTTGAAAAAATATTGTCTTGCTTGCCCAATCACATCTCCTTATGGTATCTTAACAAACAGTTCAACAGATACTTCAGCGATGACGCACGATACAACCATCGTGTGGTCTCCGATGAATTATACTGAAGACGAAAAATGTAAAGTCAAGAAAATCCATGATGGTAATGGAATTAAAACAAAATTGGCGGATAACACGTTCAAATTAATTGATAAAACCAACCAATTAGAATTTCATTTCCAAAATGAGACCTTTTCAATTTGCAATCACCAATTCCATAAACTCCTCAACATTGATAATGCTTATATTGAAATTGAAGATAAAAATAACAGAAGTAAAACGCATTTATATAACCCCCATATAGACGCTTGTTTAAAATTTAATGGTCTCATATTAGAAAAATGTCAGATACAAAAGAAGTTCGCAGTTTCCACCAATCTAGTCATACAACCAGAAGAGAAAAAAAAATGCTTGCTTTACCTTTCACAGTAAACAATTAAATTACGAACCCGAATGTAAAACTAAGAAAACTCCCTCCAGTCCCCTAATTTGGAATCCCTCTACGTCCCAAATAACTGACGGACAATTTTGCCTTCAAGCCGAAAAAGACTTAACGGTGAGTGTGGCAAATTGCACACAAAATGAAAATCAGCAATGGCAGCTAGGAGCACCCCAACACGAAACAGAAAATACAGACGAAGAAAATCAGCCCTTATTGGCCCAACATCATCAGTTTATAGAAGACAAAGCAGTAGCCAGAGACAACAAACTAGAAGAAGAAATTAAAGCAGTGTATTGCGGTAACCTGCAGCTACGACGATTTACAACCCTCATGCTAGCAGAATCTAATGGACTGCTCGTAGCAATTGCAAATAATTTACCAGTATGTCATCGACTAAAGCCAAATGGAAAACACTTAATTGTTCAAAAGTGTGGACAAGTCAATTTAACCATATCAGCTGTACAAACAAAATGTGGTTTCGAACCTGTCTATCAAAATTATACCATTGGACGAGATGGTTATTCTTTGCATCCTTTCCAAGAATGCTTCTGGAAAGATGGAGTAACAAACTTAAATGGACTTTCATACACTTGGAACACCGAGAACAACGCTTGGATTCAACTGACCCCAACGTTTCACCTATCAACACTAAAGTTAACTGCAAAATTTAAAGAACTAGACGACAACGAATACAAGTACACATTACGACATCATAAGGCTTTTGAATCTAACGAATTTGAGCAGCTTAATGTTCTTAATGAACTTGTAACAAGAATTCACGAAGTAAATGCAGATTCTCTTTCATCACTTGTTTTCAATTCACGTTCAGAATCACGTTTTTGGAATATCAGCAGTTGGACAATAACTCTAAAAAGTATTTTTCTAACACTTATGGGAACCTTATTGTTATCAGTCATCATCTATACAATCGTGTCTTTTGCCCGCCTTCGAATTCGCCGACACCAGAAAGATGTAACAAACTTTGCAATAAGACTTCAGGAGGCAGCGCAAAGAAGTAATAACATATGCGAAAGCTCGATGTAAACATCATAAATTACCCATCAAAAAATTTAACAAACCCCCTGACGACCTACGAACGATTTATATTTCAGCATGAACTTTTATTCTATAGAGGAGAAGCGGAAACTTACCCGATATCCTTGCAACAATTTAAACAGACAGATTTGCTTAGCGGCGACAACATTCTTCATTTGACCGCTAGAGGGTATGACGAGTATCATCCATCCAAAAATTACCCACCGGAAAGTGTCGACGCGCCAAATTCGGATGGAGAAACACCCCTCATAACAGCAGTAAGAGAGCGTAATACAAAAACGGCAGTTGGAATATTACGGATGCGGCCAGATATTAATCTACAAGATCACAAAGGAAACACGGCACTACATTATGCTATTCTTAATCATGATTCAAACGCGGTAGGACGCTTATGTGAGGCAGGAGCAGACACATCCCTCCGTAACAAAAAGGGTAAGTCTTGCCTGCACACAGCCGCCGCGCATGCAAATGTAGCTATGTTACGACACATTTTTCGAAAACAACCTGAATCTATTAAGAAAATCAATATTCAAGATCACTCTAATGCTACACCTCTTCTTGATGCTACAAAGAAAGGCAATGCAAAAATTATCCAAGACTTATTAGCAAAGCAGGCATGCACCTTGCTTGCTGATGATGACGGAAACACACCACTTCATTGGGCAGTCATAACGAATAATGCACAAACAACTAGATTATTAGCTAGAATCAGCGGACGGCATGATCCAGTCAATCAAAACATGGACACTTCCCTTACGTTAGCAGCAAAGAAAGGCTTTGGAACAATTTTCGGAATTCTCATTCAATATAGTGTCGATTGGACACTAGGGGGGGGGGGGGGGGGTTTGAAAAAACCCTCCTCCACGCAGCCTGTCAATCACCCTCCCCTATTCTTGAGTTTCTTTTACGTTCGCACATAATACGATACTTGGAAAGAAATGACGACGACGGTTTGACTCCGTTTCATTATGCATGTTCAACGGGTAACGAAGTAGCCCTACAAAAAATTTTACAACACGAACCCGATCTTCGAACTGCGAACAAAAACGGAGAAAATACATTAATGTCAGCAGTTATAAATTCACACTACAATGTTTGCACCATTTTATTACAACTCCCACATTTTAAGAAAACTATTAACGATACAAATGTCAACGGTGAAACGGCACTTCATTTTGCTTTTATTATCGAAAGCGAAGAAATCATTAAACTGCTACGCCTACACGGAGCAACGTTAAACACTCATGCGTCAGCCTATAAATTTATTTGTCAACGCTTTACACCAAAAGGAGAATTATTGCCACCTCCGACCTCTTGCCAACATCTTGTAAAACGATACCGCTCTACAAAAGACGACGAAGAAAGCAACCCTTCCCCCATGGGAAACTGACTGACGGAATGACCAGCCGTCATAAAATATTTTTTTTTATTCCCTTTTGCACAACGCACCCTCCTTTTAATCAACATCTGCTCTTTTTGTTTTATTTTCAACCCCAACAGCCTCCGTTGCAATCATTTATAAAAGGCCTAAAAATCGTCAAGCAAGTCAGTCTTAACTTGCCCTTTGCATAAACCACATAGCTACAGTTTTAGAAAAAAAAAATTAGTTACTTCACTGACTTAGCATCTTCAAATGTTTTTCTGCGGCCTAGCAGCCCGCCACCGTTAGTCCCTGTCAACAGTGAAAGTGACCGTGAAAGTGTGATTCGCCTTCGCGGCACAAACAAAAGTGCAAGATTTCGTCCATATACTCGTTTACAACGACGAGAGACAGAAATTACCGTGTTCGACGTGGAGAAACGTTAGCAGGAGCACGACAACGTCATCAGCCGGCTCAAAAAACATCAAATCGGAAAATCCCCCGAACAACTAGCAGAGGAGCTGGAGCGTCATCGACTTCAGATGGCGGATGTGCGGAGGCGTAAAGCTGAAAAGCTTTCCCGCGAACTAGAAAACAAACAACGGCAAACAAAAATACAAGGTATGCGGACAACTCTGCGCCAAATGGAGCAGGTTGTGAACAAACAACAATCCATGATGGACTGTAGCCGCGCCATTCTCCAGCGCCAAGTGGAGCTGTTACAATTTACGATTGCCGAAGTGAAACGACAATCAGCATTATCACGCGAAATTGACGAGGAGATGAAAAATATCCTCGGACAAATCAACATATTACAACAACAATAAAAGATAAGACAAGAATTTACCTTTATTCTTTTCGTCCCGATCTCTTCCTTTTCTTTTATACATGCTTCACTCGTTTTAAATATGTAATATGGTAACATGAAAGCCACAAAAACGTAATTACCTGCTCCCTGAAGAGCAAACAAAAAAAAAATGTAATGAGACGGCCCCCTGAAATCGGGAGCACAAATAATGTGTGTGTTGTTTTTTTTTTAAAAGAGAAAAATAAGTAACAAACAAACTCAATTAGTTTGTTTTCACCCTACACTGAGGGCAAAGAAAACTACTCTGACTACTTCTTTTTCTTTTTCCTGAAAACACCGTCGGAAATGGCCACCTGTTATTTTCACCTTTTCTTTTTCTGTCATGTGTCTTAAAGACGAAAATAATTTCATTACTTTTTACTACAAATATTCTTTTTACTTCTCCCTTTTTCCATTTTTCACTCACAACAACGGCCATTTACACAGGCGAATAATGTGTTTTACAAGAAAAAAAGAGACAACGATGTGTTTGGCTTGTAAAAAGCGAACACTGTTTTGCTTATGTTTTGCTTGTACGTATCGCATCAATGTTGGGATGGGGCATGGGAAATATAAAAGCCCCGGGCTACCTTATTATTACCAGGAAGATGAGTTTCCTTCCTGCAACATACAATATTATTGTATCGATAGACTCGAAATCATGCTTTCTTAATTCACCTTAATTCACTTTGGCTTTCCGGCTTTTTTTTTATTTTATAATTAAATACATGCATTATATAATAATCGCATTTGTTAGACGTTAATTTAATTTATCTAACTAAGTGATTATTATATAATGCATGTATTTAATTATAGAATTAAAAAAAAGCCAGAAAGATTTGGCTACGGCAACGGTGTAATCCCTATGCTTTGCAGGGGGGAAACCACGCTATCAAAAAGCGGAACGTACTGTCGGCGCCAGCTAATATCGTTCTTTTTCAATTAAAATTAAACCCCCACCCTAATTACAAATAAAATTGTATATTATCGATGATAAATAAACTAAAACCAAAAAGAATGCAAAATACCCATAAGTGAATGTATTTTAAAAACAAAACAAAATACATAAATATAAATGTAAATTTTTACAAGCTATGATTACTGCACGAATAGACATAATACACTTTAAAGTCCTAATATAGCTATAAAATACCATTAAATGAATTAATTGTAATTTAAACTGAATAAAAAAATGTCGGGAAGTGTTGGGAAGCCACCGCCGCAGTCGCACAGGATGCCGCCGTGGGCTGTGGCAAAAGTCGGACCGTACTGGCGAATGAGTCTGAAGGACTTGTTGTAGCGTGCTGGCACGCCAGCAAGCGCCATTTGACGTAGCGTGCTGGCGCGCCAGCTGAGACCAGGTTGAGACTAACATACTTGAGTTTGAACCTAGCGGTCAGCACAGGCATAGCAAAATTATAGACTTCTACCGTAAAGCAGCGCTGAAGCGGCCGTTTTTGTGAAACAAATTTTGAAATTTTGGAAAACCTTGAAAAAAACCCTGGATGTATAGAAA
Organism: Daphnia galeata; assembly: GCA_030770115.1. Lineage (NCBI taxonomy): Eukaryota > Metazoa > Arthropoda > Branchiopoda > Diplostraca > Daphniidae > Daphnia > Daphnia galeata. The sequence goes on along the minus strand of CM061123.1, from coordinate 7,073,834 downwards.
ACCCTAGAAAGTTTTTAAACCCTAAATTACAAAAACATGGGTCAAAAAACCCTAAAACAGGGTAAAAACCCTGAAAGTGGAAGCACTGCTATGCTGAAGCATAGCCTACTAAATGTCAGTGTTCGTCCGAATAAATTTTTAGATGCCGCTTTTAATCATCTTGATCCCAAAAATACTCCCCTTTTCACAGTAGAAGTTCTTACCATTCCCTCTTTATGTTTATTCCCGCCATCAAAACGATGAAAAGCGGCATCTAAAAATTTATTCGGACGAAACACTGCTAAATGTACTACATAAAGCCTGAACCATTGAGCTCTAAAAGTGACCGACGCCTCGGGCTAGGGGAGGAGCTTATTCCAGAATGGACACTAGCGACACCACCAAACAGTTTTGGAACTTGTTTTGGGTCTTCCTTGTATTGTGTCCCGGGGGGTTGCCAGGGGTATAAAGATGGGTGTTTAACCGGCAAACCTGGGTAATCGGGTAAAAATTTTATTTAAATTAAAGTCAAGATGGAGTTTCGAACTCTGGACTGCATTAGACCTTTTTCTAGGTTTTACCGCTCTTCTAGAAAAGCTACCTAATAATAAAAAATGAATAGATTTTTCTTCAATGCTATTTCAACCATTACAAGTAATAATACAACCAAAACTATTCGTAATAATGAATGAAGTTACAGTACCCACACAAAGTTTGGAAACACGGCGAGTGTTTTTCCCGGTTTTAACACGGCGGCTTACGGGCCAACGTGTCTTCAGTTTTTTCGCGATAACTCTTGTTAGAGTTATCGCAAAGGAAAACTAAAAATATGCTCTAGTAGAGGACAAAATTGGCTTTCATCATGCCAAGTGAAAAATCCTGGGGATGATTTGTAGTCATCGATTTTGCATAGGTTTTAAGTTTGGAAACAAACGGCGTTTCCGCCATATGTTTCCATGTTAATCTGTATGTCACTAAAAAAATCGCAAAAAATTCAAAAATGCAAATTTCTTCTTGAAACTTTCACAAACAGTAGATGACGTCGTCATCTACAATTGGGCAAAGTTTAAAAAATTTTTAATGAAATGCTGATTTTTGGCGATTTTTTAAAGCCAAAAAAACAAAATTTTAGCGGGTGAATCAACGAAATCGTTGCCGCGCGAAAAGTGAACAAAGGAAAAGGAGGGAAAAGGGGGAAAAAACTGAAAATGAATCGTCGTTTTGGCTTTAAAAAATCGCAAAAAATCAGCATTTCGTTAAAATAAGTTGAAACTTTGCCCAATTGTAGATGACGACGTCATCTACTGTTTGTGCAAGTTTCAAGAAGAAATTTGCATTTTTGAATTTTTTGCGATTTTTTTAGTGACATACAGATTAACATGGAAACATATAGCGGAAACGCCGTTTGTTTCCAAACTTAAAACCTATGCAAAATCGATGACTACAAATCATCCTTAGGATTTTTCACTTGGCATGATGAAAGCCAATTTTGTCCTCTACTAGAGCATATTTTTAGTTTTCCTTTGCGATAACTCTAACAAGAGTTATCGCGAAAAAACTGAAGACACGTTGGCCCGTAAGCCGCCGTGTTAAAACCGGGAAAAACACTCGCCGTGTTTCCAAACTTTGTGTGGGTACTGTACATAAACCTTTTGCTAACGAAGTTTAAAAGGCTTTATCATGTTTCATCTGTTGAATCGATTACAGTGGCGGTCCACTTATCGGCGCGCCCGATTATAAAACCGACCCGGTTATAGAACCGAAATGGCTCTGCCGGGTTTCAGCGCCACCCTCGGTGCATTAAATAACTGAATGTAGAATTCAGCGGCGGGAACTGAATAAATTTATACAATTATGGATGGCAATAGTGTCTCATAATTAAAGGTTAGGGAAAAAGGAGGCGTACAGCAGAACAATGACAATATTTCAGTCTAGTTCGAGATGGGGAAGATTCGACAATCCCGTAAAAGTCTGTCTTTAAAAGACAAGACCAAAGTAATTGGGCTATTAAAAGACAAGAAAAGTGAGCGGGAGATTGCAACTCTTTTCTAAATCCCAGATTCATAGATTAAGTGTTAATAAAGAAAACATTCAGAAGTGTTATGACGACAATTTATTCGTTGAATCGAAGAAAAGAATGGCAAATGAGTCTCGCCATCCTGAATTAGATAATTCAGTTCTACAATGGTTCAAGGAAATGCGAAATCCAACTTCCAAGTGCAAGCCACTGTCTCTTTCACGCGCCCATATTCAAGCCCGGGCTGTTCATGAAGCAAAGTTAAGAGTCATTTTAAAATTTAAAGCGTCAGACGGGTGGTTTAGGAATTGGCGTAAGCGATGCCTTATTGGGCCTAGTCTGCGTCTATTTGGAGAGGCAGGTGACGTCAACATTACAGAAATGGAACCTCTCATCCAGGTTTTGAATATTTTAAAATAATGAGTCTTATACTTATAATAAATTTTATCATGTATTATCGTGTAGATTATTCGTGATAAACTAGAACGTTTTAATGCGTGCAATGTTTTCAACATGGATGAAACGGGTCTTCTTTACCGTGCAATGCCAACACGCTCCTACGTTTCAAGAGACGAAGGGCCTAGGAAAACTATTAGAGGAACCAAAGCTTTGCGTGCAAAATATCGACTCACGCTTGTTCTTTGCGTGAATGCCACAGGTACATGCAAAATACCCCCACTATTGGTTGGGAGTTCCAAGAATCCTCATTGTTTTCGTGATCAACCGTCTCCTGTCCCCTACGTGAGCCAAAAAACGCTTGGGTTGATAGGAATATTTACAGAGGGTGGTGGACTGATATATTTTTGCCGGCCATTCGAGAATATACAAAAGAACCAGTTGCTCTTTTAATGGACAACTGTTCCGGTCATGACCCGTCTTGCATAGATCCAACTGGACAGGTGGAAATTATATTTTTCCCTCCAAACTGCACCTCAGTTTATCAACCTCTCGACCAAGGAATCATCACCACTCTTAAAACATTTTACAAAAAGGAAATGCTGAATTTGTTTGCGGTAGCTTATGACAAATTTGAAGAGCTCCAAGAACTAGCAAAAAAGGTTGGCGATATTTTATTCAATATTGAAATATTTCATTAAAATATCTCGTAAATTTAAAGGCAAAACAGGGAAGAAAAGGGCTTCAGTTTGGCCACTCGGCTAATGTTCTCGACGCAGGGCGCATCATAAAGAAGTGCTGGGATGCTTTAGAAAAACAAAACTATATCCGCCTGTTTTATTCATGCCCGTTGCCTTCCTCATCTCCCGACTGAAATAAATGAAGATGATCGAGATTATCGTACGCAAGCTGAGCGTTTAGTGGTTCGCGAAATTTGTACAATGTTTTCCCAGTTCTCATTAGATTCACAAAATCATAAGAAACTTGATTCCCTTGGATTGGCGGAGTTGACGGAAGTAATTCAGAAAGAGGGGATTTTAAATGGCCAAGAGATGGTTACAAGATGGTTACATTTGGAGTCAGATCCCGAAGTAATTGCGGCTCAAGAAGAAGAATCTGCCAATGAAATTAATGAGATATTTGATTTGTCTACGTTAAGTGAAGTAGAAGCCGTTTCAATGATTATGGATGTTGACATTCCACTTCCCTCTCCACCTCCCTCAAATTCAGAATTATTTACGCTTTCAGAAGCTACAATCTAAAGTATGTTATTGAAGTATTCAAACGCAGCAATTGCATCGAATATTAATGATCCAGTATTATTAGCTTTATTACGAGGAATTAAAGATCACCTTTCGTAATAATTTCTAAAACATTTTACTTATTTTTTTGTATCTCAACTTGCTGTTAATTACCACGTTTTTTATATTGTTTGACTATGACGTTCGTTCGTAATTTTTATAAACAATCATTTATTTCATTAACGTTAAATATACTGTTTGCTCCATTCCATAAACCCGTGAAGAACAAGCTCCCTGTAGATGGCGCTGGCATTAGGTGCTTGCTTATGAAACCACCTGGTTATAGAACCGCACACAGCCTGGTCCGATAAGTGGACCACCACTGTATTGCATTAAAAAGCGCGTTAAGTAATTAATTAACGAAGCCCTTCGGAGAACGCAGGCAAATATCGCTGGTTTCTTTCATCATAAATATCAAAAGAAAGAATTATTTGTGTGTATTTTTGTATATAATTTTGAAATATTCATTATAAAGCAAGTATTCATTCAAAGCAAGTAATATTGAGCGGAGGTTTAAAAAAACAAACAAACAATGTGTTTATATTTTTGAAAAAGTTGTTCTTCTGCCCCAATAGGTGCGTAGGTGCGCCACAGTCCATTCGACCTTGAAAAAAAGGAGGCAGGACATCGGTCAAAACCAACACACGGGCGAGATAGCCAGTGTTCAGGCTTTATGTAGTACATTTAGTAGGCTATGGCTGAAGCCTGGCTGGAACTAAACCGCTTGGCGGCGCTGTGCTGTGATTATGCTGGTAGGGCAGTTTTGCAAAACAGGAACAGGGAAGGGAAACAAAGATTGAAATAGGCATTTTGATGAGAACCTTAATATTTGTTTTTTTAGATGCTGTATGTACTTATTTAAAGAAATATCGATTCGGTAAACAATTTTTTTGCCGAATCGACTTACACTCTTCCCAGAGACTTGCTTAATTGAGTTGCGAGCTACGGACTTGAAACGGGTGATCAACTGATCATAGAATTATAGATTAGATTTACTGTAGACGGTGGTCATCACATTCAACTCGAGGAAGATTTTCCAGGCAAAAGGGATGCAAAATGTCAAGAAAAGAATCGTTTTCATGTCTTCATTTAAGCAATAATCAAGAATAACAGTTTATGTGCTCGTTAGCAATAAATTAAATAATTTAAGATGAAATCTGTAGCCTCCCACGATTAACCAGGTTAGGTTACGTTCGACCCATAGAGAAATTAATTTTAGCATATGTTGAAAATACCAGAAAACTTTGCTACAGCAGCTAACTTCTGGTAAAGTTGTAAACACAAAAATAAAACTGCCCTACCACCGCACAGCGCCGCCAAGCGGATTAGTTCCAGCCAGGCTTCAGCATGATACCAAACTCGTAGTACGTCGTTGTTTCTCCTGTCTATCACTTCACGCTTGGACCATGGTAAATTGTAAAATTTGGAAAGAAGCTGTGGAAATTGGAATTATTTCTAAACTGCCCGCTAGAGGCAGGTCGAATAGTGTACAAAAACGCCTGCGGTAAAGGGAGTTCGGCAACTTGCACTTTCCCCCGAGGGCCACCCTAAATCGTCATCGTCATCGTCATCGTCTGTTCATAGGGGGCTAAAATGTGGGAAGCGCTGTGGAAGCCACCAGAGGCAGCACTAGATGCCATTTTTTTGTCGTTTCGTGCAGAGAAGGTAAAATAGAAATGTGATTCTATGTAATAAATCGTAATTAATTATGCTAATGTATGAACAAATTGTGAGAATCCGCCGACCCCTCCTACGTTCATTTACTTGTATGTGCTAAGTCCCCACGCTAACCTTGAATCCCTCCCTATGTGACCTGATTTGGCCTTCGACTCTGGTATAAAACCTGATGTGAACTTGCAGACATTAGCTCAGTGGTAAAGAGCTCATTCTCCTGTAAACTTGTCTATAATGTGTCCGAGTAGAGGTTGATGTTGGCTATGCGGCAGCTGTTGTTGGTCCGCCAGCAGCTCCGTGTGTATGCCTCCGATCTTTCTCGATATGATTTGACTTAACTATAATCGACATGTCCTGGCTGTAATCTCCTGAACTGACCTGTACAACGCAATGTCTGCCCTGGAACTTGGATTGAACAAAATAAATATCTTCAGCAATGAAACATCTTTCATGTTTCACAAAATAATTATGCGAATGCTTAATTCAAATAAAAATAATATCAAATCAATAAATTAAATTAAATTTTGTCATTTTCGCACCAATATTTATACACTGGGCATAATGGTGCAATGGTGCAGTATTTCTTATATTTCTTATATTTTTATATATTTATTTCGATGTGATTCTAACGATAATCTTGGTCGCTTTCTATAATTATATAAATATATATCATGTTACGTAAATAGAAGAAAACTTTATATACAATGATATATAATCTTATATAATCTTATAATATCTATATATATACCATTATATATAATCGTATATAATGGTATGTAAATATTTATATAGCAGTTCAGTTAGAGCAGTTTATGAACTACCGTTCGCCAGTAGATACTTATATGGAAAACCTCATATAACTGCATTCAAATCTTATATAATTATATATAAAAATATATAAAGATATTATATAACATTATATATAATGATATATAAAAATTTATATAGTAGTTAGAGTAGTTATAACTATCGTTCGCCAGTAGATACCCAGCCCAGCCAATATATAATAGTTAATTAAGATTTGTTGGATTGTAGAAGCGACTCGAAAATGGACTTCAGTAAAGCATTTCCTAATTTGTTTTAAATTTGTTTTAAATGATTGCGCAACATTTTGAATAACAAAATGAACGTAAAAGTGTTAAAAGTGACTAAATCGACTGTTCGAAGTGTCGGCATATCCTACTAACGACAACTGGTGGCCTTTTCATGATTTCCACACTGCATTCCGCAGTTTAGTAGATAAACAGACGATGACGATGACGATTTAGGGTAGCCCTCGCCAGAGTCCTGCTACCTGCTGGACTCTGTTCCATAAGGGGCCTGCTGGAACTTGCGGTCAGGTCTTTTGTTGTTCTGTCAGAGGAACTGCCATTTAAAAGAGCCATCTATCTAGCGAGCCCAAAAAGGCCACTGGGTGTCCGCCTTCGAGATTTGTTTGCCTCTTTGACCTCAATTCGGTTAGGTTAGGATACGTTAGGCTAGGTTAGGTTTCGTTAGGCTAGGTTTGGGTTAGGTTACGTTAGGCTAGATTTGGTTAGGTTCTTTTACTTTGTCTTTGTCACAAAAATGAAAACTTCTGCGCCTAATGTAAATAGAAATCACTCGACCAGATAATTCGAGGAAATTTCTCTACTGCAGAGTGCAGATAGAATTAAATGTCAAAACAAACATGAAACAAATGAACAACGTCGCTCACAATACCAGAACTGTGGCGATCCTCAAATTCCAAAATTCATGTAATAAATTATAAAAAAACACCAAAAATACCCTAAGGCATACAGTTTTACATGGGGAATCCAACTGTAGCGAAATTTCATCAAAAAAACCAAATCCCGCGACACAGCAGGGTCCCCCAATTTCCAACCTGACATCAACCAATAACAGCCCGACTTTTAGGAGCGAAATTCGAATTTCAATAAAAAAAAATGTAAAATAAACTAGCAAATATACATATTTGGATTTTCCAGCAAACGACGTAGTTGAATGCGGGGAATCGAATAAAAATAACTGGTAATCGAGGAAACGACCCATCTCTACGGGAAAAATTCGCCCAATAGTCGAGTAAAGTTATGCCAAAAGGCTATCTTAACCTAAAACAAATTGCAACAATTGATTTTTTTACATGAACTGTGTTACTAACAAGTTAATAAATCTTTGTTCAAACCTTCCGAAGAAATAATAATATTTTCTATTAAAAATATTAAATTTAAATTAAAAATTTAACTTTAACTATTAATTAAACACTTAATTTTAAATATTAAAAATTAAAAAAAGTCATGAAATGATACCTTGTGATATGCTACATCATATCACCAAATATGAAGGTTTTCTGATGAACGGTATTATAGTTATGGAATTTAGAAGTTGTGACATTTTTAAAATTTCACACTGCCGCCATAAAGGTTTAACACGGGCTCTTATGCCCGATAGTCCCTAAGTAAAGTTAGGATATCTAAAAATCTAGAGGACCTAAATTGTTTCTATTGTTCTTAAAAAATAAAGAACATCCTAGCGTATAAGAATCTATCGCTTTAATATTGTGTTAATAGGAATTTTTTTTAACGTTATTTACACTTAACCTTAGTCTAGGATTTGGCTAAGTTTTCTATTTTAAAAAATTTATTTTTGCAATTTGTTCTAGGTTAAAACATAACTTTACTCCACTACAATTTCAGCAAATCACATCCCCGCTAGAACCCCTGGGGAGACCATAAAAAGTTTGGGGCCCATAACACGGCAATAGCTGAGGAGCGCGCGCGCATATTTCACTGAGTGGTGAGCGAGAACCAATTGATTTGAAAATCCGAGAGCGAAGACCAACTGAGCGACTCGCAGACAACTTAAAAAATCTAGAAAAGAACAGAGATGTCCGCGACGCGAGCAACCTTTTTCTTGTTCAAGCAAACAAGAGCAATTGCCAAATTTTTGTTTGTTTGCTCGATTGATTGGTAAATTATTTGAACAAATTGCCAAACAATTTATAATAGTTGCAAGGGACCACACCCAAGAGCCAGTGGTTGTCCTCGTGACAATCACATGCTCAGCGCATGCAAGTCCTTACCATAATGGGTAAGGACACATTCACCGGTTGCCCTATAAAAGCGGAGTCTTAACAAGACTCCGCAGGACTCTGTACCGTTACTATCTGTAACCTGCTCTTCATGTACTAGTGCTGTGTCTCTGTCAATACACTGTATTCTCTTCGACAACGAGTCTCTTCCTTCTGTGTGTAACCGACCCGTTACATTTGGCGACCTTGCCTGCACGACGCTGTAACATCTCCAGCACGAACCTCAAGAACCGCACACCAGGAACATCACACGAGACAGCCTACTAGCCGCTCCCCGCTGACACCGCCCGTCGGACGACTACAAGTCCCCGCTAAGAGTAAGCTAAATGAGCTCAAATTACGCTTCAACACAGACGACTCAACAACCTGAAATCCTAGCCCTAACCTACCCAACATCTAATCTTGAACAAGCACCCCCACCATTATACCCCGAACTACAATTAGTTTAAGCGACACAAGAACTTACCCATCTACCCAGTGAACCTCCAATCTATACCGACTCACGAATCACTCGATTCCGATCTCCCAGCCCCGGAAATCGTTCAAATTCCCTTGCGGTACGTCCACGCACAACTAGACCCCCCACACCAAACCAACCCCGTGTTTAACCCATCCTACCACCCATCAAACGTACCAGAAGTGCAGATAGTCCCCCAACATCCCTGAGTCAACAACTCTTGCTACCTACCACTCCGACGAGACCCTCCCCAACGAAAAACGTAACAGACTGGTAGAAAGCCTGACCCCATATAGGTATGCTATCCAACAGTCACAGTCCACAATAAACAACGTTCAACTACAAATAGCTGCTACCACTGATAAAAAAACAAATCAAACGTCTCCACCAAGAGATCCAGACAAAACATAAAGAACACAAAACCCTTAAAAACCAACTAAAAGAAGCGGAACGCCAAATTGCGATTCTCGAAACCACCACAGCTCAGATAAAATCGACCAACGAATCTACAACCCAGATTGCCCGATCCCAATCAGTCCAACTCGGCCACCAACTCCAAGTTTCGCAAAAAGAAAAGTTAATTTTAGCCAACAGCCTTCAAATCTCCATATCCGAAAACGCCGATCGAGTAGCCAAACTTCAAAACGACCTTTCTTCGGCCCTCGAACAAGAACTTTCACTAAAAACAGAAGTAGATAACCTTCGTAACCAGATAACCACCTTAGTAACCCAATCAGGAGTCAACCACACCCAACACCAATCCCAACTCAACTCCATCAACACCGAAAACCAAACCTTGAAATTAGAATTCGCCAAAACTGCGGCACAACTCTCAGAAGCCAAAAATTCCATCGTTAACTTCAACGCAAATTTAACTGACGCGAATCGAGAACTCACCGAAACTAACGCCCACAACAAAACCCTACTACTGGAAACTGGACAACGCAACAGCAATCGCAACTAAAAAATCTTTACAAGAAGAAAAACAATCACTTCAGCAACAAACGACTACCCTCCAACAACAACTCACTTCCACCCAACATCTATACGAGCTTGCAAAAACACTATCATCCTCAACCACCTCTACCCAAGCTGCAGAAAACGTCCAGCTGTTAGAAAAACTAGAAGACCTGAAAAACAAAAACACAACTCTGGAAAACACTATACTAACTTTAAATTTCCGAGCCCAAGAACTTAACTCTCGAATCCCGTATTACACTCATCTACAACAAGAATTCACATCACTTCAACAAGACAACTTGGCCTTAACTTCAGAAATCGCACACTTATCCAACGCCCTACAGGTATCCCAAAACGCGCATGATTAAGCCCTTTTGGAGATCGCAGAACACAAAAGACAAACTCAAAAAAATCCTGACTCAAGCATCTCGTCCTTCTCCTCGGACACACAAGCCCCTAGCAACCCCGTGTCTCCCCAACCCCAAAACCTTCCATTTTTCTCACAACCACCAATACCTTCCCCTACACACGCAACAATGGCAGCAACACCTATCGAAGAACTTATAACAGCACTCAACCGCCGTGAGGACACTCAGGCCACCCCCAATTTCAGCGGCAACGCCACAGAACAGTATATATCGTCATGGCTATCTGAAGCCGAAGCTATAGCCACAATCCACAATTTGGACGATGCCACCAAGAAGAGCAACTTCGCGTCTCGCCTCAAAGGACCAGCCCTAAAGTGGCACTCGGAACGCGTAAAATCCAATCCAAATGACACTTATACACAATGGAAAACAGCAATCAAAGACCATTTCAAACACCCAGCGGACCGTGATAAACAGTTGCAAAAATTAGAAAGCCTAACACAAAAACCAAACCAATCTGTACGAATGTTTATAGAGAAAATAAACAACACTTACAACTCCATTTACGATGACACTCAAAACCAGAACTTATCAATAAAAAATGATTTATTAGTAAAAATACTTTTAAAAGGGGTACTTAAACCCATTAAGACATTTATGGTTCTAAATCAAATGCTCCCCGAAGTAACTACTTGGGATGATGCACAAAAGGCCGCCATTCGCTGTGAAACTACCCTTTACAAAACACAAGCCAGCGGTGGTACGCTAGAATCTTACGACCCCTAATGTCGATTCACTAGCGGCAGCAGCCATTCAACCACAACAAAAACAAATCGAAGCATTGCAAAAACAACTAAACAAGATCAATTTTCTAGGTGACGAAAGCAACCACATTGAAGACTCCATCTCCTACATCGGAACACCCCAACGAGGACGATCACCACATCGCTCCTATGGTAACAACCCGCACGCTCATTCAGTAAAATGGTCTGACAAACATAACGGTAGCTACAACCACCAATACGACAGATCGCGTAGTAGAGATCAGTACAAACAATCCCATCACAACCAAGAACGAGATATCTTTTAGATATTTTTTAAAGACAAAGAGTTATCTACTAGAAACATATCTTATTCATAACTATCTAGTAACCTATTGTCATCGCTTAAAGATATCTTTCTTGAATATCTAATATATATCTTTCTTAGATATCTTAAATATATCTATTATACATCTTTGATAGATATTTTAAATAAATCTTTGAAAAATGCTTTTAAATATACAACGACACTGCTGTTTCAGTTTCTCGTTTAATTCATTCCTAACTACGAGAACTTGTTTTTTGTCGACTGTGGGGATCGAACCTCTGACTATTAGAATGGTAGACTCACTCGCCAACCACTATACCAACATTACATACTAATGGTGCATAAATAAGAAGTATACTTTTTTACCTAATAGGATTTATGTTTTAACTAAAGATAATAGATATTATCTGCAACATGTAGCATTCTAGGTAGACGATTTGCGGTTCCCTTGAAATCTTCAGCTGTTTTGCGTATAGAAATCGTATTATTAGCAAGCTATAAAATCTTGTTGGATTTTGCAAGAGTGTATACAACAACATTATTGCTGTTGGAACTTAAACAAAAGGAATGTAAACAGTTTAGTCAGAGGCTTCTGTATTTGAATCGATATGATGAAACATTCCAAGTTGTGGAGCTTCTGAATTAACAGGGTCATACATTCCACACTGTGGAGCTTCTGAATTAACAGGGTGACTTGTCTCGTGGAGAGAATTTGAGTGTATGAGTCACATTACACATTATGCGAATGAAATGGTTTTACAAATATGGCACATTATTGGTTAAGATATGTGGCGTGAACTAAATGATTCGTGTTACGATAACGTACACACGCTAAGCAACAGAAAATCATCGTGTAACGATAACGTTCACACGTTGAGCCATGGATACATTGATACAACATAAATTCTTATAATAGTTACCAGTTGTAAACAGATGTGGGGAGGAAAAGCACAGAGAAAAATAAAAGTGAAAAACTCTTAAGTGTGTGAGACCGTAAAGCTAGAGAGAACCGTTCCACAGCGTGGTCGGAGCGAGAAGAAGTGATGGGGGAGAAGAAAGGAAACTAAAAGGTTACTTGATGAATAGAAAAGGGAGGCCGACTATAGTATAGTCCACCTGCGCCATCTATCGATCGTTCCTCTCACTGAGAAATAATGTATGCTCCAACAATTGCAACTAGCCAGTCGTACTAACGAGTTCATATCTAATCCGCCCATCCAAACAGTTAAATTATCCAAGCGTGATTAAACTACATTTTAAAAACAACAATGGTCCAATGTTCCTCCTTCGTTGGCTGCCGTTTTCAAATGTTTGCTAGAAACTCAGGACCTCAGTTCCTAGTAGGAGATTTGCAACTTTACCTTAATCTCCAATGTGTTGAAAAAAGTGGTGGAAAGTATATTTTGAAGGATTTTTTTTTTAATTTGACATTGTACGATTTCAATGATTTGATTCTAAATAACTTGATACTCGAATTGTTCATACATTGTGTCTTAATACCCAGACAACACGCTTGGTTTTAATTTGGGAAAAAAGACGTCTTTGTGTGATCGTCTGAATAGCTGGATAAAAGTCGGCTTTTGGCGGTCTAATTTAGACGCACATATTTTTATTTGGGATAAAAAAGACGTCGTCTATACCGTCCGAATAGGCTTGATAAAAGACGGCTTTTGATGGTCTAATTCATGGGTTTCAAACTGGGTTTTTTAACGGTCCAAAAATAATTTTTTTTCTGGCCGCAAAGATTATTTAATTGGTCTAAAAAGAGTTTAAATTTGTCTCTATCAGGATTTACTAAAGATTTGTCATTGTAACTTAAGGGAAAAAGTTAAAGTCCGTTTAATACAGTATAAATATATAATTTCTAATTTTGCTAAAGAACGTGATACTGTAGTGGTTAGCGAGGTGGCGAGTGAACATGAGGGATTAGGGTTCGAATCTATTTTGGTTCTTTTATTTTATTTTAGATATCTTACGTAAAATGTTTTATAAAGATATTTTCTAAATGTTTTATAGATATGATAAACGGGTGATGTTTTTGTATATATTTAAAAGATATCTGTAAGATGCCAACAAAAATAAAAGACACCAGAAAGATATGTAGATATCTAAAAGATATCTAAAAGATATCTCGTTCTACTAGGGAACCAATCTCACTCCAGTCAACCGTACCATTACAAACCAAATCAAAACAGACAACAATCCTACCCCAACAGAAATCGCCAAGAACAAAAATCCAATAACACACCTGACCCATCCCCACGACAGCAAAGCAAAGGATCTGACCTTAAAAACATACAGTGTTTCCGCTGCGACGGCTTTGGCCACATAGCTAGCGAATGTCGAACAAAGAACCCCAGAAAGTTCAGACGACACGAGAAATAAATTTCGAGCATAAATCATATAGTTTATTACGTGTTCCAGTAGTATTCCATAATCTTAGTAAATTCGCACTAATCGACACCGGAGCGTCGGCCAGCTTCATTTCCGACGAATACCTATCCACCATACCTGAGGAAGCCATCATTCGTGACATTGAAAATGCATCAGAACGAGTTTTTTGAAGCGCTTCAGGCTAAACCATGCGCATTACCGGCATGTTCGAAATAAAAGTGAAACTTTCTCCAGAGTGCACAATCAACCAAGTATTCTACGTTCTCCCCAAATTAGAGGAAGAATGTATCCTTGGAATCGATTTTCTGCACGCCAATCAAATCTCGCTTGATGTGGCTTACAAAGAAATGAAGCTCGGACTCGCCCCGCACCATCACACCATAAAATTAAACTGTATTTCAAAAAAAAATGTTCCCACTTTATAGAATGGATGATAACCCTCACCCTGATTTCAATATTCAACACATCAAACATAACACAACTCGTCAACACTTTCGTGGTTGACGACTGGTTGATCGCTCAACATGAAGACCAATTCTGCAAAACTGTATTAGCAGACGGTAGTGGGAGAAGGGATGACAGTGACAAATTCAGTCAAGAGGACGAATTTTTAATCCTACCCAGTGGCCTACTAGCCACAGCAAGAGGTAGAATAGTAGTTCCGGCGAAACTACGGAAGGAAATCTTGGAGAGATTCCATAACCATAAACTAGCTGGTCACCAAGGCACTGAGAAAACCTTGGCAATAATTAAAAACAAATACTTTTGGCCTAAAATGGCGCGGGACATACGCCTCGTTTGCGCCAGAAGAAAAGTAGCAGGAACGTGCAAAGCCCCGTTGCAGCCAATACCCGTTGCCGAATATGTTTAGCAACGAATGGCCATCGACATCGTGGGCCCCGTTCCCGTCAGCAATAAAGGCAATACAAACATCCTGGTAATGATGGAATACGCCACACGTTTCGTCATAGCAGTACCACTGAAAGACACCAAAGCGGAAACCGTTGCGCGAAACTTCATTAAACATGTAATAAATGTAGAAGGCATTCCATCCGAACTCCTTACGGATCAAGGAAAAACTTTCCCATCCGACACCATGAAGGAACTGTGCAAACAACTTGGCGTCAAACAACTACGTACAACTGCTTACCACCCCCAAACTGATGGAGCAGTAGAAAGAGTAAAGCGGACAATTGGTGACATGCTAACCACACATGTGTACAAAAATCCCAGAGAATGGGACGAACACCTAAACTACGTCGTTGCAGCTTATAATAGAACACCCCACTCCAGCACAGGGGAAACCACTTTCTTCCTACTCAAAGGCAGAGACGCCCTTGATCCCACGGACCTAAGGCCCCCTATGCGGAATCGTGTACTCACAGATCAAAACAACGTCTTCGCCCAACAATGGCAAGAAGCTGTGGAACTAGCGAAGAGCAAACTGGTCATCGCACAAGCTAGACAAAAGCACTATTACGATCGTTCCGTCAAGAACTGTTCATTTGACCCCAACGATTTAGTGCTTTTGAAAATAATGCACGTGCAAACTGGAAAATTTTACATGCGATGGGAAGGCAAATTCGTCATTTTGAAAAAACTCTCCGACACCAACTACATAATAAGCCACGTAGACGACGAATCCTATATAGTCGTACACATAAACCGCCTACGCAAATGGAATGGCGACCCTAAATCATTGCAACAAACAGAAGTTCCTACGGCCGAACCAGGAACAACGATCCCTCCTATTGTTACCACAGACGCGGAAACTATTGCGAACAAAAATTCAAATGAAAATATTAACGCAACAAATACAAATGACGAACTAACACGATCAGAAGAAACGATCACAGTCCCCGAAACGACTAGTGGAGACGATGCTAACAGACCTACCAACAACTGCAACAGAAACTGATAAAAGTAAAGACACCGTAGAAACAGAACAACAAGCAGCACCCAAACGAAAACGCGGACGCCCGAGAAAAAGGACAAAAACCCCCTAAACCTGCTCTCCCCCCACCAACTAACACTCATTAACTGAGACGCTCAATACGCTTACTAAACTAAGCACGACCTTTCTACAGATGGAACCCGCAAAACTGCTCGCCGTTCTCACGTTCTACACTTCAATTATCAATTTACTTGCGCTTCGTATCGAAATTTGCAATCGCTCGCTCCCAACCTTCAAAGGGACCATCGACCTTTCTGACCCAGAATACTGTACTACCCCATCCCTGTTATTCAGCCAGTACTAGTACTTTATACTATCTCCACGCGAAATAAAGACCCAATTACTTGGACCGGCTACACTTGCATCCAGTGGCTCTCGCAAAAAGAAATTTCTACCAATTTCCTTCTTGCGCACGACACAATTTTTTCCTAACAAGTTTTGAAAGTTAGCACGAATGATTGTTGGAAATCTGCCCAATACCCCCCAGATGTGCGACACAACTCCTATGACTAAAGAAGGGGACACGCTAAAAAGCCTCAAAGAACCTGAAGGAAAAGGTCAATGGATGACAACCCAGTCATTCACGGCAAAAAACTGTGTGACCCAGATCATCAAGCTTCGAAAAGAATGCCATAACTGCCCAGTAACTTCACCCTTTGGCATAATTGCTAATTCAAGTGACGACGGATTCGCTACACACAATGACCTTACCATTGTATGGCACAAACCCGATGCCACCCAAGAACCAGACTGTAGCATAAAAACAATTTTTTTCGGCAGTGGCAATTTGACAAAAGGCGCCACACAATCTAAGTTAGAAGACCCGGTAGCCCAATTAGAAATACTATTTTACAACAACATGACGAAGCTATGTACTAACCCTTCAGCTTTTCCGATTATGAGTATCCCAGACACCTACATCGAAATATCTAACCGCTCATCCCGCTCAAAACGATCGATGGTAGACATACCGACAGGAATAATTCGATTAGCACAAAACCCCAAAATATGCCTAACTTACCCCTTAACGTTATCTCTCATCAGTGTACAACTCATCTCTTGTGCTACTGAAGAAAATGTCTACACTACCAACGAGTACGACTCCACAATCAGTAGAGGACAAAACTTTAAATTTCTTGAATCGGGCCTTATTCTAATAACTGATACTAATCAATGTCTACACTCATTCGAGTCACACCGAATCGCAGACAGACCTTGCGACCGTACACCCGAAGGATTCGAAGACGACATCGACACATGGATGATCACATTAGACCTAAACGAGAAAGAACTCCCAACCCTTCAAATAATTCACACTGAAAGCAATCTATGCCTCACCTTCACCCACCAACTCTTCCCTTCCAATTGCACTGAACCAAGTTATCAATTTTTCATATTTGAAGAAATCCCCAGTACATTTCTGGAGGCGAAAGCACCAAAACTCCAGACAACAAATTCTGAACCAATATTAACCCTTAGCACTACACCCGAACTTCACGGTCTAATCATGCCCAGAGGAGCACCAACACCACAGATGCCTATCCATGATGGGACACAAGTTACTTGTTCTCTTACCTTGTAAAACCAAAGGCAGAAAACAAATTTCCAAAACAAAACTTCGCCCTACACAAATGGGTTCCTTTTGCTACGTAAAACACATCAATGTGTAACACCCACTTCCATTGAAATCTGCGAACACAATCTAGATAAATGGACGTACAACGAGACATCACAAAAACTAGCATGGGATTCCCAATGCGCACCATTGACCTCAACATCGGCAGCCCAAATAACTGTTCTGAATCTGGAATTCGAAAACTGCACACCAGAAAACCCCAACCAAAAATGGACATTCGAACACACATCCCCTAAACATTTGCCACTTCCACTTGACGCAGTACCAGCTTGGAAAGATTTACAAAATACACGCAACAGAAGTCGTCGCGCCCACCCACAACATTAAAAACAAAACCCAAGCCCATTTCTTCACCCAAATTTTGCATCACCCACCAATAGCACCCTACCGGACGACTTCTTCCCCGGCAGACGACCTTACCCTCGCCAAAATCTTACAACCCACACCGAAATTTCTCATCAAGCAGCAAACCTGTCAAACAGTGATCGTGACATCCTCTCCATAGAGAACCGTCAATTCATCGAGTCGCAATCCATAAAACACGAGACTAAACTAGCAAACGAAATTCGGCAGCTTTATTGCAAAATCACAGCAGTAAAGCGAAGCCAGACTGTCCTACTGGCACAATCTAATGGATTACTAGCTGCTCAGGCCCTAAACTTACAAAAGTGCAGCAGAATAAGTGGAAGGGTCAGTTGCGCTTACCTTACACCTGTGCGCAGTTGTATCCAATCAGATAACCGCAAAACTAACAACATGCGGCTATCAACCGTTTTTTCCAAGGCCTAACTGGTAACTTCACCATTGCAAAAGACGGATGGTCTTTACATCCCTTTCATGAATGTTTCTGGCCGACGGGATACGTTTCACTAAACGGACAAACCTTCGTTTGGAAAGATGACGACTGGAAGGCAGAAGAAACTTCCATTCACCTTACCAAATTAAAATTGGTAGACAAATTTGAAGACATACCAATGAATGCCTATAATTATCTCCCGCATCATCATTCTATTTACGACGTTCTTACGGAACTAATAAGTAGAATCCAGCTTTCTAACACAAATTCCCTCTCTGAACTAGTACTGGATAAACAATCTAAATTGGAGTTCTGTGAGACAACAAACTGGATCAACATATTTTAATATGGAACACTAGGTCTAATTTGTCTTATTACACTAACTGCTCTATCTTACTTGATCATTTTCTGTGTTCCATTTAAACGCATTTTCTCCATTTGTACCCCTAAACGCCAAAATGCCCAACCTGACATGGAGCTAACAACACCCTTGAACCCTAAACCCACCAAAACCACCATCACTCACACACCATCATCGACCCAATCAAAGGCCTATGTTGGAACGATGGATGTGTCATAGTAGCACCATCCGCCCCCATACTCGATTAAAGAAAATAAACAAACCAAATTAACTTACTACTCACCACCTTATATTTTGTTCTTCCACTACACTAATATTGAAGTTTCTAACTAACACAACCGCTTAAAAAAAGCAGCACTCCTGCCACCACGCTCGAGTGCCATGTTCAGCAGGCACAATTGGCCCATTAACAGTTAAATCCCATGCGACGGCCAAATCATCTTCAGTGGGAGACGAACCCCTCGTCGAAACACCCTCGTCGTCCATCGGTTCATAAGGCAGCGGCTCCACACGACGTAACTGTCGAGAGGCTACACGACGACGAACAAAACGACGCCTCCGTCGCTGTATAGGATGGTTAGACACCACGTTTTGAGCAAGTGGAAGCCTAGCCACATTTTTCTCCGGATAAAAAACATCTAATTCAACTTGCATCCAATAAAGAATCCGGCATTCCATAACGGAATAACGGCTTAGATTCCTACGAAAACCATATTGTGGCCTTACAAAAAAAAACAAAAAAAAAAACACTAATCCGAATTAACAAATATAGCAATAATAAATTGTAGCAATGTACAACTAAAATACCATAACTCCTCCTCCTTCAAAGTCTAGGCAGCCCAGGACAGAAAATCGTCGTTTCACTGGGTAGGCTGCCCCACCACGTTTCCGAAATAGCCGGCGATGAAATTATAATAATCCTCGGCCTTCAAACGGGGTCGTTGAGGTTGGTCGTTGAATAAGTATTCAACATTTCGCATTTAAGGACGTTCGTTTAGTTCATACGTTGGACGTCCTTTTGAGAGCCGCAGATGGATAGGCTGTGCCTTGGCTGATCGGCCTTCATTCGGACATCCGACGGCTGAACTGTGCTATGCGGGAAAGGAGTCCGGCTATATCTACGCCCTGCCCTTTCAACAGTCTTCTTCGGCAAACTGCCGAGTCTTCAAAAAAGGGAGAAAGACGGAGTCTACATACGCTATTCCACTTCAGGTGACAGCCAAACCGGGCAAAAATAAAAAAGAACAAGAAAATGCAAACTTTCCTGTCAATTATACACGTTTCACTTCGTCAAAAAAGGGAGAAATATAATAGTTGCTAGGGACCACACCCAAGAGCCAGTGGTTGTCCTCGTGACAATCACATGCTCAGCGCATGCAAGTCCTTACCATAATGGGTAAGGACACATTCACCAGTTGCCCTATCAAAGCGGAGTCTTAACAAGACTCCGCAGGACTCTGTACCGTTACTATCTGTAACCTGCTCTTCATGTACTAGTGCTGTGTCTCTGTAAATACACTGTATTCTCTTCGACAACGAGTCTCTTCCTTCTGTGTGTAACCGACCCGTTACAAATTTATCTCGTGGAAATTGTTTACGAATAAAAATAGATAGCATTACAAAATCTGAAATAATTAATTGGAGAAGAATTTTAAATATTAATTTACGAAGTAAGATAAAGAATTTATGTCACATAGTTTAGTGGGAAATGACGGTGTGTGAAGACTGGGATTAGTAGGGAAAACAGAAATTAATTCATTTCAGAACTAGTTTTCCGCGCGCCCCCATACGGCATGCGACGCGCATAGCTTCAAGGGATCTGTAGCCCTTCGTGGTCTTCACCCTCTTAGTCTGTGCCCTGATATATAATATCCCAATATCCACAATCCACTATCTACGACTGATGGCCCAGGTGATGACTGCCAGTTCAAAAGCAGTTGCAGTAGTTGCACTAATCATACAGAAAGGTGTATTTTTTTTAATTTTTTATTCAAATGTTTGAGTAAAATCAAGCAAATAACAAAAATCTGTTCATTAATTATAATTGCATTTTATTCAAATAAGTTCAAATAAACAAAAACTTTTGTTTGTTTGCTCAAGCAAAGTTTTATTTTATTAATTGACAAATTATTCAAGCAAAAATTGGTTGCGCACATCCCTGGAAAAGACTAAGTGGAATAACTTTCTTCAAAGTGGTAAAAAATTATAGAAATATATGAATTATGATGAAAAGTCTCGTACTTTCACTACGTAAACGTACTAAAGTAAGTACTTTCACTTTTCTATGTCTCCTAAAAGAACAGAGAAAGTAAAGGCCCATTAGGGAAGTAGTTCAATTTAAAAAGAGGTAAAGAAAAGAATTACCACAACAATACAATGGTTGTCCGTATTTGGTCTTTTTGGATGACCATTTTTGACTTGAAGATCGACGTCTATAGACTGTACTACTGTGGATGGTGGCATACAACGTGGACTTACAAGGATTTTTTTATTCTAATTTTTTGAAAGATTTCCAATTTGTAATTGCTTGCATACTGAGAGCACACATCATTCTGTTATCGAACTATCAAAATATATTTTTTATTTTATTCTTAAGATTATTTGTTAGATTCATAATATTATCACGAATTCTAGACAGGGCTTATACTTGGCTGATGATGCAAGGGCGAAATCGTACACAACAGTTAACGGTCAACTCAATGCTGCTCAAGAGAGTCAGACACAGAGTCGAACGTCCACTACTGGTAACAAAACACTACCAGTAGATCGATACAATTGAAAACAGAAAAAAAGAGTTAAGAAACGGAACGCGACAGAGACAGAATAAGCCCGAAGAAGCTCTCGAAAACCCTCTGCCTTAAAACACAGAGATATTAGTCAGCGATGTTAAGGGGAAGAAAGAGGAATTTATTCAAGGAAAGAAACTACGTCTGGAAGCAACAATACTAGGAACGGAGGGGTAAGAATAATAAGAGACAAGAAGAAACGTTGAGCGAACACACAAAATCGTGACAATATTCTTCTCTGATTAGTTCTATATAATTTGAATTAATTATCAGAACTTTTTCTAAAATTATTATTATTTATATTTACAGTACCCACCCAAATTATCTGCTCACCCCTCTTTTTTACATGGGCGCAAAGGCAAATATGCCTGTTGCGCAGGTATTTTTATAAAATCAATGCATAATTGCAGCAACAATAAGGCGAGAGTTTCGTACACTCATTCAGCCAGACAATCCGGTGTTTGCAGCCATATTCCGCCGGCCAGGCCACAAGCAACTATTTACCAGGCGAAAGCTTGCTTCGATCCAGGCCAGCCGCCACCACGGCCGAATTATCCGGGCCCACCCAACCGCCCGATGCCCGGAGATTCGCGAGTCGCATCAGCCCCCGTTCAGGCAGTTGAAGCAGTTCTATCATACTCCGGCGGCCTTACTTAGGGATGTGCGACACAATAAAGAACACGAGTCATTTTTATTTTCAGTTCAAATTTTGTTTATTATAAATCTCCTTGAATTACAGCTTCATCTACAAGAAATCCTTCGCGAAAACTCGCTTCACACATATCACGATCAAATTCTTGCTCGGAGATATCATCCGAGCTGTATATAGCCTTCTCGGCATTCTCGGGTTGATGATTATCGTGGTACTCTTTGAAACAATTACGTTTCTTGGAAATACAAAGATGAACATTGCACTTCTCTGCACTTTTCGCACACGATTAAGGTCTCGATTCCAAGGGAACTTGGAACTTGGCGTTATTTTTACCGTCCGACGATCACCGTTCTTTTACGCTTGCTCTGACACCATTCAGACCGTCCTCGAGTTTCCAAGAAGATCGTTACGTGAATGCCAATATTAGCGAAGCGCATCTCGTTTCCGGTGCTCAATCTATTTTTCCTTTTCTTATTTTCAACTTCAGCACTGGGATGGACTTTGCCCTCCAATCTCCCTTCTCTCCCGGCCGGCTTGCCAATATTCAGTCCTCTAGCGAGCAGACCCGTAGTCACGCTGCGTTTAAATCTAGTATGGTCATTTCTTTTCTTTCGGCATCGCCCTCCACCAACTCATTGTAACATATCCAGCTGTTCACTAGAGTCATCTCCAAAAGAGAGTAGAAAATTTCGGTGCCACCATTTCTTGGACCTTCGGTCCCTCTCGTAAAATAGGACGCGTACTGGTTGGCCCTGTCTACTCCTCCCATAAACTTTCCTTAATTGGCAATCGCTTTCAGACAAGTTAGGTTCCTGACGCCACCGTTTCTCTTCATGCGCTGCACCACACTCAAATCCGAGCCGTGATAGTTAGAAATAACTTGGAAGGCTTTGGTGTCTTTCCAAATGAAAATCGCTTTACGCGGAGTTGGATCTTTTCCTTCTCCTCTTTTGATTTGGCCACCAATTCTGTCCACAAATTCGTTTTGTCTCAGATCACTTTCAAAAAGAATTGACTGAAAGGCTTTTCTAGAATCGATCGTTCCAACGGCATTGATACCAGCTTCGTGGTGTCGATCAAGCAAGAGAACGGTCGAAAAGAACCGATCAAAGGCAACGATATCCTCCTTCTTTCTCAACAAACAGCACAGATCCAAGACCATGTTTTCGGTGCTCGGAGCAGCCTGAGCTTCGTGGTTTTCACTAGCTCTCATGCCTTGGTAGACTTCGAAGCAGTACGTGTACCCTTTACTTTGACACCGTTTAAAGACTTTGAAACCTTTCCTGATCGGTTTGTTTCTCACCGATTGCCTTATCGAACAGCGGCCTTTGAACTTGGCCATGCCCTCGTCAATGCTCTATTTTCTGGGTGCCTGTCGAAAATCTTCAAAACGAAGATTGAGGTGGGTTTGAAGCCATCTGACACGACCAATCGGATCAGACTTTTCCCTTTGCTCATTCAAAATTCTCAGTTCTTCAGGTGACGTGACCGATAAATGTTTCAAAATGAATTTGAAACGTTCTCGCTTCATTGATTGCTGAACTATTCAGAGCCCGAGGTCGGGATCCTACGCCCAGTAGAGCGATATCTCGAGCAATTGATGATAATCAATTATCAACATATTTAGGCCTAGGAACGATAGCAATTCCGCCTGCGTAACGTAGCGATCGTCACCGTCAGCCAGCAGGTCCGGCCCGTGTGTGCTCGGGTCGACCGCCAACTTTCCTGGTTGGTGGCCTACGGCTTTCTTCTGCCCAATTCTTTTCGATATAATCGTTTCGTTCGTTGAACGTAAGAGCCGATCAAGCGTCTCGCTACTTGATTTAGACTTGTTGGGTCTGCCAAACATGTTCAAAAAGATGCCGACCGGTTCCCAGTCCTTTTTCAGAATTAATTCATCTCTTTTCTGACCGATTTGCTCTTTATACGGACCGTGAAAGGAATGGCCTTTTCCTCAAAAAAGCCTCTTTCGTGTCTGAAATCGCCGTCGTTTAAACTTTTGATTTCTCTTTAGAGCTTATTATATATATTATTATATATTTTTCGCTCTCGCTGATCACTTTATCTTCAGCTTTTTTCTCTATGTTGAGCCTTGGCCTTATTAGAGTTTACTATGTTAGGTGAAATTAATGGGTTCCTCCTGATCCCAGTTCTAAGCTGATTCTTTTGCAGTAATCGCATCTCATGTTTTCTAGGCCACCTCAGCTTTCTGCTGTGCCTCCAATTGAAACCTCTCTTGAGCCTCTTTTTCAAGTCTAACTTTAGTCATTCAGTTTTCTTTTACGTGGTGAGGAGTCACCTAAAAGATTCCCGTCATGAAGCTCAAGTCTTGGCGCTTTAACTACCTTGCTTGTACGAGACTCGACAACCGACTAGCTCGTACTGGGCTTACTACTCAGCGGACCTGGTTTTGAACCCTTCCAGTATCGCCTCTTTTATTTCTTTTATTCGTGCCAGTACTTCGTCGAGTCTCGTCAGATTCACACTCATTTGATCCTTTTCAGCTTCTTTACGAAGATCAGTGGAAGCTCTATCGCTAAGCGAATCATCACTTTTCTCGTCATCAGAGACGCTCTGGCCCGACGTTTCACCCAATTGGCTTTCATATTCTTCGTCGGAGCCACTCTGGCTCGACGTGCTTCAAGCTTTTTGTTCAGAATCATCGATCAGAGCCACTCGGGCTAGGCGTTCTCTCAGCTTTGCGCCTGCTATCAACGTCAAAGCCAACTTTGACTTGACGATAACAGCCGTTACGTTCGCTTTGGTTTATTTCCAAAGTGTTTGTCCGAATCTGGCGAGTCAACCAAATGGACCGGGAATTCAACCCTATTTTCCTCTTCAGGAACGGTTTCAAGAACCTCGTTCTGAAGCTCATTGCCAGGCTCAAAAACTGGTTCAGTCTCGGGCTACCTGAGCTCTTGCTCCCTTTCTTCCATTTGCGCACTTTGCTTTTTTTCCTCTAATCGTTTTTTTCGCCCGTTTTGAATTCAATTGACCACGGTCTTTGATCGATTGTTTTTGTAATTTCGAAAGACCTTTTCTCCTTTATTCTTTCTTACGGTGCTTTGGGTCCGCTGGGCCCTTCTCCTTCTTTTGGCCTTTCTTCTGGCCTCTCTTCGGTCCTTTCTTCGAGCCTTTACTCGGCTTCTTACTTCTGCTAATTTCTGGTCAACCTGTAAATACACAGTCGAAGAATATGAGCACGATTAGTCTTGTTTTTGTATTGGCCAAAAGGATCAAATTTCCTTATCAGTAGTTGCTTAACTAGTGGGGTCGAACATGCATTAGGAGCTACCGGGATAATTTTTAATTCTTTCCTCCGTTTGAAGCACTGGTCGCCTTCCGTGGAACCTGGGTTCCTGTTATCCCGTACCTGAAGGAGAACATAAGGAAACGGAGAGCTTCCCCTCTCGGGCACTGTAATTTCCCCAATTTTGATTTGACGGAACAAGATTGTCCCGTCAGTCGGGTACGCCTCGGACACTAAGGCGTTTTACCCATGTTTAATCGCCCATCGGGACATCTGTTTACCGTTTGCGATTTTCATTTTCATTCAATAACCAACTGTCCGAACCGAGTAAATTTCCGTCACTGCACCACAA
This sequence comes from Daphnia galeata, assembly GCA_030770115.1. Lineage (NCBI taxonomy): Eukaryota > Metazoa > Arthropoda > Branchiopoda > Diplostraca > Daphniidae > Daphnia > Daphnia galeata. Next base: position 7,048,342 of record CM061123.1, on the reverse strand, counting down.
AGTGACCAAATTCACTCCACAGCCTTTTCCGTCAAAATTGGTAGGACATGAACGGAGAAAAACCGCGCGTTAAGCTACGTCGCGAAACGGACTCTCTCCATCCCGTGCCTGCTACCGAATTTCTCTCGGACTCCGTGCTGCAACCAAAACGTCCCGTCAGGCGACAATGGGATAAGGTTCGACATTAAGATGGACGAAGCCCATCCTATCGCCGTCGGATTGGATGTCCGACTCGAACAAGTTCGATGTTTGAAAACTATCCTATGGATTGGGGTGTGCTATCCAGGGATGGTTTCATGAGATTACACACTGATTTTTCAATGCGAAAACCTCGAGCAACATCATTGAGCAGGGAAACTAGTTTTAGTGTCCACAATGTTTCTGCTTTCGTCGATAATGTGGATACAGTCATGCGCATCAGAGATATTTCAATTGAGCGTTTTTGGAATATGAATGAAAGTGAATTTACGACTGTTCAGCGTCCCAGTCGAATCATTGCTAGGAAAGGCCGCAAACAAATTGGGGCTGCAACTTCGGCAGAGCGAGGAACACTCGTAACAGTGACGTTAACTGTGTCTTTGATTGGAACATCAATCACTCCATTCTTCGTATTTCCCAGGTAATATTGGTATGAAATTTTATCTTTTAATAAGCGAACTTAGGAAAACTTACATCAATTTGTGTTATCATAGGGTGCATTTTTAAATCTATTTAGAGTGTACGCAGTGAAGCAGATGGCGCATCTATCGATATGCCAGAGGGCCGTGGTGGGCATTCGAGCTTGCGAGCTGAGAGAGTGAAGTTCTCGACGTGCTCGTTTTGTTTATTTCGTGTGTGTGATTTAAAGAAGAAGTATAGCGGTTCACAAGGACTTAACACATTTAAACAATTGTTCCAGCATGGTGCATCCATTGAGCTCACAAGGATCTGCAAGGCATTCAGGCTGGATGATTGAGAGTGACATTGCTCTTTTTTTTTAAGCATTTTATTCATCATCTACAGCCTTCTACCAAACGTAAGATCTTTTTTTTTCTAGGACAACCATAATTCTTATTTTATCAACAACGGCTCTTGATCTCGCAAGAGAAAATGGAATCATCATGGTGAAATTTCCTCCTCACTGCTCCTACAAACTCCAGCCACTAGATCGCAGTGTGTTGGGGACTTTTAAAACAAATTTCAATTGTTGGCGACGAACTGGATACGAAACATCTGAGAGAGACTATGCAAATTACCAACATTGCCGGCCTAGTTGGATCAACTTACCCGTTAGCAACGACTCCTTCAAATATCCTGTCTGGTTTAAGAGTTCCTGGTACCCTTCAATCGGATTATATTCAACGATGACGTTGATTTTGCCCCGTTGTTGGTCACCAACCAATTTCAAACCAAAAGGAAGGATCAGCTCTTCAAGAAGAACACTCGTCAAGAACCAAAACCAGCAACATAACTGTGGAGGCCTAACGCGATTAGTTTGCACCGATTTCAATTAGACAACCACAGGATTTTGTTGGAACACGCGAAAGATTTGTAATCCAGGATTTGCCAGCGATTTGAGATTTTAATTGCCTACACTTACGAAAAAGAAAAGAGAACGGAGCTGGTTGCAAGCCGGCCCGCAAGACAGTAGAAAAGGTACGCAACTGAAGGGAATTTCTTGAGACAAAATAATTATAAGGGGGTTAAATGAGAGGCTTTGCACTCTTTGCTTCAGTGACGTTGCCAAATGTCACCATAATTAAGAGTCGGGAACATTGCCGGCCCTGTTTCCGGTTCCGGAAACATCCGGTTCGTCTTCTTCGAGGAGACAAAGCTTGTGCACCGGGCGAGTGTATAGATGAGTAGTACAATCGATGTCGGATGGTCCTTTGCGCTTTTTGGGTGGTTTTTGAGTAGCACGGAAGACTTTCACGTCGGCTGACCGAACAACTCAGTCTGGACTCAGATGAACGTTGACGACTCGGCCGATTGGCCAAGATCCTCGTTGGGTATTTGGTGAGATAACGAGGACAAGATCGTTCACGGCCAGATTTCTTCTGTTTCGGAGCCATTTCCGCCGTTCTATTAGGTTTGGCACATACTCACGGAGCCACCTATTCAAAAAATGTGTGATTAGCTCCTGTGCATGTTGATGGCGCTTTCGACTTGAAAGTTGTTGTCCATCTATCTCAGTGAGGTGGAAAGTCGAGATTACAGCCGGGATGAGCACGGAGTAAAAGAAAATAATTAGGTGTGAGCGCTTCTAAGTCGTTGGGGTCCACACTGACGTGAGTCAGTGTGGACGAGAATTGAGGAGCGCTTCTGCTCCGACGATTGCTGTGAGGAGAACGTCGTCGTTCACGGCTCGCCTCTTGCAGGATACCACGGAAGGCGATTTTATAGCCGATTGAATCAAACGTTCCCACACACCTCCAAAATGAGGAGCAGCTGGAGGATTGAAATGCCATTCAACGGATTGGTTTTTTACCCGTTTGATTCTTTTTACCAGTTCTTCTTTCTTCCACCGCGGCAGCGCCAGATTAATTTCTTATTCTCCTGCGACGAGATTGGTCCCGTTATCACTGTAACATGTCTTGGGAAGACCTTGGCGATCGACGAAACGGGAAAAAGTGTTGACGAAGGACTCCATATCAAGCGAGTCAGCAATCTCAAGATGTACGGCGCGGCAGTCCAAACAGGTGAACATGACTCCGTATCGTTTGACTGTTCTCCGCAGGATGACGACGGTCAATGGACCAAAAAAATCGATACCGACGTTAGTGAACGGGGGTAGATGAGATTTGAGGTGGTTAGCCGGAATAGGGCCCAGTAAGCGGAGGATCCGGTTACTTGTTTGGATTTTACAGGTGAAGCACTTCCAAATGACCTTGTTGATTGTATCTCGGGGGTGAATAACGTGATACTGTTCACCCAAAGCGTGCAACGTGGGTTCGACAGATGAATGAATATTGAGTCGATGAATGTCACTGATCAGAATAACAGCTAACTAGCTGTCTTGAGATAATATGATGGGATGTTTTACGTCTTCAGGAAGAGATGAATGTTGCAGCCGGCCTCCAACTCGAATGATGCCATACATGTCGAGAAATGGTGTGAGTGTGGCTAGCTGAGATGCAGTTGGCACTGGCTTCTTCCTTTTAAGACACATATAATCTCTTCATCAAAATAATGCCGCTGGTCGACACGAATGATGAATCTCAATGCATCTCGAAGCTCAGGCGCCTTTAAATAAGGAGAGATGTTGCGAGACTCTGGTTTGACAGAATAATTATAAGTGTAACGCAGCAGCCATGCTACTGATCGTTTCAATTTATGCAAGTTAGAGGATTTTTGAATGAGATTAAGTATGGGATGGCGTTCGTTGACTTGCACAAAACCAACCCATTTTGCAGGCGAGACCTCTAGATCATCGGCTGATGGTTCGGGAATCTTATTACTCGTTGGCCATGAAGATTGAGGAAGATGAAATAAAATCAGGACCACGGAACCATATTTGTTGTGGCGTAAGATGAGTATCGGGAATTCTTCTTGAACAATCGTCGGCTGGATTGGTGTCGCCTGGAATATGTCTCCACTGCGACGCGCTGCTGCTATCCAAAATCTCAGACACTCGATGAGCCACAAAGGCATGATATTTCCATGATGTTGAGTGAATCCATTGAAGCACTGTCTGAAAGTCGCACCAGTAGACAACTTGGGATGCGATGGAACCCAGCTCAGTGATGACAGCAACGGAAAGGCGGAGGCCAAGAACTACTCCTTGCAGCTCGAGTCTGGGCATGGATAATTGTCGCAACGGTGAAACCCTAGACTTGGCCATAAGAAGATTAAGACGATAATTTCCGGATGCATATTCCGCTCGTAGATAGACACAAGCGCCGAAACCGAGTTCGGAAGCATCCGAACAGACATGAAGCTCGTATCGGATTGGTTTTTCATTAAGCCGGAAGCATCTGGGAATTTGAATGGATGTGATGGATTGCAGATCTGATGCCCAAGAATTCCGGATGGATAAAAGACTTTGCGGCAACGGATCATCCCAGTCACAGCCAGATCTCCAGATATCTTGAAGTAGGACCTTGGCACTCATGATGATTGGCGCCAGGAAGCCAAGGGGATCGAATACGGATGCGACCTGCTGCAGAACTTGTCTTTTGGTCGCAGCAGTGGATTGAATTGACGATTTGAAGGTAAACGAATCGTTTTGGCAGTTCCATAATAGACCGAGGGTGCGTTCGATTGGTAGTTGATCGGCATCTAAATCGAGAGAACGAAATGAATCTGGTTGACTTACTGTGTTGACAACACAGCGCAAGAAGAGGAAAGCCATTGTGTCATATTGAAGCCGCCAAACTTGAGCAGCGACGACACGTTTTTCATGATTTCAATAGCTTCTTCTTCCGTCTCGGTCAAATCCAGATAATTGTCGACATATATGTTGTGGAGAATACGATCAGCAACCAACGGATATCGCGAACCAAAATCTTCTCCTGTTTTCCTAAGGGCATAGATGCAACTTGTCGGGGATGAAAAGGCGCCAAATATGTGAACCGTCATTTGGAATGGTTTGGGTTCACCAGCTTGGTCCCGATTTTTCCCACAGGAAACGAAGGAACGATTGTTGATGAAATGGAACGAGTACTTGATGGTACATTTTTTCGATGTCTCCGGAGATGGGCACCGGAAGACGTCTGAATCGGAGAAGTACACCGATTAAACTCTGGGCCTTTAAACAGCTGCTCGTTGAGAGAGGTTCCTTTATGACGAGCTGGTGGGTTAAAAACGACTGGCACTTTTCCTTGTTTATGTGGATTTACTACGCCATGATGTGGTAGATACCAAATGGATCCAGATGAGGTTTGTTGAGTTTCGTCGACTGGTTTTGCATGGCCTAAAGAAATATATTCATTTAGAACTTTAGCATATGACGAGGAAAAACCCTTGATCTCGTTTGAAACGTCGTTCAAGCGACTTAAAATGGCGAAGAGCCACTTCCTTGTTTTTCGGGAGAGTGAGTTGAGGATCACGCAGCATTAATCCAACCTCATACCGTTCTCCATTATGACGTGTGGTTTTGTCGAGAATCTTCAACGCAGCTTTATCTTCATGAGAGAGAACTGGGGTTAGAACAGGCCGTATTGCGAAACTTTCGGTTAACCAAAACTGCGTAACAAAGTCGTGTAGAAGCTGTTCGGCTTGTTGGTTGGTGTTGAATGGAGATAGAATTGATATTAGGGATTGAATTTTATTAACTCTGTTGGTACTGGACCTGCAATACACCAACCAAAATGAGTTTTAATTCCGTCGGGAGCATCAATGCCATCAGATGGGTAACGAGACTCCAAGACGTCGTGGACTCGGAGAACATCACGACCTAGTAGAACTTCTACTTGTTTTAAGTCGGTGTTGATAGGTTGAATGTCCCCAAGATGACTCCATTGCTGTTTGATTGATTACCAATCAACGTGAGCTGACTGAGCCTGTAAAAGCGGCACGGTGAATGGAGTTTTGACTTGGAAGGTTCTGCTGGTGTCGTTGTTTAACACATTAAATGAGACCTGTTTGACTAGATCCTTTGGATCCATGCCATGGTACGTGCTGAGAGGTGATGGTATTCTGGGAACCTTTCAGCCTTAGTTTCTTTGATAATGTTTCAACAATCAGCGACGTTTGACTGCCTTCGTCTAAAAGAGCGACCGATTCGAATCTAATGCAATTGAACTCAACGTAGATTGGAACAGTGAATAGAAGCGTCGTGGTCGAGTCTTCTTGTAGTCAATGGGTACCGATGTTTTTCTTTGTCGGCTCTTTGTTTCGCTCGTCTGATTGAGGTGGTTGAAAAATGCGAGGGTACTCCTGTGCAGCAAAGGGTGATGGGATCGAAACATTCCTTGACGTTACACTTCTTCCTACTGATGCAATCACGCATGAGATTGCCTTTCCTCAAACAACGTAGACAACAACTCCACTGTTTGACCATGTAGGCTATCTTTTCCAATGAAAGCGAGATGAATTGCTTACACTGAGCGAGACGGTGATCCTCTTTACATAAAAGACACACGAGTGTTTGGTTCCGTTCGCATCTTGCTGCTTGGTTTTTGGAAGTGAAGGAACAGGCTTTTGATTGATGGAGTTGATTGTCGGCGGATGTTTTGCTTTGCTTTTGGGCTGCCGGCCGTGCTTTTGTCCGTGTTTGTTTGCATTCGACGACGGATTTGAAATGGCGATTTGACAATGCTTTGCCATCATTTCCGCTTTCACAATTGCCTGAAGCCAAGGAGAAAAGTCTTGCAAAGTAAGACCTGCTTTGTAGCTCCGACGGGAGTTTGGCCAAGACGAGCTCAAGCATTCAAGATGATTTCAACTCGTTTTCGTATCCTCCGTTTTTCAAGAAGGAGACGGATCCGGTTACAGTTTGCGAAAATTACAAAAGCATCTTGTAATCATTGTTCGAACCCTTTGGGAGCTCCATCAAAGATTGAATGTAAGCTCTGGACACAATTTTCGGATGACCATAAGTTGATTCGAGCTCTGCCAAAGCCTCGTGATACAAAGGCGGACTGCTTAGTGAATCACCCAGGCCACTCCTGATGTCATCTGATAACGAACGTTTTAAAATCGCCATTTTTTCGGTTGTTGTAAGCGTATTATCACAATGAACCAAATCTCGGAAGATTGCGATAAAATCTGCCCATTTTCTGGGATCGCCGTCATACGGTTTTAAATCAATCTTAGGAAGGCGAAAGACCGATATCGTATTCCGACTAACATCATTCGATTCGGCTGTTCTTGTTGAGGAAAGAAAGTCGTCATTAGTTGCTGTCCACTGCTTGAAATTCACGTGTGCTGTATTTCCGTTTGGTTGAGCAGGTGGTAGCGGATCGGTGGATTGATTTGTTTGTTTGGTTTGTGGATGCGCTAAAAGCTTGAGAATCTCTGGTTCTTGACTTTTAATTTTGCCCTGCAATTGATTTTCAACTCTCTGACGCTCCTGTTGTTCTTGATCCAACCGTTTCTGTTTGTCAATGGATTGTTGTTCACAACTTTTCGTTATTTTCCTCTCAGCCAGCAGCTCGTTTCGAAATCTTTCGTTTTCGTCTGCTAATTGTTTTCTGTACAGCTGCGCTTTTTTCACAGCATCGCTATTTGCTGTGTTGTAATCTGCGGGTACTCTTAACCTTTCAGCTTCCACAGCACGCTTGATTTGTTTTTTTAGATCATTCTGAGTTTCGTTTCAAGTACCATGATGCGGTATTTGTCTTGATCTACATTGGGGTTGTGCGATGATGATGAAATAGTCACCCAAGAACCTGTAGAACTATTTTGAGATGATAGACGACTAACACTTGAACGAGGTGGAGACCCAACTGGATTGGTGACGGCTGAAGGAGGCCTGGATGTTTTGGCAATGTAGTATTCAACGTTGTCATACACCCGTTTAGCGTTTTCTTCAATATTATTTAACCAGCTGTGGTCTTCGTCACTGACAAAACGCTTGGCCGTGCAATAATTGTGATTGCTGGTCCGACACACTTCTAATTGATGAGCAAATTCATTCCACAAAATCTTAAGACTACTGCGGCTGTTGCGTCCTTTGATGTGTGTAGAAATTCTAGTTGCTATCCTAGTCAACCGAGCCTTTTCAGTGGATCTTAGGGTTTTTAACGCGCGAGCATCATTCAAAGGTGGGTAACGCTCGTTGTGTTCCGTCTGCACATCTTGAGAGCGGCTTAAAGCCGTGCCACGTTGCCGCTTCTATTCAACGGATCACTAGTGCCGTCGAAATTAGCCATCTTGCGTTTTACTTTTTTTTTAAATTTCAAACGATTGTTTGAGACGGCACGGATGTATTGAAAAGAAACATGAGATGAATTTCTACAGCAAGTGACCAAAATTAACGGGCAGTCAATACTGAGAAATGAATGAGAAAACACACACTTAGCAAGCCCAACAAGAAGCTGGCCCAACGACCGATTACGGTTAGGACCACGCTCTTAGGACCGTGACTGAAATGATGTGTTAGCCTATTGGATGATCTTCTTGAACTTGGAGTACGTCGTCGTCGCTCTCTTGCTGGTGTTGAGCTCGATCGGCCAAAATCTGATTGTAAATTTTTTCTGCTTCCTGGATTCGCTGCTGCCTAACAGCTTGCTTCTCTTCTTCTCTGTTCAACGATTCTCTCCTCTCTCTGGGATCTGCGCTAAAGGCATTCTTATATGAAGTTAAGATCGATTTAACACTATAAATTAACTGAAAAACATGTTTACTGTTATAGAAAAAAAAGAACAAAAAAACCGAGCAAATTGTAAACAAAGTTCTCACATATATTTGAAAACAACTATTTTATCTTTTGCCTTAATTGTATACGTAGTCTGGTATTCCATCAACATCACAACGAGATACTTTGTTCCGTCTTTGTTTCTTTTCCCCATAATGTTTATGGAGTTAGCCACAGTTTGCACCGAAATGGGCAAGGTTAACTCCATGAAACCTCTGGGGATTTCCTCAACATTCGACCGAGTTTTTTCTAAATCTTTTTTTAGGGCTTCAATCAAAGGGTGACAGGAGGGAATATCTCCATTTGTAATTTCTTGTTGCAATATAGCTTCGATGTCGACTGTAGTAACGGGCCACGAATAATCAATCCTTGCCGTCCTAGTACCTGGGCCATCTCCAACCAGCGTAAACTTGGCGTAATCCACACCCCCAATTAGGGCGACAACGATTATCAAAAGGGCCAAATTTCGCTTTTTGCCGAAGTTTCGCCCTTATGATGGCCGAAAGATTTTATTTCCCAGAATTTTTATGAAACCTATGCTCGAAACCTGGTGTAAGATGATCTGCAGAAACTACTTATGCAAAACTTATGGCATAAGATCCCATATTGACTGACAATATGCTTCTTGAATTTTTAGTTTTTCAGCGATAGGTTACTTTCGAATCTTAACTTTATTTTCGGCTTTACTCGGAAATTTGTTCACCGAAACTTGTGTTTTGTGTGGCATCACTTGGTGTAATTAAATATAGGGAAAAAACTTTCGCACGAATAAGGGCGAAATCTACACTTTTTTAATTATCATGGAATAAATATGATTAAAAATATAAGTCTGGCAACACTATAAAAATAATAACAGACGAATTTAATTCTATTTGGTTTATAATAATAGGTTTTTGTGAAATCTAAATTTTAACAAGCAATCCACGACTCAAGTAGGCCGAAATCCCGGGGCGGCTTTCCAGATCTAAACCCGGAAAAGGCCTTAAAAATATAAAAAATATACAGGCACGTTCGTCTTCGCGCGCCGAATTTACCTGCGTTTGCAGAATGACGAAATTCCCACCCGTCCCACCCGTTTAGGAGTTATTTAGCTGTAAAGTTTGGTTTTTTTGAATTTTATCAGAAATGGGGGGGGGGGGGGGGGCTTGACATCCATTTTCGGAAAAGCGGGGGAGCTAGGGAAAAAAACGAATTTTTTAAAAAGGTTTATTGCATTCTCAACCACCGAAATCCAAAAGGGATTTCCTTTCCGGATTTTATTGGTTGAGAAATGACTGATTTAGTGAAAGGACAATTTAGCTGGTTTCCCTCCCTGGCTTGCAGCCATTTATTCGTACGGTCCGCTGCGCTCCTGGTGGAAGCCAGCAGAAGGTGGTGCATAAGTCCCACCAGGTTATTAGCCTTAGCAGTCGATGTCATGATAAGAAATCTGGGTTCACTATATATGAAGGCCTGTATAAATGCAATGGTCTAATGTGAAGGCCGATATATAAGACCTTCTGCTGGCTTCCACCAGGAGCGCAGCGGACCGTACGATTTCGCCATGCTCTGTTCTTACACCCTTGTTTTTTTCATTCCGTTGTTAACTTAACGCAATTGATGATTGCAAATGGCGAACCAATGTATGCAATTGACCCATAATGCGGCAATAAATATTCTTTTTGAATTTCTTACAGAAAAAAAACTCTATTTATATAATTATCATAGGCTTACTTTCTATAAAATAAGTTGGCATTTACCGCAGCTCCCTGACGAACTCGTCTCTTTTCGTACTGAGATCTAATAGTGCGGCTCAATTTGCGTTTCTACGTAGCGGCAGTTTGAAATAAAATAAGGCCTTGAGGCCCCGCGAACGAACAGACAAAAAAAATTGGCGGAAGTTCTTCCGCACTCAAGCAAAAACGAGAGAGACAAAAGGGGGAGAGCAGTGGTGACACGAGAAAAAAAGAACGAAAGCGAAAAACTGAGGAAGATAGGGGGATGAGTTTTGGCGCGAAAAACTTTTGCCGACGCAAAGAGATAGACATACACTGAAAAAAAACCTCGAGCGCTTCTGAACCACGTGGCGATAAAACAAATGACAAAATGTTAGCTAGACAAAATGACACTTATTGTACCAATAAATCCAAAATGAAAGAAATTAAGGGCCTCGACAAGTGTAACCTCACAAATATAGAACATAACAAAAAAATTTACAAAAAAAAAAGATTTTCCCCGTAGTTTTATTTTTGGATTGACAATGAATTTACGTAAAGCTAAACTTTTACCTTGAATGATTTTTGAGATAGAAGGAGATAACTGAACGAAATGGTGGCGCCGAACGCGTTACGGAGCCGACCACGGGATTCACTAGACAATCGGGGAGGGAAAACGAACGAAAGTTTTTTTTAATCGAGCTGCGAGATTGATACACCAGAATTTTTAATGCACCAATTTTTCCTCAGGAACCAGACTCAGAGTTGTTACACCTAAATATTCACCAAGAAAATGAAGATGTACGATGGGTGCACCAAAATGGTACCGAACGAAATTTGTACACTCGGGAACGAGACGCAAAGTCGATGCACCAAAATGTGGAGGCCTCACGTGATTATTTTGCACCGATTTAATTAGACAACCACAGAGAATAAATAGCCCAAATGAAATATCTTTTGATGACATCAGACCTCATTCCAAAGCTGGGGCAAGAAAAGAGAACGGAGCTGTTGCCAGCCGGCCCGCAAGACAGTAGAAAAGGTACGCAACTGAAGGGAATTTTTTGAGACAAAAGAATTATAGGGGGTTAAATGAGAGGATGGGTTGCACAGCTTTGTTTGAGTGACGTTGCCAAATGTCACCATAATTAAGAGTCGGGAACAGAAACCATCGAATCCTTAACAAATATAGTGACAATTGCACTTTGGAAATAGATTATAACCATTTTTACGTTGAAGTAGACTCTGGATGTTCTTCAAGACCTAATCTCAGATATATAGTTTGTTTTATTCATCAAAAGAATATTATTTTTCTAGACCTATACACACAACTTTACTTTTGTTCATTTTGGTTTTTGAAACTAGCCATACTGCACCTATTGAGAAAATCACAGCCACACAGCCAAGATGAGAAAATAGCCCAAATGAAATTTCTTTTGATGACATCAGACCTCATCCCAAAGCTGAGGCAAGAAAGTCAACAAGACGTGCTGGTGGTAAAATAAGAACAACTGCAATTGTCACCTACACCCCAAAGATCGACTGTCTGTCGAAAAATAAGCAACACATTGCAGAAGAACTGAAAAAACCAAAAAGAAAAATTCTCCAGGAAAAGGATGTGGTAACAGCCAAAGGTGCGGAAGGTGTCAACAAAAAAAGGTGTGTTTGCAGCAAATCTTAGACTGTGTATGGCGTGAGTTAAAAAATTTATTGTAAAATTAGTTATTTTTTAAATAAATAAACGTTATTCAAACACTTTATTGTATTGTACCTATCGATAGCCGGTGTCGGGTGGCAGTGTCAGGGTAGCCAGTGTCCAGCCCTCCAGCTAGGTAGAGCTTCGACCCGCTGGCACTGGGTTGAAAAAAAGCTATTATTAAAATGGCACTGGTAATGACACATTCTATATCGATCGATAACATCGATCTTAACTGAGTTGACCATTTATTCTCAGCTGTTTAAAGGTAGGGCAAAGAAACGATGTGACAACTCTGCCTTCCGCCAGAGCCTCAGACCATTCTAGCTGTCGGTAGTGGAAGGTGATCAGAGTTTTCGTTCCTCAGTTTGCTTGAATTTTTTCAAATTTTTCACTTAAATCAGTCAACAGAATACCGAGACGAGAGTTTGAAGATTCAACTTCAGGTTCCAGTTCGTCCTCTTCGTCTTCTAACTCAGATTCATTATCATTTGAGTCGACTCGGGAGACTCGCCACGTTAAAAAGGCTAGGACTGCGGAGAAGGTCCGATTCAGCAGACGATTCGGCCAGGGAAAGATTTTGAGGAGAGAGGGGAGGAAGACAGAGAAAGTGAACCGTCGGTTCCGGCCACCCCAACGATCACAACCTTGGTGGGCAGTGGTTTGAAGAGAGGAGAGCAGTTTTTGGCGAGGATTGTGGTGGCTCTAAGGGAGGACAAGGAATCGAGGAAGAGGAAGAAGCTTAAGCCGTCATTCAGGATCTGTAAACGCATGCTGAAGCGTTTAAGGAAGGGGACGAGCAACAAGAGGTTGAAGGAGCTGAACAAGTTGTACAGCATGGACGTGGAGGACGACCTCGATTTTAGAGCACCTTCGTTGGATTTCGAGATACTGCTGAAATGCCAGGTGAAGTTGGGCAAATCCATAGGCAAAGAAGTGAACGACGTGGAGAAGGTGTTATATAAGGTTCACCAGTCGATGTTGCCTGTCTTTCCAGTGATTGCCTTCCTGGAAAGTTTGTAGCTCAGAGAGAGACCAGGAAAGGCGGTAAAGCACGCTTTCGAGTTGACAGGAAGAGCGTTTTATGACGTTTTTTATTTCCGTCGAAAAAACGTCCTTTCCATCGTGGGTGAGTAGCTGCTTTCTGCTGTAATTTTTTTTTTAATTTTTTAATTGATTATTTCTATAAGTAAAAAGTTGTTGAAGTTCAAATAAGCCCCTCCCATTCTAAAATGGCCACCATTCCTATTAAGCAAAGTTTCAAATGTTTTTGACGAAATGCTGATTTTTGGCGATTTTTTAAAGCTAAAAAACAGAAATTTTTGCGGGTGAATCAACGAGATCGTTGCCGCGCGAAAAGTGATCAAAGTAGGGAAAAGGGGGGAAAAAACAAAAATGAATTTGACTTTTGCATTTAAAAAATCGCCAACAATCAGCATTTCGTCAAAAACATTTGAAACTTTTCTTAATTGTAGATGACGATGTAATCTATCGTTTGTGCGAGTTTCAAGTAAAAGTGAATATTGGCAATCTTTTAAATGACATACACATTAACATGGAAACATATGCCGGAAACGCCGTTGTTTCCAAAATTCAAAATGATCGATTTGCGTCTATACTGCTGTTCACCGTGAATTCAAAAAAATCATCATGGTGATATAGGCTGTTCTTTCCTTAAGATAAATATCTTTTTAGAATTAATTTGAGATAATTCAGACAAGAGTTATCGCGAAAAAACTAAGAACACGTTAGCCCGTAAGCCGCCGTGTTAAAACCGGCAAAAAACGCGCCGTGTTTCCAAAATTTTGGTGGGTACCGTATATATATATACCCTCAAGGATAATATTACAAGTTTAATAGCGTAGGGCTTAGCGAGCTGTCGAAGCATCATGAAGGACCAGAGTTTGACTACAGGAGTCTTCTTTTATATATATAGTCTATTTGATATTTGATTTGACTGATAAATTTTGAAGTCCAAAACGAAAAGGCCAAAAGACGGACAGTAGCCCGACATAAACCCCGAAAAAGTGGACACATTTCCTAGTTTGGGCCTGATTTCAGTCCATAAACCGACGTCTTTCAAACGATATGCGTGGTCCAAATACCTGAGATAAAAGACAGATAAAAGACGATACAGTGCTAGCTGTCTGGGAATCTTCATTGTACAATAAGAAAAGATGGGAAAGAATTTCTAATTTTTATGTTTACAGAAGAATAAAACAATATAAAAACTTCGTAATAAATAAAGATCCCGATGTAAATTATATCGGGTATCCAATAGAATATTATATCATATAATATTCTATAATGAATTTCATCCCTGAAACAGTCATCAAAGTCCAATAGATTATAACAGTGGTGTTACTCGTTAAACATATGGTATTTGTTGTTTCATAGCTTATAGCTTAAAACAATGATGAGGACTCCTTGAAGTTATAAGGAAAAAAAAGGGTGATACGACTTGCTAGAAGGCACCAGCGTGCTACCCGCGGGCTAACAAAAATTAACAGAAATCCGCCCCACAAAAAAGCCTGCACCTTTGCACAGTTTTTCGTTTTTTTCCACCTGAAACCGGGTTTCTACCCGGGTTTCGTAAACCGGGCCACAGCCCTAAGTAGGCCATGGTATTTTGAATTGGACCTTGCAAAAGCTAGAATACCTGGCAATGCTGTCCCCAGTGTCCCCATCCTCTTCTTGATGCAAACTGAGAAGCCCCCCTTTACTTTGTCTTTACTTATTTTGTGTGCTGACTCATTCCGAGTCAGCACACATATTATGTGTGTAAGTTAATGAAATCTTCTCGTGATGATACCCCTTGCTTCGCAGCTTATGGGAACGAGCCAAATCAGGATACTACCTCGAAATTTTCGAAACAAAAAATTCTCAAAAGAGGAAATTCTGCCTATCTCCCCAAGGTTAAGTCGTCAGCCGGACCCCTCTTTTTTAGCAAAAAAACTTCAAGGGATAGAGGGTTTAAAAAAATTCCTTAAAGTTATAAAAACACCATAATATTATAAAATAAATGTTAATTTATCTTTGAGTGCCAATCAGGTTTCGCTAACACGCTGCGAAGTATTTTTATCAATTTTTAAAAAGCTCGTTTCAACACTGCGCTTATGGTAGGAAAAATTAATTTAACGAGAGTGTAGGGACTTAATTTGTGAGCGAGGGTGTAGGGACTTGGGGGTAAGTCCTACAAAAAAAGTCAATGTCAAGAATGTATGATTTGTATCACTTTTTCTTCTGATCGACAAAAAAAGAAAAAAAATTCTATCCGTTAAAAAATTGCGCGATTTGCAGTGAGACACGTAGCGCCATTAGAATACACAAAAAACGAGGGGGTTGTTCTTAATTTCGTGGTGGGTACTGTATCTCCCAAATGGTAAGAGATCGAAATCCAGTCTTTTCACCATTGATACCGCCTTAAATTTCTGAAAAAAGAACATATGTTCCTGATTTTTTACGACCCTTTCCGGATTACTTTTTAAAATTGACTTCCCGCAAAACCGGACCACTTGAGTGGGAAACTTCTTGTTAAAGTTGTATATTTGTTGTATTCTTTCTTTAAATATAATTATTTTTTTTTATATTTTTCCCTTTAGAACATGATTGATCAGTGTTTTATGATAAAACTGTTATCCAATGGAAAAAGAAGTTGCAATTGATATTCTAATGGATATTCTATGGCTCAAAATGTGTGGAAAACCAAAAATTCTAAAAGAATCTAGTTACATATTCTAAACGTAGTTAAGATAGACTCATGGAGTGCGGGTTTGTACTGAATAGCTTTTACATCGGGTTTATACTTTTTAAGTTTACACCCACAACATAGGGGAAAATAAATGCCGCGATCCATTTTTCATAAGCGAAACCATGTCTGATCCCGTGTAGGCACGTTGACATTAAGAGACATGAATTAAAAAGTGTAAGCAAAAGTAGATATTTTAGGAGGAAAAAACTAATTAATAATATTTTACTTGAATAAAATTCAAAATGGCAAAATTATCAAAAAATTCAAACCCTCTCAAATGACCTAACATTTATTTGTATTTTCTTTTTGTAATGAAAAGGGAAATTCCATTTGTTAAGCTCAGAAGACGTCTGAACGTTAAAAAAACTGTTATTTGTTTACCCCTGTTTCCGCTTACCCCTCTTTGATTGTTCGAGAAGTCAAAAGTGTTTATCAGTTTGCAGTAGCCCATTTTCTGTGGTAACGGAGGTTGCGAAAATAAAGATCTGACTCAAGTTTTTCAGATTTAATTTAATGTTAGGTTATTTGACATTATTTGGTGCCTTAACCAGGATAGTGTTTCTGGTGTGTGTCAACATCGAGAAAAGGTGACGGTTCTGAACCTGATTGAGACAGGCAAATCTCAAATTATCGTTTTTTTGCGTCACCACGTGGCGGTCCATCATCCGCTCTCACCTGCATTCATCTACTTCCATAAGCAGCATCGGTAATCATCTTTAATTGGAGCCATTATTATGAAGATCTGTAAGTCTAAAACTCTTTTTCAATGGTAGATCTATCATGTTTGCCAGCATTGAGGACTGGTGGAAGGGTTGTTGCAGCCCTATTAATAGAAAGGCTCGAAAACATATTTGCAAATTAAGAAATGGAACAAGCTTGAAAGATTCACGAACTTGAGAGCAAGCTAGTTTAGCTAAAGGCCCATTATGATGTGCTGGAAGAAACAGATCAGCAGAAAATTTTGACGAGCGAGGAAGATTTACAGCGGGAATTTGGAGCAACTTATGTTGAAAATCATCAACTTATGTTGAGTCATTCAAGAAGCTAGAGATCTCTGTTTTTATAGAATCAATGTATTACGTCGTCCAAATCCAGACGCTGATTTTCACCCTCCAGCACCCAGCTATTCCTTCTCGTAGGATGAGTCGTCTGAAAATCGCCTTGCCGCGCTTTAATGGCGATATTCTTCTATGGCAGCCGTTCTAGCAAGCAATTTGTTGCGAAGATCGAAAGCGACGAATATTATAAGGATCCATCAACCGCGGGTTATTTTTGTAATGCATTTAAAATTAAATTTAAATTATTTGCATTTAAGTTATGAGCAATAAAAATAAACTGACTTTATATTTTTCAACCCTTTTACGCCTGACGGGACATTTTTGGCCCAGTACTGAATTCGAGAGAAATCCGGGAACGAGCGAGAATGGAGAGACTCTGTCACGGGACGTAGCTTAAAGCGCGGTTTTTCTCCATATTTGCCCTACCGATTTTGACGAAAAAGCCTGTGCAGTGAATTTGGTCACTTGGTAGTGCGGTGACCGAAATTTACTCGGTTCGGACAGTTGGATAATGAATCAAAGTGAAAATCGCAAACGGGACAGTAATGTCCCGCTAGACGGTTAAACAGGGGGAAAAACGCCTAAGTGTCCAAGGCGCCCCACGACTGACGGGACATTTTTGTCCCGTAAAGTCAAAACACGGGGAAAACACGGTCCCCGAGAGGAGAAGCTCACCGCTCCCTCATGTTCTCCTTCAGGCACGGGAAAAAGGAACTGATGTTCGATGGGCGGCCACCAGTAATGGTGGCGCACAAACGCCCCTGCCTCTTGTACGTTTTTATCTCTGAACTCGGATCGTTCGTCGTGCTAGACCTGACTGGCGCTTCAAACGGAGGAAAGAATTAAAAATTATCCCTGTAGCTCCTAATGCATGCTCGATCCCGCTAGTTAAGCAACTATTGATAAGGAAATGTGATCCTTTTGGCCAATGCAAAAACAAGACTAATCGTGCTCATCTTCTTCGACTGTGTATTTACAGGTTGACCAGAAATGAGCAATAGGAAGAAGAGCAAGAAGAACGGCTCGGGGCACGAGGAGGAAGACCCGAAGCACCCTAAAAATGACCCAAGGACCAAAGTTACGCAAAAGCAAACAGAAAAGATAAAAAAGCTAGCTCTTAGGAATCGAAAAGATTCGACGCCAGATCACAATCCAAAAGATGCGAAAAGCCGGAGAAAACGCAAGCGCGAGGCGCAAAAGGCGGAAGAGGAGCTAAGGGAGCAAGAGCGCAGGGCGCGCCAGAATGAACCAGTTGTTGAGCCTGGCAATGAGATTCAGAACGAGGTTCTTGAAACCGTTCCTGAAGGGGAAAATAGGATTGAACCCCCGGTCCTGGATCTGGTTGACTCGCCAGATTCGGACAAAGACGTTGAATATAAATCAAAGCCGAGGCAGCGGCTGTCATCGTCAAGTGAAAGTGGCTCTGACGTTGATCGCAGACGCAAAGCTGAGAGAACGCCGAGCCCGAGTGGCTCTGACGATGATTATGAACGAAAAGCTGGGGCCTCGTCGAGCCAGAATAGCCAATCCGGTGAAAGCCAGAGCGGCTCTGAAGACGAGAAAAGTGATTCGCTGAGCGACCGACTTCGTAAAGAATCTGAAAGAGATGCAATGTGTGTGAGATTGGAATTGGACGAACTTGAAAAAACAGCGCCTTCAGTCAAGATAATGAGGCGATACTGGGAGAATTCAAAGCCAGGTCCGCTGAGCAGTAAGCCCGGTATGAGCAAGGCGATCGTCGAGCGCAGTACTAGCAAGGCAATCGTCGAGCCCAGTACGAGCGAGGCAATCGTCGAGCCCAGTACGAGCAAGACAATTGTCGAGCCCAGTACGAGCGTGGCGACTAAAAGATCGAGATTTGAAGTAGTTGACTTGAATCTTTTACGTGACTCCTCACTACCTAAAAGACGCAGAACCCGAGCTTCAATAGAAGTTGAAGAGGCACTCAAAGAGAAGGCTCGACAGGCCGCTGAAGTTTCAAGGAAACATAAGAGGCGAATCCAGGAACCGGAGACGCTAAGAGTCGGGAAAGCGAGAGACCCAAATCGCCCCGCAAAGAAAGTTAATTCTGATCATGCCAAGCTTAATATGCAGAAAAAAGCTGACGCAAAGAGAATTAGCGAAAGCGAAGCAATAAATCGGCTCTATAGAGAAGTGAAAAACTGGAACGATGGCGATCCCAGTCACGGAAGCGGCAACTTCCAAGAAAAGCCATTTCCTTTCACGGTCCGTCCCAGTGAGATCGGAGTGAGGACGGATTTTTTTTAAGCACAAAAAAGTCTGGGAACCGATCGATATCTTTATGATGATGTTCAGCACACCAAGCGCCGATGGAATATACATCGATGAAGTTGATCGTATCGTAGACTCGACGAACGATTATATCAATGAGAATTGGCCACTTGTACGCGGTCAACCACCGGCGAGGAAGGTTGGCGGCCAACCCGAGGGTGCGCGGGTTGGACCGATGGCTGACGTAGGCAAATACGTTACAAGGGCGGAATTACTATCGTTCCTGGGCCTGAATTTTCTGATGGGCTATCATCGTTTGCCCGAGGTTGATCTTTACTATGAGATAAACCCGACACCGGTTTCGGACTCGGCTTATTTCCGCAGGCAATGACGCGAGATCGATTCAAAAGTGAAGTGCTTCAAAATCTTTAGCCGATGCGACAGTGAAGGCTACACTTACGCATTCGAAATCTATCAAGGCCTGAGAGAGAGTGAAAACCACGCTGCTCAAGCTGGTAGAAGTGCCGAAGAGACCGTCTTCGATCTGTGCAAACCCTTGAAAGGCAAAGGGCACATAGTCGCTTTTGACCGGTTCTTTTCGAGCATTCCTCTCATTGATCGACTCCACGGCATCGGTGTCAATGCCGTTGGAACGATAAAGAAAAGCAAAGCAGATCAGCCGATTCTCTTTGAAAGCGATCTGAGACAAGACCAATTCGTTGGCAGAATCGGAGGCCCAAAAAAAGGTCCCCGTAAAGCAATATTTATGTGGCACGACACCAAAACCTTCCGAGTCATTTCTAACTATCACGGCTCGGATTTGGTTGAGATGAAGCGGAAGCAAAAAGACGGCAAGTACAAGATGAAAACTTGTTCGAAAGCCTTTGCCGATTACGGAAAGTACATGGGCGGCGTAGATACGGCCAATCAGCTGCGGTCATACTACGAGAGGGACCGAAGGTCCAAGAAATGGTGGCACAGACTTCTCTTTTCCCTTTTGGAGACCACCTTAGTGAACAGCTGGATCTGTTACAAGGATTTGGTGAAACGCAATATGGCGACCGGGAATAAAAAGGGAGAGCCCCACAAATTACTTCACTTTAAACGCAGTGTGACGATGAGCCTTCTCGCACGCGGTTTAAATTCTGAGAGGCAACGAGCCGGGAGGATCGGGAGATTGGCGCCCAAGATTCATCCCAGTGCTCAAGTGAAAAATAAGAGAAGGAAAAGTAATCTCAGCGTTGGAAAAGAGCTGCGCTTCGAGAATGTTGGCATTCACATACCGATCTTCTCTTCGAGAAGAGGACGGTGTGAATGGTGCCAGAGTCACCGAACCAGGACGGTGAGAGTGGCCGAGAAAGGAGACACGCGAGGCTTGGAATCGAGACCTTTCTCGAAGTGCCAAACTTGCGGAATTCATCTTTGTCTCTCTAAGAAACGTAATTGTTTCAAAGAGTTTCATGATACCAAGTATTGCCAGCCCTCTAATGCGGAGGAGCCTATATACGGCTCGGACTCCGATTCGGCTCAAGATGATTGCGCTGGAGAAGAGGATCCGCAGCCATATAATAGCTCATCCTCATCGGACTCGGACGATAGTTTCTATTGTAATGACCGTAATTTTCGTGATGATTATGAAGCTGATCGAGATGTAATTGAAGGAAATTGAAAATACACGAAATTTAAACTGAAAATACAAATGCCTCGTGTTCTTTATTGAGTCGCACACCCCCAAGTAAGGCCGCCGGAGTATGATAAAATTGCTACGACTGCCTGAACGGGGGTGAGTGACTCGCGAGTCTCCGGGCATAGGGCGGGCGGGTGGGCCCGGAGACCTCGGCCTTGGTGGCGGCTGGCCATGATGATTGAGCCATTTTTTAAACCACAATGAAATGCTTGATACATTCTTCGCTAGTGGTTGTTTCGTTGTTCCGCGCCAAGCGCTAGTGATCCGTTCACAATTGACCATACGCAGATGGTGCAGCCCTCGGGCTGCACCTGCTGAGGTTGAAATGCTCGCAACCGTTGTGGGACCCGGTTGAGCTGGAGCTACCCCTGCGTATGGCCGTCGTGGCATGAAAGAGTTGTCACGGCGGCCGGAACGGGGGTGGCTATCAGCGAGTCTCCGGGCATAGGGCGGGCGGGTGGGCCTGGAGACTTTGGCCTTGGTGGCGGCTGGCCATAGCGACAATAGAACTGAAACGTTTGCTGGAAATGTTTCGGCCAAATAACCAAAATGAAATGTTTTATACATTTTTCGCTTCAACGAAGTCTTGACCATACGCAGATGGTGCAGCCTGAGGCTGCACCTGCTGAGGTTGAATTGCTCGCAACCGGTGTGATGCCCGGTTGAGCTGGAGCTACCCCTGCGTATGGCCGTCGTGGCATGAAAGAGTTGTCCCGGCGGCCGGAACGGGGGTGGTCTCCCGCCTGACGGGACATATATTCGATCATAACGATGCCTCTCGCCTGACAGGACATAAAAGTCTGACCGTTGCGATCGGTGGCGACTGACGGGACACTCATTTTCCCTGAGTCTACCGACTGACGGGACCAGTGCGTCTTATCTTTCCGGAAAGATAAGATAAGATAAGATAAGATAAAATATTTTTGGTATCTTTTCTATATCTTCTATCTTGCCTTAAAAATTGCTAAAAAAAAGTATCTTTATCTTCAGGCTGGGGCGAAAAACCCCAAAGATACAAGATAAGATACAAGATATTTTATATTTTACCCCCATCTAGTGATGGAAATTTGAAATTCGAACATTGAACATCAAAATTCAACTTCTGTCTATATCTTAAGTCAAGTAGTAAAACTCAAAATTCAACCACATGCCACTCGTAGCTTTGCGTACCCACTTTGCCACTTGCGGTGGCGCTGTAAGTCACGCATATGATTAATTGAGTATTTGACATTTCAACAAGTTGAATACTTTACGTTATAGCGAAGTGAAAATTTGCCATTTGATTACCACGCGAAATTTGTATCCAGGGATTGTGAGCGGTGTTCTTCATTTGTTGCCTATTTTTATTTTATTATGATGGCGTACGTCAGTTGTTTTTTTATTTTTTAAAAATTCAAAGTTCTGAATTGGGATAACGTTTTAATAAATCTGCACCTTTTTAATAATTTAATAACTTTTTTCGAGTTTTTTATTAATGAGGGAATATTTTTTCTGATGTCGATTGCTAAAATGGCACAAAGAGAATCCAGACAACATTAGGTCTCTCAATTTTCTATTAAATTAATTCCCCACCCTACTGCGCATGCTTCTTCCCATTAGTGGCTATTACTAGCGTGTTTGATTTTTACTTGATTTAAAGAGCAATTATTATTTTTTAAATTTCAAAAACGTTTGTGCGACACGGGGTGGTAGTTTACTAGTACCATTTCCCAGGTTTTCTTATATGATGTCTTTCAGAAATAACTGTTTATCTTATTTCGATTTAATGATATAATGAGTGGAGAGAAGCCCCACTTAGCTACTTGAGTGAATTGAGTGCATTGACTTTGTTTAAGGTTCATTTAAAATTCCTATGAGGTTTAAGTTCTAAGTTAACGATAATGGGTGAAGCTAGTGCAGTCTTATGAACGTGGAGACGGGTAAGAAATCCCTATTTAAATGATCCCTGTAAAATGGCAAATGCCGAGGTAAATGCTTACAAAATTTACACTCGTCATCAACTAATTTGTCTCGATAATTACATTCAATATGGAAATAAAATCTTGAAGGCCGACATTCGATGCACTTTTTCGTGAAAGAAAATGTAGACTGTAAACTGTAGACACTGCAAAAGAGTTGCAGTGTTGAATAACATTTAATAATTAAGAAAAAAATGGAGTATCTTGTATCTTGTATCTTATCTTATCTTATCTTTTAGTAATTTTGGAAAAAGCAAATCTATCTTATCTTATCTGATTTTTTTCAAGATACTATCTTTTATCTTATCTTTTTTTCCTAAATTTTGGGTTATCTTATCTTTATCTTATCTTTGAGAACTTTAAAACAAAGTATCTCTATCTTCAGGCTCCAAAAAAAAGATAGGACGCACTGGACGGGACATGTCTGGCTAAAAAATGGGTTCCGACCAAGCCTGACGGGACATTCCTGACGGGACAAATCTGGCTTGACCATGAATTTCTTTGATCTGAACTCTGAAATTTTATGAGCCGTCTACCGACACTTGGGAAAGACTCTGGCCCAAGAATCTTTTCGATCGCGACATTACTTTTGTCTCGGTCGATAAAGGGTTAACCTGATAAAATGTCCATATGTCTTTCTTTTGTAAGGTCAATGGCACGCAAATGCCGGAGGCCTTCTAACACAGTAGCAATGTGCCCTCTTATTGTTCACACCCGTACGAGTGCATGTCCTCGTTTCACCCCTTAATTGTTCACACCCTCCTCCCTATCTATCTCGTTGACCTCATTTTTTATTCTAACTTTTTACACGTAGAATATCAAATCCCTTGGCGGTCATAAAATCGACTGACCTCGGAAAATTGATATAATAGTCGTTCATTTTTATATGAAGAGGGCCAGTCTGTGGCCATTTCATGGACACGGTGGGTTGTGCTTCGTTGTAGTTTCTTCGTAAATTAAAATACACCAGCTCAACCAACTTACAAGCAGTTGTCACCTCAATTGTTACTCGCTAGTGTTCAATCTGTTCGACGAATATTCACGCCGTGCCCCAGTGTCAGTTCTAGGTCATCACCTCTCTAGCCGCCACCGTATCTACAAGCCGTCGTCCGCTACATTCCAGAGGCCTTCCCCACCACTACTTCACTAGCACCACCACCAGAGGGCCCCCTAAAGAGGACCGCACCATCCGGCCGCTACCACGACATCACCCACCACTAGAGGTCTCCCATTGACGTCACCATACACCACTACTACTCCCCCTTACGGAAAAATGTCGTTTGAACTGTAAGTCGCTCCCTATGATGTGTCTCTCTTTTAAGCAAAAAGTCAATTGTAAACTTCTGTCGTTGTTTTGTACTCTGTATTGAGAATATAGCTACGGTCAATATTCTCGAGACAGAGCTAGGTGACGGCCAGAACTTTACAATATCTAGCAGAGATCAACAAGTTTAACTATCTTTTGGTTCAACTGGACCCAAGAGTTTTGTTTCCTGTCGCAGACTTAACTCCATCCAACGAGAACTACTTCGTTTTAGTGGATCTCCTTAAAGAGAGATATGGAAAAAACCGAAAGTGTTCGCAGCTTAAATGAGGGCCTTATATAATCTGCAATAACCGGTGTAAGGCGCGCTTCTGGACGAGGAAGTCGCGCTTACAATAATTAATTATACGCAAGCAAATTGCCGATCTACAATTTATTAAGTTCACACACATAGGATACACAAACAGACTAATAGGTTGAAATGATACTCGCACGCACACGCTCACCGGCCTCTCCTTATGCATGTGAGGGTGCGTGTTTATATACCAATTGTGTGCAAGAGAAGACATAGGGATAACTTCAGAGTCCCGAAAGGCTTTGATACATCGAAAGGCTTTGGTATATCGAAAGGCTTTGGTACATCGAAAGGCTTTGGTACATCGAAAGACTTTGGTACCTCGAAAGGCTTTGAGAGCTCTGAGACGTCTTGTATAAACAGAGTCGTCATCATAAAGTGTCTGGACAGAGAGGAGGGGGAGAATGAACATCTGTACAGTAGCCAGCGCATGCGTAACTCAGCGTGCACAACTTAGCGCATTACAAACCTCCATCATATAGAAGACCCGCCCACGGGTCTACGCTGAGTTACGTTAGACAATAACTACATGGGAAATTAAAGGGGGAATACCACAGTACATGTTCGATAAAATAAAGGTAGCATAAGAGGACATAAGTAGAGAGAGAGAGAATAAGAGAGAGAGAAAAAAAAAAATAATAGTAATAAGGTAAGAGAAAAACAAAACAAAATCAAAAAATAAAAAAAAAATAAAGAAAAGACATACAAAACAAAAAAAAATGTTGGGAGAAAAAAAAATACACTAACCGTCGGCATTGCGGTATTTTCAGGGATCTAAAACTACTGATAATTAAAGGGAAGGACGTCGTCTTCGATGTTGATCGCGTGTCGATGTGTCCGTTGATCTCCTTGCAGATCAAAGCCGTCGCTGGGGAACATGAAGTTTGTCAAATCCATATCCGTTTGTGGTTGGCTTGAGGCTCCATTTCCGTTCAAATTTCTGCATTGCTCTGGCTTGCCGTCTTGGCTTTTGGTATACTATTTATCGTCAATGAACTCTTCTTCCGCTTTCCTGATTCCAACAAAGCACCTATGACATCCATGGCCAATAGACAGCATTGGGGAAGGGATCTAGTTTGTAGCGATTCATCTAGGCTTCTTTTGTTTCTCGCGCTCATGAAGGTTCCTTAGGCATTGGTGATTATTCCACATTTCAATAATTAACTGATTACCATTTATAAAATTCCGTTTTAGCATCGTTGAATCCTTGCCGTTGTCTTTTTAACTCCTAAATGTCCTGCGTACGGACTGTCTTGAAATCGTTTTAGAATTTTCTCTTTTAAGGATTCCGGTACCAGGATACTTCCGGCAGATGTTCCAAGGAGACCGTTGCCAAGTTCAACGATCTCTTCTTCATCGTTGTACACATTGTCTTCATCTGTCTGATACCCTTGGTCACCGTCTCGGGGGCTGTCGTCGATTGCATTATCCATAATCGACGTATCTATTTTGGCTTCTTGATTAATTCGTTGTTCGCGCGCTTAAATTTCTTTCTGTTGCCCTTGTCCTTCTGCAAAGTTTATGATGTAAACGCGAAAATCTCTGGCGGATCGCTCAGGTGGCGTTTCTTTTCGTCATCTCTTCTAGTCAAGCGTCTGGCGCTCATGACGAAGTCATATCCTTGCAGGCATGAAGCCCATCTAGCTAATTTTTGCTTTAATTTTCAATTTATCTCTATATCTCTCAACGGCTTGGTGCTCAAATTTGTCCGTACATTCGGTTAGACTCGTTTACTACATCCACTATAGCTTTCGTATTTTCTTTGGTCCATTTTTTTTTTTATTTATTATCGTATCGATGGAAGTGAAAGCAACGACGACTTCGTTTACGCCGTTTCTTGTGCATTGGCTTTTTACCGATAAAATAACACCATAATATTGTCGCATCTTTATGAATAAGAAATCCTCGCGATGATTCCGGATAGCGTAAAATTGGTGGATTTATCCGACACTTCCGAAAATTATGTAATTTTCTTTTCTTCTCGGGCCCCTTCACGGTCTTTCTTTCCGTGGCAATATCTCTTTAAATGTACGTTTCAGCAAAAAAATTTTCATTGTTATCTCTGGCGAGACCGAGAGAACGTTTTTGAATTGGATCAAATGGTTCAGTTCTTTAAATATTTTTTTTTTAAATCTTTCTCCAGTATATGAGAGGTTCATTTTTGATTTCTTGTTACTGTTTTTTTTCACTTTTTTTTCTATTTCTTTGTTTGACTAAATTTCTACTTCTAAGCTATTATACACGATTATACACTACTTAATTTACTACTGTAAAGCTAACTAGCTAACTAACTACTATCCTCTCCAGTACTCTGCACTGCTGTTGTAGCTAATTGTTTTATTATATCTTTGAGGTTGTTGATTTCCTCGGTGTTTTTCTCATTTTCCTTGGAGATCACCGTAACAGCAGAAGACAAATCTTTACTTTTTGCAATTTTCCTGATTTCTACTATCTTTTCACATTCTTCGGCCATTTCGATGGCCTGTGCATATGTTGCATTGTGAATATTTGCTCTATTCCATACTAAATCGGATATTGCTGGTTTTAGTCCGTTAAGTAAAACATCCTTTTTCGCTTCGTCTCTCAGAAATGTTACTGTTGCATCTGCGCTTGTCGCTGCATTTACGCCGAATGCAATTTTATAATAGTCATCTATTCTAATTCTAAAATCTCTGACTCTTTCAGTATCTTCTTGTTTGAGATATTTCAGTTGTTCCTTCTTTTTGCCTATTGTAGTGTTATCTGCCAAACCTTCCAGTATACTAGTTTTCCATCTTTGGTAATTTGCTTTCTGGGCTTGTGTCAATGAGTCGTTAAAATTTTCTGCGGATTTGACCATTCGTTCTTGAAATAAACGAAGTTTTTGTGCGTTGTTCCATCCTGCATTTGTAGCTATTCTTTCTGCTATTTTGAACCATTCTTCGATTGCTAATTCGTTCTCGATTTCTCCTGTAAAGTTCGGGATTTCTGTCTTTGCTGTTTGTGCGTTCAATAGTCCTAGTCCTGTTTCTAAGATTGTAGCTTGTCGGTCTACTGCTTGTCGCCAAGCATTTACTGTTGCTTGAGTTAATGCCATTTCGTCTTCCAAAAAAAAATGTTGAGGTACTAACGATTGTACTTGCTTTTGGTAGATTGGTATGATGAAAGAGTCATTTCGACAGCTCTTTCTGTTGTGATGTGATGATACTGCTTTCTCGAAACCGGAGAGTGCCTTTGTTACTCTCGCGGTAAAGGTTTGCCTGAAAGAGTCACTTCGACAGCTCTTTCAGCAAGGTCCTTTCGAATTTATCTGGTCAGATGAGTGATGGACTAACAGAGTGCCTTTGTTACTACTGTTGTCTAGAAGGATCGAAAACTGGCACGTTCACCAAATGTAAGGCGCGCTTCTGGACGAGGAAGTCGCGCTTACAATAATTAATTATACGCAAACAAATTGCCGATCTACAATTTATTAAGTTCACACACATAGGATACACAAACAGACTAATAGGTTGAAATGATACTCACACGCACACGCTCACCGGCCTCTCCTTATGCATGTGAGGGTGCGTGTTTATATACCAATTGTGTGCAAGAGAAGACATAGGGTTAACTTCAGAGTCCCGAAAGGCTTTGATACATCGAAAGGCTTTGGTACATCGAAAGGCTTTGGTACATCGAAAGGCTTTGGTACATCGAAAGACTTTGGTACATCGAAAGGCTTTGAGAGCTCTGAGACGTCTTGTATAAACAGAGTCGTCATCATAAAGTGTCTGGACAGAGAGGAAGGGGAGAATGAACATCTGGACAGTAGCCAGCGCATGCGTAACTCAGCGTGCAGAACTTAGCGCATTACACCGGAAGCTGATCTAAAAGGCCTCCGTGGCTTCAACGACCAAGTAGAATCTTATATCCGCGGCCTAGAGTATCTGGGAAAGCACCGGGATACCTATGACGATTTGTTGGTGTGCATTTTTTTAGATAAACATCCAGCTGATGTGCGGAAGAACGTTGTTCGCCAGCACAACCAAGACGAATTTACGCTCTACCAATTAAGAAACATTCTTAAGGAAGAAGTTCGAGTAATGGAGGCGGGACAGGTTTCAACACAGCCACCAAATCTATCGCAAGCAAGCAAGCAATATCCTTCTAGGTAATCCACTACAATGTTCAACAGGTCAAAAGCTCCATTGTGTCTTCTGTGACGCT
Organism: Daphnia galeata; assembly: GCA_030770115.1. Lineage (NCBI taxonomy): Eukaryota > Metazoa > Arthropoda > Branchiopoda > Diplostraca > Daphniidae > Daphnia > Daphnia galeata. The sequence continues at coordinate 7,020,181 of CM061123.1, read as the reverse complement.
GTCATCCCGCGTCTCAGTGTACCACAGTCTCTTCAATTGTAAGGATTCGCCAACTTCAAATAGCAACAAGAGTAGTGACGAATGCACGTTACTCGTGCTATGAAAGAGGGTTCACTTATATTAACCTTCGCCAATTCGAAAGTTCTAGAAAAACATGGAAAATTTAAACTCGTTAATTTTACAAAGGAAAACAGGAAATCACTTGCAGATAATAGACTAGTAAAAACCATGGAGAATATTGTTAACTTTGACCCTATGGTACAGCTGTTCATACGCTGAGTATATACTAGCAAAAGTAATAAATAGGACTAACAAACAGATAAAACACGCACTTGTTACTTTCTCTTTCTCTCGTAAAGACCTCCCTACACTCTTCTCCCAAAAACCATTTTCACTTCACTTCATTTTCTCCTATTCGCAACTTTATTCTACATTGTGTTCATCTATCCTTCTCATCGACCAGACTTTTTCATTGACTGGACTTTCCGAATTGACTTTACCAACCTTCCCTAATTGCCTTCAGCTGTGTGTTTTACACTTATAGAAATACAATGCGGTAAATTCTTATATCGTCTATAATTATATTTTGCATGTTAATAGAATAGGCTAAGCGCTTCAGGCTCGCGCCCAAACTATTACACAATCAAAGAAAGGAAAAGAATTGTTCAACATAAACGTCTATGCTTCAACTGTTTAAGCGCTAAGCACTAACGAAAGGATTGTAATTCTCGGACAGTATTCAAAATCTGTCGACGTATGCATCATGCCAGTCTACATGATTCTTCAAAAGCCAGCTGTGCAGCAACCTCTAACTTATGCTCATATTCAAGTGAATAGTTCAAATGTTCCTCAGAATGTAGCCGTTGGGTCATTCTACCAAGTATCGAATTTTTTCGTAGCGAAAAAATTTAGATTTGTTAGCTTCTTTAACCACGTGTGTACAAAAATGTAATAAAGTACTCCACCAAGGGATTTTTCAGTCCAACTAGAAGCCCGAAATTAATTATGTAAATTTAGCGTTTTTAATCATCTTTTTGCGTGTTTTTTTTTTGTTAATTGGGTTTTAGGGTTGTTACATACATAGGTAAAAAATATTTAAAATAGCGAAAAGAAAGAGAATTTTTTTCTCTTTCCGACGATATACTAGTGACCTCTAAAATATTTGGCCTCGTGTAGTAATTGACGTTTGAATATAAAAACTTTAACCGCCTGCGGACAAAATCTGGCTCTTGCACGGCACATCTCATGGGGATGCGCGAGGAGAGAGCATGAGGAGGTGAAAGCGCAATGCTAAAGAATATGGAGAAATATCGATATAGATCTTATTGCAATTGTCCCTGCGCGAAAAGCCAAAAGTCGTACGCAGCTTACAACAATGCGCACAACTGTGGCCTATAGGGGAACTAAACTTTTTTTTTTGCTTGACGCCAAGTATACTCACCATACTTTAACATTAAGCAGACGGATTTTACTCACGGCCATGCAATCTGCAATGTTTTGAAATTTTAAAAAGTAAAAAGTGATGTAGTTTTATGAGTATGGTAGTGGTAGCCGAGTGTCATATAAACTATCCGAATCTTGTAATGTGTTGAAAGATGTAACCAATAAGAGTAGAGGCAAAAAAATTAAATTGTCGTCTAAAAATACAAGCAGTTAAATGTGAAATGTTACTTTTATTAGGAAATTAAGAACAAGGTACAGTAATTGAAAAGTTAGCGAATGGGTACAACACTAGGGTTTGCATTACATAGGCAGCAACACACAAACACAATAGGGATAAATTTTTGGACGGAACCCAATCAACATCTTGTTCATTGTACAGATATGCTGGTTTACCTACAAAATATTTCCTACGTTACCTAACCATTGCAATGTTAATTTTCTTTTTTAATGATAAAATACCTGAATGAAAATGGTCTGAACATACATGTTGTACACCGTGGTATCTATTGAAATTCTGCCCAATAACAGCCTTCCAAGCTGAAATTCTTCTTTCCACTAACTGGACATCACATGAACGCCCTGATACCTTTTTCTTAGGTAATGAAAAAAAAGATAACGAACCTTTTCTTGAACTCTTATCGGATTTCCCACAAACACAACAAACTCGTCTAGTCATGTTATTTTAATAAGGTTTGAAAACTTGCAGAACTTAAATCACAGGAGAAAATGTCAACTGAAAATAACTGGCGATCCGTCTGCTTAATGTTAAAGTATGGTGAGTATACTTGGCGTCAAGCAAAAAAAAAGTGTAGTTCCCCTATAGGCCACAGTGGTGCGCATTGTTGTAAGCTGCGCACGACTTTTGGCTTTTCGCGCAGGGACAATTGCAATAAGGTCTATAGTAAATGATATAACTCTTAAACAAAAGGTGGGTGAAACTTGAAATTGTGTGTGGTTGTTGGCAACAACCATGTCTCCACACGATTAAAATTGGAAGTCAATCCGAAAGGCCATATTTTGTCCGCAGGCGGTTAAAGTTATCAAAAACTTGTCTAAGGGCACATTATTGTCTTTTTATTGTTCAATTAGTATTAAGTTATTTATTAAAATATAGTTGAAGATTAATTACTTGGTTACAATTAATGAAACAACAATTCAAAGACAAAAATTTGCCCTTTGACAATATGCTGTGTTTGTTCTCCGGGGGGATGAAGGCCAAAAACAACAAAAAATGGCCTGAAATATTTCTGAATTTTCAATCGTTAATAACTAAGTTGTCGTTAATAACTAGGCTTATTTCCCTGACGGGAATCTATTGAATTTCAGGCGAGATGTAGTTCTCATATTGATACATGTTTTTATCTATTCACCACATATTATTTAAGCATAGTTGGGCTCGAAATCAGATCTAAATTTTTTCATTCTTAAATTTATGATTGAAAATCGCAATTTTTTGAAAATTGCGCCTTTTGCAACATTGCCTATTTCTAAAAAAATGCTTGTCTTCTCTCTACCAGTGATAAAAACTTCTTGTAAAAGAACAAACTTTATATTTAACCATATTTTACCTCAATTGGAAACTCAAAACACGTCCTACCACAAACTCACTGGTTTTCGAGAAGACAAGCGTCATATTGAGAAATTGGCAATGTTGCAAAAGGCGCAATTTTCAAAAAATTGCGATTTTCAATCATAAATTTAAGAATGAAAAAATTGCATAAACAAGATGAATTTGGTATTGAAGGATAGGGAATTAAATAAAGTTTCAATTCATTCAATTTCTGGACCAATTTATAGGGTAATTTTCTGAATTACGAACGAAAAACCTCTTTTTTTACTATACCCCCGAGAGGCGATCGGCCTACTAACCTAGCGAACCTGGTGGGGAGTCTTGGGACCCTTTATTTAACACCCGCCGGTCTTGGGGATAGCCGAGAGTGTACCTTTCCTATTATATCGTGGTATGTCCGCCTTCGAGATTTGTTTGCCTCTTTGACCTCACTTCGGTTAGTTTAGGATACGTTAGGGCGGTTAGGCTAGGTTAGGTTACGTTAGGCTAGGTTGGGTTAGATTACGTTAGGCTCGATTTGGTTAGGTTCTTTTACTTTGTCATTTTTTAAATAAAAAAGTTTTCTACCATTGGTGAGCTAAGGGCTGTCAAGTCAAAACAATGAGGCCAGCAGCAGACTAACAATCAGAAATTTTGGAAAGAAAAAAAAACAAATGACACACGATAGCCGCGTTCACCATTTCTTAACAAACACTAATTAATTAATAAACCTAACCTTTCATCCCCCAAAATACCCTATGGCATACAGTTTCACATGGAGAATCCAACTGTTGCAAAATTTCCCCAAAAAAATGAAAACCCGCGACACAGGAGGGTCCCCCAATTTTCCAACCTGAAATCAACCAATCCCAGCCCGACTTTAACGCGCGTAATTTGATTTTCGATCAAAAAAAAAATATATAAAATCAACTAAAAATTCTTGTTTTGTGGATTTCCACCCCAGACACGTAGTTGGATGCGGGGAATCTAAAAAAAATTACTTGAAATCGATAAAATGTCCTATTTCCACGGGAAAATTCTGCCCAATTTCAACCAATGGCAACCGGGCTGGAATCCCAGGGGAAGCAATAAACAGTTTGGGGCCCATAAACACGGCAATAGCCTTCTAGTTTACTGAAGTAATCTCTCAGGGATAAGTATGTAGTATGTTGGAGTAACTTCATGCTTGGGATAGGCTATTTCGGCTGAAGCCAGGTCGCACCTGTTCAACGCTGGCTGGTGGACAATTGGGTCAACTATGAGCCACAAGCCCCTCCCCCCTTGAAAAGTCCGATCGCACATTACTTTGTGTATTTAGGTCTTATAATAAAGCTATAATAGCCTTTTTTTGTTATTCGACTGAGTGGATTTTTATTGCATTACAATTATATGAAAGAACCAAAAAATTTATAAATTTTCGTGTCGAAAGTCGTGGTTGTCCCAGGATTCGAACCAGAGTACTTCCGCACTAAAAGCCGTTGATTGATAGAATTAGTGGTTAGTAATGGTTGGAATTTAATTACTATTTCGGTTCACAGGGGGCACTCACGAAGGTGCGACCAGCCCTGCAATTGGCTGTTAAGAATTTTGCCAAAAGGCACTAAGCTCCTCCTGCTGGTACGGAAACGGCTTCATTCGAAATGGTCTCTTAAAAAATGTTACTCCACCTTATTTATACACCATGGCAATAAGGTCTATAGCGACCTTTTTCCGGATTTAGAAATGAAGTGTGCACGTTACTGACCTTGTTCGACAGGTGAATCGCTTGTTTAAAAAAATTATAACAAAAGACCAGTTCAAATCCAGTTTAAAAAATTATTTATTCCAAATTGAAGCTGATTTACATTTAAACTTGAGATTTAAAGATCTTCAATGTATTATCCGTAGCCCCACTTATCATTACTGAAGGATTTGACCAGTCGGCGCACAGAATTTTGCCTTCGTGTCCAGTCATGTCGTACAAAGGGGCTTTCGGACTGAAGAAAGAGAAAATGTTTTTGTCAAATTTATTAATCATTTATTAAATTAAATACTTGCCTTCTACTATCCCACAATTTCAAAATGTTATCGTGGCCACCAGACACGAATAATCTTTCATGTGTGGCAGACCAACAAACTGTTGACACCCATCCAATGTGTGAGGTAAATGTAGCTTTCACAATAGATCCCTCTGTAAATTTATTTTAAAATCTATGTAGAGGAAATTGAAAGAGTTTACGGCGTAAATGACATACCTTGAGATCGGGCATCATACATCCGGATGTGACGATCAGCTGAAGCAGTGACCAGAGTTTTGTTCAACGGAGATCGTGAAATGCAGAAAAAGGATTTGTTTCCAACAATTTCTGATTTCAACCCTCCTAATTCAGCATCCCACAGTTTTATAGTGTGATCCCAAGAAGAACTAAAAATTTCATTGTTTTCAGTCCAAACAACAGAAGATACAGCTTCCTTGTGGCCAGGCAGAGTCATTAATGGTGTCTGTTACATATTTCCATGAATTAGTTTGGTAGCTTAATTTAAAAGACAAGTGCTGTATGTTTTGCAATGAGAAAAGCAAATTAAACAGTTATTTCTTTAAAAACAACATACTTACACGTCTAAGTGATTTTCCAGAACTTATGGAGTATCCTTTTTCCTTTTCACTATCATCAATTTCATTTGATGAATTTGAATCAGAAGCTTAAAACAGTATTTTTTATTAATTAAAATTTAAGTTTAATAAATGAAATTAAAACCCAAAAATTTGTTCATAAGGATTCTTACTTGCAGCCCAAATTTTAAGCATATTGTCCCAACCTCCAGTAGCAAGGAAGGATGCATTCTTATCAACATCCACACATTCAATGGAACGTTCATGTCCTCTTCCAATGTGAACGCATTCAATTGCATAAGTTTCAAGATTCATTTTCCACAACATAACTGTTTGATCGTGAGAAACACTACACCAAAAATTTAAAAATTTGCAACCAATTTACATTGCGATGACAGTAACCGTAAATACCTTGCAAAAGTCGCGGATGATCCTGTTATTTCAATCCATCGAACTCCTTTGATGGGGCCACAATGTCCTGGAATGGTTGACTTATGAGTACCATCAGTCTTCCAAATATGCAAGGTATTATCATAACATCCTGTTAAAATCCTAAAAATTCCAGTGAGTACATCCTAATTCATCTTAAACAACAGTTGTATCAAATACCATTCTTTGAAACAGTGTGAAGCACTGACCCAGTCATCATGATTCAAACTATCTTCAGGTTCTGGAGCAGGAAATCTTTCAAGGTATTCTACTTCAATTGTGACTTCAGTATTAATATCTTTCAGTTTTAGATGTTCAAAAACTGGAAGTCTCACAAATTCTCCGCATATTAAAAAATCAAAATCTACTTCATCCCATCCTGACTCGTGAGTCTCTAAAAATAAAAAAGGATTAATGATAAAAATGCAAATCGTAATAATATATTTATATTTATATTTCAATCAATACCTCTTAGCAAATTGTTTACCAACACACTAAGTGAGTCTGCTTTTATTCCAGAGGGGATTGTAAATGGAGTTTCAGGGAGAGCGTATCTGTCACCAGAAAGAAGTTCAGGAATATTGTGTACAATACACGTGCTAAAAAAAAGGTAAGAAGTCGTACTTTTCCTGTTTCGTTACAAATCTCACTTGAATCTGACATTCGTCATTTAACATGCTTCTTTTTAAAGCTGCCATAGCAAGAAATTTTGTGAATGTGTGATTTGACAGGTTTGAAATCGTTAAATGTATTTAATATTTAATCACTCGTATTTTAAATATTAACTGATCGGGTGACTGTTCTGATGACACGTGTTCTTACGGTCGTCTGCAAATCTCAAAACTGCCCGTAGACCTGTAGTGGATCAAGTAAATCGTGTAAGTGTTTCCGTGGAACCAGAGCTGGTGGAACGGTGATTTGTGGAAAAACACCGTGGAACCACAGACAAAGAGGAGAAAGCAGAAAGGACAGTGACAGTGTAGTCCAACTCAAGTTGGGCTGCACTTGTGCACACGTTTGCGTGACTGCTGCGCCACTTTTTCTCTTGCTGTCAACCCTATACAACTAGCGCTCATGGTGGCGGAAGGGCATAAACTCTTTGCACTTGTGTGAACGGTTGCACTTGTTCGAAATTTTTTATTTTATAACATCAAGTGCAGCCCAACTTGAGTTGCTAAAATTTCAGATCAAAATGAAGAGAAAGATGAGGATTGAGGAGAAAAAGGCAAAATGCTGAAAGTAAAAGAAGAGTAGTCCATCAAAGAAAAATTGATCAGTATGGAGAATGTATAGCAGGTCTTATTACCAAAACATTTAAAATTAATAGTGATGCATAGAATTTGCAAGTTGGGCCTCAACTTGAGTGTAGTCGGACTGTCGGAGCCATGACATTGAGCTCTATCCCTCTGGTGTAGTGTATACCCGTGGTATACCTTCTACCATGACCTCCTTCTTCTTGTCAAAAGTGTCGGTTTTAGGAATGTAGTTGGCGCTGCTAAACAACGTAGTCGAGATTGTTAGGGCCGTTAGGGCGGTATAGCGCATAGTGGAAAAAGCATGTTTTCATTGTTTTTTGAATGAAGACAACTGACAACTACATTTACACCTTCTCACATCTGCATACACATACTAACGGTGACTTCAACATTATACTAAATAGCTTGGGAAGAATCTGGTGATTTGCTGTCTAAATATACATATGTTAGTTTTCCTTTTTTCACTAAGCACATTTAAATTGAATTAATTTGTTTTGTTTTCTTTAAAGTTATGAAATTATCTGGATAATTGATTGATTGATTTACAGGGTTTTTCATCAAGGAATTTAAAAAAAAATTAGGCATCCTTATCTTTACTTCTTTAGTGCTAGCAAACAACAGATTTCATTTTATTATGTCTATGAGTTCGTTTGAGCTTCCTGACCAAACTGTTGTGTTGGAGCACCAAATTGCTGGCCACAGACATGAACATGGAAAGCTTTATACAGGTACAAAAATTCTCAATTTTCAGCTTATTAAAATTTCCCAGTATAACATACATATTTTTGGTTCAAGGTATGTTGAAGCATATTGATGGATATGTCATGAAACCAGTTCAAAACAATGAAAGAGGGAAAACGGAAATAGAATTTTATGAACAAATATTTCAATCCTCTCATCCCGTCATCTCTAAACTTAAACAAATTGTCCCACATTTTTTTGGTCTGCATCAGTTTGTTTCTGACACAGCTAGTAACATCATTTAAAGCACATTATGAATATTTAATTATATATTAATGTTTCCCCATTTTCTCAGTACATTACTTCATTAAAATGGAAGATGTTGCTGCAGGCATGGCCAAACCATGTATCGCAGATATAAAAATTGGGCGACAAACTTGGGATCCATATTCTTCCCCAGAAAAGCAATTTGCAGAAAATGTATACAAATTTTTCTGCATAATTGAAGTTGTTTAATCTTTTTTTTTCATTAATGAACAATTTTTTATTTATGTTAATAGATGAAATACAGGGGTACCAAAGAACCACTGGGGTTCTGCATTCCTGGAATGTGCATCTTTGATCTGGCAACCGACAAAGTATTAAAGTTGGATAAACACTATGGACGTAGTTTAAACAGTGATTCTGTGAGAGATGGTAACTTCATAGTTTCAATAAAATTTCAACAAAACATGTTTTAATTATTTAAACACACTAAGCTCTTTTATTATACTTCAACAGGTAAGACAGTTACAACTATTGAACCAGTATACTATTTTCAAATTATAATTTTTGTTTTTTTAGTACGCAGGTAATAGAAAATAGATTACTATCCGAAGTTTTGAGCCAGTTGAATGCCGTTCGTCTCTGGTTTGAAGAGCAACGCCACTTTTTGTTTTACGCCACATCTTTGCTTTTCGTTTATGATGCTGACTTGTTAAAAAAAGGATGCAATATCTTGAATGTACGAATTCGTATGATTGATTTTGCACACGTCTTCCCAGCTCATGATTCTCGAGATTCTAATTACCTGGAAGGGCTATGCAAGTTAATTCAAATAATCAGTTCAATTCAGTAAATTTTAAAATGTGTATGTGAATGCATTCAATAGATATGCTGCCATCTGTCGCTAGTATGTGTACAAGAGTTGGGGCAGTTGGCCAGTTACACAACTTTATGCCTGTATATTATTTTAGTTATTTACTGTTCCAATAATATACTAAATCAACTATACTATTGGTATATTGATACTGATTTCATTTACATCTGTGTCATTCACTTTATACTTACTACAGGTCCAGTTCTACCATATTTTCTAAAAAATATTGCGTCATGCAGTGAAATGTTTTGTACACTTGTACAGACAAAGAAGAACCTGGCTCGACCTGGCTACCTTTTGATCGATTGTTTATTGTGTATATCGGCCTAGTGTATATGAACTAAAAGGTGTGTAAGCAACAAAATAAATTTACCGGAATTGGTGTTATACAATAGATTGTTTATTCTTTGTGCTTCCAAACACATTTTTAAAGATTTGAATGCAGTGATTGTTGTTGTATGTCTTGTATGTTACGTTATGCAATTAATATGTGACTAATAATAGTGCTATGAACTGCGTCAAATATATTTAATCCGTAATAGTTAATTTTTTATGTTTTAATTATATGTTTTGGTTACGTTTGATAGTTTGTTAACCCCTGAATCGCTTACTTCTAAGACACAGCGGAGGACTTATAGTGCCACACCCTTGTACAGCTAAACATGATTAGAAAGTCGTTGACCTGTGTGCGGTGAGTATATTATATTCCTGAACTGGGCTCAGTTTCACCAGAATTGTAAATCAACGTCGTTGTACTTTTTGGGGTAAATCAATCTTTGACGTAAAATGTGTTGCTCATTTTCACTCCTCTGGACATAAGAAAATGAAAACAAACGTTACGGAATGATGCAAGGACAAGTAGAAATATTCTCATGTGCATTTTTTTTTCATGAGAAAACAATGGCCTAAGTCATGTGACCTTGAAACTCTTGTTCTGCTCTTCAAATGTTTTTGGACTCTTTTTCATTGATTTTTGAAAACAAACCTTTCCCGGTCATTGTCACAATACAAAACTTTCACTGTACACTCCATTTGAACGAACATTCAAAATGTTAACTATACAGTTGTCCTAGAGGACAACCCGCAGAGTTGCAATATAATAGCCCAACAAATTTTTCGTCAACATAATTATTGTTAAAACTACAAAAAAAAAGTCAAATTTTCTTTGAAAAAGAAAATTCCGAGTTAAATTCATACTGTAGGATGAAAACGGTACCGGTTCATCCATAACAAACACGGGTTCTTTACCTTTCAAAAAGTGTTAGGCTAGCTTATAATTATTACGAAACGAAATGCGCATGTTAACTTTTCGTTTCATTAGTATTTGATCTGCTTGAATTTCATTTCTGTCAAGGTCAATAATCTTTTCTTTTTTTTTTTATGTTATTTCCCCATAGCAAAGCTTGCAAGCGTTTCTTGATTTGTTTTTACTCTTAACAAAGAATATGCAAGAATCGATATTAGGGTGCGAATAATACTGATTTTTAAAAAATTTTGTTTCCAGTTTAATTGTTATTCATTTTAACAATTAATGTAAGATTTTCCTATTTTTCCTCACACATTTTAAAATTTCCATTTTCGATGCAAATCGCTGTGTCGACTGAAATCGCCGATGAAACGTAAATGGAAATGCAACTAAGAAACTAACGCAGCACGCATACATCTTATATACATCTTACACACGACGGCACGACCTTGTTGGTTGCAACAAAACACCGTCTTTTTTTCATGATGATCCAGTATCAGGGGACGAGTTTTAGATAGAAGAAGGTTCGTTGACCTGCCGCATGGATGGTATTCTTGGTTGCACCTGAAGAAAGCAAGAGAAGAGAACAGTGTTTGTCTGATGGAGTTGGATGATAGGAAAAGTGGGTTGACCTTCGTTTGATCTGGGGCCACCATCCAGCCACCTGCCACCTCCTCTCGCTATTTATTTCGTGTTTCAGGCTTCATCTTTTTTTTGGTTGTCTTGGGCATTTTGTTTTGCACTTGCCATTCAAAGAGTTTTTCAAGAAGCTATCACAATTGGTTAAATGTAATCATGGCCAGTTTTTGTAAGAGAAATCGTATATACTAGTGTCATATCCATTTGTCTATTTTAAACATTAATCCCTGTAGAGTGATTACATTTTAAGAAATGAAACAAAAAAAAATTTATCTTTATATTTTCAATGTTCGGTCACGGTTCGTTGGTCGAAATCTCTAAGGTTGCAATACGCAACACTTTAATAGTTTTCCGATATTTATTTCATATTTTTATTGCCCTCCTACACTACAGCTCTAACACAGCGCAATTTGCCTCTGATGTAGGAGACCTTGGGACATGAGCAGTCCGCGAGGTGCACACATACTTATCGCAGTCGAATACTGAACTATCCTCAGTTGGCTGCCAGACTCCACAGACAACGCATACAATCAAAAATCGGTTCAGCGATAAATGCTGTAAGCGATCTTCACCTTAATTATACTGTTTCTTCGACAACCTATATAAATACATTGAATCTTTCTCGCATCAAGTTCATAAAAGCAGAATTGTGTTTCTCATATTTACTTCATTAACTGGGTGATGTATAACTGAAATTTGTTTCAAGTAAGTCATAATTTTTTGTACGATATTAGTTTCTTATTCAACTTTTTTTGAGCGCTATTTATGTTGAATAAAAATTCGTGAGATATTTTAACAAGTCATACTGTCAATGAAAGAAATCCATCATTTTCAAGGCCCTATATATTATAGTACTTGTAAAAGTAGTTTGACTATAACCTTGATTTGTCTATGAAAAAACGCCAGTATATATATGTAAACAAGGAGAATCTACTATAGCCAAGTTCTTGTGTAGGATTCTAGATAAAAGACAATTAGCTTTCTGTTAAACATAAACTGTGCCTTTATGTGGGAATTGTGGCTCGTTTGCGGGTTACGTTTCATAATAACTTCTAGTGAAAGATTTGATTTTTTCGAGTTCATTATTAATCGTGGCGGTATTTTAAAATCAGTAATTAGTCAGAATAATTTGTAACTTTATTTAGATTCTTCATTTTATGTTACAGTATTTTTTTAATAAATTCAAATAAATATAGAGTGTATAAAGAACATGTTCTTTACTTACCGAATTTACATTCAGAAAAAGAAAACTCATCAATCAGAATACATTATTACGGTCATTCCAATTGAAGATGTGACTTTGAGGAAGGCAAGGCTGATAGCATAGTCGCAGCAACATCAAATTACGATTTAGTTTTATTTTCACGAACAGGTCCTTGAGTAATAAATTCACTGCAATGTTAAAGAAAAAGAGTTCCGCAAGCTAATGCTAATAGCCTCGCGTCAAGGTCTCAAAAGCCTGCGTAGTAGCCTGGGGCTCAAAGAAGTTCTGAACCTGTACTGTGATATTAGCACTATTATTAAGTTCTCTTGAATATTTTAGTTTACGAAATTAATTCTTTCAAATTAAAATTGTGACCAATTCGCGGATCATTGCAAGCAAACGATTCTTTTCGACGCCTTATTTATTTAATATGATATAATTTTAAAAAATGTGGCCTCCAGTACAACGAATAACTTGCGTTCTTATGTATCGCAACAGCGTAATAAAAGCTATATTTTAACAGGATTTTACGGTTATTTAGATTAAATTACCTTAGCTTTCTAATTTTCTTGACCTGATTTCTTTAAAATCAACTAGTTTAACAATGTGGTAGATGAGCTTGTGAATTTTTATATCGAACCCATTGTTACTACTATCCATCCGGCCTTCTCCTTCGCAATGACACGAAATTGCTTTTGGTCTTCGTGAACCATTCTACAATTTTCAATTGTATAGATTAATTGTTTGTCTGAAAGTATGACTGAGAATAGCATCAACTTTTTTTTGCTGAAAAGTATTGGAGCACCAGCATCTATTGTTTTTGTTTATTCTAAACTTCCAATAATTTTCGATTTTATATTTGGGACTGTTCATAAATGGCAGACTTCACCGCGTATGGCCACGATAGATTGCCATGGCAACCTTGCTAACCCAACCCAAGTACCCAAGTCTATAAATATACCCCCTCCCCCCCCCCCCCACCCAAAGAAAAAAAGGCGCGAAAAATAAAAGTAGTCAAAATTGTTTTTGCACTTTAGTGTTATGTTATGCAAGCGGCATAGCAAGTTAGTATATTAAGAGTTAGAAATTTTTTTGCGGGCGAAAAAAGGCATCTTTAACTACGTCTTCCTTCCCATACTTGCAGTTGCAGTCACAATGACAGTAAGCAAACACCAACACCCAATTTTGTTGCGGTACAGCGGTACTTTTATTTTTCGCAAGTTCAGATTTGCGTCAAAATTTAGTAGCAGACAGATTTCAATTGAATTTCAGAATATTAAAATTCTCTTAAATCTTTTGGATTTGGATCGTCGACCAACCTAAAAAGTAGAGTCTATAACCTTTCGATTATAAGCCTAGTACCAAAATTTGAACTTACATTTAGACAACTTCCACGGTTCCCCGTCGTTCTCTCCCGGAAAGAAAAATGTTCGGTGAACGTCACAATTGGGATTTAACAGATAATTTTCGAAGAAAGCTGATTCTATTCCAGAAAGATCGATATCGTTTTGTTTTCAACTACTAATCCTTCTTTTTCATCAGTCATTGTTTTATGAGTTTGAAAGACCATCTGCATCTCTCTTTGCACTACGGCGATGTTGCATCGCTAAGATACGAACAGTCCTAGTTCTTGCAACAATTTCCTGCAACCAACGATTGGGCTTCGATAATTTTTTTGTGTACATTACTTTGCTTTACAGCATATTTTTTGAAGCAAAATACAGTCAACATTTAAAAAATCTACTATGAAGTCAAAGCCAAGACTCCTCCCCTTGAAGCAAACAGTAGTACTTTGTCGAACCCCCTCCTCCCTAAAACACACGGTAGGCCTACTAGGAAACGTGAAAAAGTATACTTAAACCTGAAAGCACAAAATATCTTTCAGGGTATAATATTTCCATGGTTGCGCCACACATCACACGAAAGCATGTTGTCATCGATGAGTGTGCTGATTCTTCTTTACCTCGATAATGCTTACGGCTAATAGTGCGTAAACCAAAAGTATAACGAGACGTAGGGCCTTAATAAGAGGCCATGTTAAAAGGGCCTAAAAATGGCCCAATATAGATTCTTTTGTGTGTACTGTAAATGAAGCCATTAACATTTAGCATTTATTTAAAACGGTATTTTACCATTCATTGCATATAAGAGTGACGAAAATGATAAGCCTCTGATGTGAACTGTATGATTAATATTCTTTCCTTTGAATTAAATTTGTCGCTTTGGTTCAGAATTCAACTACTTTGATAGAAATGGAGATTCAGCTTTTAGTCGTGATGAGTTTTATTGCACTGGCCTGTGGTGAGCAAAATATTGACATTTTATTTTGATTTTATCATTTTTAAAACTTACTTGCGTGTTTTATATGGCTTTAGTGATAACATCGAAAAAGATTTCTCTAACAGTTTTTAACCAGTATATTTCATTGATATTAAAAATCAATACATTAACTTTAAACTTATCTTTATTACGTATAGCATTGCCAACCTTACGAGACAGCATTCGTCAACCCCTCCACGTTTTCGAAGGAGAGGACGCCTTACTTACATGCGTTGTACGTAATCTTGAATCTAATACCCTATTATGGAAACGGGAAGATAAAGAGCGTGGAGCTCCACGTATTCTTACGGCTGGCGAGAACAGGGTGATTTCCGATTTACGTTTCGATATTCTCCATGATTCCGGTAAACATAGTACTTCAACTTACAATAAAAATTTCTTTAAATAATGCTGCATGAAATTTTCTTTTGTTATTGGTTTACGCTCCCATCGTAGCTCCTACAGTTCCTGGATCTGTAGCATCGGGTAAGAATATCAATTTAACTTGAGATTCATCTGGACTTATTACAGTTCATTTTTCGTATTTTACGATCCTTAACCTTCAAATTTAGGTGGGGACGTATGGGTTTTGGTCATTAAAACTGCTAGACCAACTGATACGGGCACCTATATTTGTGAGATTAACAGTAATCCGATCCTTCGTTCATTTCATACCCTTTTTGGTAAGATCGTTTTTGCCTTTTTAGCTGAAATTGGTTTAGGCCTAGTAAACTTTCCATTCTAATCTTTCCGTGTACTTTGTTCTCTCATTTGGTGACAGTTGTACCAAACAATCTTCAACCTCCAACTGATATAAAACTGGCTTCCAGCAATTCTACTTCCTCTTCAACAGACGGGATTGACGCCATATCCAGCCAAATTGTTGCTCACAATTACACAGACTGTTGCAGCAATTATAATGTTACTACTGCCTGTATGGGCTTTTGTAGTTTAAAAAATATATTGGATGGCACAACCGGACAGGATCCAGAACACTGTGAATCCGATTTCCCATCCATCGTCAAATGCATGGCTGGTATGAAACAGCTTCTTAGCGTATTACAATTCATTCGTAATTTTCTTATGTGCCTGATAATTTCTACATGTGTGTTTTTTTCCTAGTAAAAAATACAAAATTTTTTCATTTTATTTTGGAGTAGACGGTACGAATCACGTCCCTTGCTGCATTGATGAAGGAGTACCAGATATTTGCCAAGACATTTGTCGTGGTGAATATTCGATCCCCACTGATGATATTCGGACACACGTCTCTTGCTCGGCATACACGGAAAAAACTTTGGCTTGCATCGCAGAAGGAATAGGTAAAATGTAGCCTCCTAAAATAAATCATGATATTACAGCATTGGTATATATATATCTTAACGACATAGTTATGTAGAATATTTATGAATTAATCGGGCCTGTAATTTTCAGTAAACACAAGGTAGTTCTTAGAGTACTGACAATTTGCTTTTTCTTGTCGTCTCTCTTACCTTATTTACCCCTTACACCTGTCTTTTGCTTTTTTCTTGTCTGCTAATCTAATGTAGAAAAATCGCCCATAATTAGAAATCCGAATTCAGAAAAAAAAAATACTAAATTTATTTGCCGAGTTAATGCTGATTTTCTAAAATCAGGTTTTAGTTTTACAACACTAAATCATAAAGACCGGAAGGACTTGTTAAAATTCCGTAATCGAGGGGTTCCGCACTCTTTTTCAAGGGCACATCTGGAAATTTCCGACTTTTCCTTAAATTTCTCAAGGACTGCAGATCGGGAAAAAGAGTGGGCAACCCCTCGTCCGTAATGCACACAAAATGTACTTTATCGTCTAATTTTAACACGCAGAAATTTTACCGAACGCTCCGGAATCCGTGTATGTTGAAATTCTTTCTGACAAAGCCTTAAAGATTTCATGGAGCCGTCCTTTGAGGAACTACGACAGCATCACTCACTACTACGTCAACATTTCTGCCTTGCCTGGTTTTGATTCGTTGGACACTAAAGCTGGATTTTTCGATGGCGTTGGAAAAGACACGGGTGTCAAAGGAAGTTTGAGAGATCAACCTTTCTTCATGCAAATCAAGGTTTGTAAATATATGTCTTTAAAATAAAGGTTTATTAGGCTTCGAATTAGGCTTCAACTTCCGGGAAAAATCGATATTCAGTGACTAAAACATGGACTACCCTAGCTTAAGGACGAGACTCGCTTCGCGCCTGTAGGGGGGAGGGCGTGGGGTATTATGAAATTTTTTAAAAAGTATTCATATTGTTTTGAATGACGGTTCTAACTGTGTAACTTGTTTAAAAACGAAACGGCGAGTGGAGGTGGTTCCATCTACCTATCAAACATCCTAAGCTCATACTAGTTGACAATTTGATTTGAAGTGAGTAAACAAAAACAAAAATCAAGGGGAGGGAGGAGTGGAGGACCAAGTTTGTGTTTCGGTTTGTGGCAGGGTTTTCAAGACTCAAGAGCTTAGTATGTTTGATTGGTGGATCGAACAACCTCCGCTCGCCTTTCTTTCCCCTTCTCCTGCAAATATAACAGTATATCACCTAGTATATCACCTAGTATATCACATAGTACAGAAATCATCAAGGGGTCCACAACTCAAATTCGCTTTTTGAAAAGGGAGGAAAAAGAAAAAAAATTTCTTATGCCGCTATGCGTGTTAAAAGAAAATGAAAAGGAATAGGAGCTGTGATTTAATCGCAAAAGACTACCTCTCAATTTTGATTAACTTTCCCTGCGTGAAAGTCTACCCCAGAAAATAAAAAGTAAATTTACTCTCAAAAAAACAAAAAACAAAAAAAAAAACAAAAAAAAAAAAACAAAAAAAAGTCGGACAAAAATCATTTATAAATTTGAGTTGCGGACCCCTTGGTAATCATAGTATTTCATAGGAATACCTAATTAATAATTGATGATAAGTGTAGGAACAATTTCTAAGATAATTATTATTTTTTTATGAAAACAATACATGACGGATTGACGGACAGCATAGGAATCGTCGAAGAGTCGTCCTTAAGCTAGAGTAGTCCATGCTGAACGAAGACTTAATCAAGTACTTAATGTGATTGTGACAAAAGCAGTGTTGTAAGTTAATATTTTTTTCGCTGTAATTAAAACACGGAAAAACGACAGTAACGACAAAATGGAAACATCGTTCATTTTGCTGTGACTTTTCCCCTTATTACAGTTTATTAAAATCCTTCGGATCATAAATTAATAGTGAATACCCACTATACCATTTTGAAGAAAATCCGAAATTTAGTCAAATGCACACGGATTGACTCTGGTGTACTATTGTACTGTACTTCATGGTGAAAGTATATTTACATAGTTCTTCGAGGGGTTGACGACTCGGAAAAATCTTCTTCCAATAAAGAAGATAAAATCTTCATAATAAAGAAGAGTCGACAACTCCTCATAGTTCTTGCTAAACAAACATTTTTCTTTCATATCCTTGAATGTTATAAGTATTGAATGTTCTATTAAACTTTAGGTTCTAGCTGATCAAAATTCAACTACGATTGACAATTTAAATTCGTTTACCATGTATGAAATTACGGTAAGCCATTTTATTTTTCCATTTTATTTTCTCCAACTCAGCTTTAACATAACGTACATGTTATTGACTCTATGCACTTAATTTAATCTAGGTGACATCGTACAACAATCGTGGGAGCAGTTTGCCTTCATTAAAAGTTCGATCTCTGACCGAATCAATTCAAAAGAATAAAACACCTGCAATGACGGCCCCTTCTCTTCCTGATATTAAGGAATGCTGTACTAAAAAGGGGGTTTACCATAGCAGGCACGTATTATTTCCCAGAACAAAACCTAACATGGATTTGGAGTTATTAACAACAGCTCTAACTATATTCTCCTGAATTTTACAGATGCGTGGACAAATTTTGTGATCCCGTCCGTACGGCCGATGTTAGTCTACCGGACCTTATGATTTGCGCTCCATGGGCTAGTGACAGTTTCTCATGCTTAGCCAATGGAATTGACCATACAGCGTGTTGCAAATCGCGTGGCTTACCAGAGCCTTGCATTCAACTGTGTACCGGAAATATTACTCGAGTGGATTATAATCAGTTCCGTTGCATTCAGTACATGAGCGAGCTCAGCAACTGTCTGTTACAAGGATACGGCGTCCTTCCGGGTCCGCCAGTTGGCTTCCGGGTGACAAATATCAATCCGACGTTCGTCATTTTACGATGGGAGATGCCCAAATTACTAGGAAAAACTGTAATGTCGTATAACATTCGATATCGACTCACTTCAAGCGACGGCGATTACAAAACTATCAATAGCAAAGCTGTGCCTTATATTTTAGAAAATTTGATGGTTTCCAGTGAATACGAAGTATATGTCACGGCAATCAACGAACACGGAATTGGCGAACCTTCAACGAGAATTCTTTTCCGCACTGCTCTTGGTCAAATGGAAGCAACTTCATCAGAAATGGCTTATAACGTCACTGCTTGTTGCAATACAGTGGGAATCAGCAGTAAATGTATGGCTCTGTGCGATTATAGCGCAAAGCTGAGCGATTTGAGACAATTGACTCAAACTTGCACCAAAGAATTTCCAAAGCTCTTGAGATGTGGTGCCGGTGGACGGAATCACGTTCAATGTTGCGAACGACGGGGAATTCCACAACCTTGTCTTGGCTTTTGCACTGGGCACGTAACGGAAGAACTTGTTGTCACCGCGGCTGCCTGTCTTCCTTACGTTGGCAATGTCATACAATGTTTCGAAGAAGGTACGATTTGTGGTTACTTTCTTAATATAATTAATTTTAGTTTAAAATTATATTTCAATCAAATTTTTATAAATTAGGTACTGGTTTGATACCTGGCCCTATAATTGAACTGCGTGCAACTTCTATCACGGATAACAGTGTTACACTCATGTGGCAGCCACCAACTGATGGCAATGTGGAACAATATGTAGTTCATTATTCCATGATCGATGAGCTAGCTTCAAAAGCTGTCAGCACCTCTTTTGAGATGGATCAACAGCTAAACGTCACCAAACCTCAAGCAGTCATCACCAGTTTGAAATCAAAGCAGCTTTATAATTTCTTTGTACTGGCTGCCAATGACCATGGAACTTCACTCCCGTCTTCTATAATAACAATCAATATTACTAAAGAAGGTTTTTTTTTCCCCTTTTTGTTATTCTCACAAAGTTAAACAAAATACGCACCAGACTTACAAACACAACGTTTTATTTTATTGGCAACCCTACTAAATAGCGTTATCCAATGGAACCGTTTCTGGTGTCCCCTCAGCTCCGCAAGGAATCTCAGTAACCAGTCGAAGTGCCGATTACATCACAGTTTCATGGCAGCATCCTGCACTCGTTCACCCCACTGATCGTCTTACCTACAAGTATCGTATTTCGTCTCGTATTATGCTATTTGAAACTGATTTTTAAGCCAAATCTATTTATTGAACAGTTTCTACTATCGCAAAAGAGATGACAAATCTTTCAGCTTCTCACAGACCAAGATTACATCCTTCCGACTAGATAATTTAACGGCCAGTGCTCAGCATATTTTCTACGTTACGGCTTCAAACGACAATGGGGAGAGCCGGCCGTCGGAAACTTTAATGGCTTGGACCGATCCAGCTTATGAAGCGGTGGTTGAAGTGCCCACTATTCATCCAATGAATATAGTTCTTGAAGGAGGCAGCATGACTGTGATTTGCGTTGCTATCGGTACACCAATGCCCACAGTCTCACTTTACATTTCAGGAAGTTTAATAAAACAGGAAAAAACTCGGCACATGGTTGCAGTTTTATCTAATGTCACCCGCTCGATGAATCATATTACATGTTATGCAAATAATGGATATGGGCAACCCTCGGAGGCTTTCAAACGTATCATTATTGGACGTATGTGTTATTGTTTTTTTTTTCACTTTTTTGTGTGAATAAGATTGATTTTATTTGCGTTTAATACTCGTATTGATCGATTCTAGGTCGACCCAGTATATCAGGTTCACTAATAACAATGGCAACAATAGGGGACGACGTTACACTAGAATGTGAAGTTGATGCTCATCCTATCCCAAAACTGAGTTTTAGTCGAGACTCTAGTGCTATGGCTCAAATTGCCAATAGCAGCAAATACGACGTCAGAATTCTTCGAGAGAGTCGCGTAAGTATTATAAATTTTGTTCTGTCTTAAAAAGTAAAAATAAAAACAGAAGATGAGCAAAATTACGTTTTCTTGCATTTCAGGAGCCTGACGCAAATTACATAATGCAACTGACAATTAGAGTTATGAACGTCTCCGACTCGGGAGTCTATTACTGTAATGCGCAAAACAATTTCGGTACTTTTGCGCAAGTTATGAAACTTCAAGCACGTCAAAAAACGGTAAAAGCAGCACTTTAACTTGTTAAAGTTATACCCATATTTTTTTTTCTTATCTAAAGGTGCCTTCCATCATGAACGTGGCAAAATGTTGCGAAGAGCAAAATGTAACATCTACCTGTTTGGACGCTTGTACTCTATTTTTAGATATTGAGAGCGTCATTGACAAACCTGAATGCATTGGTGATTTTCACAAACTAATGCGATGTGCAGCGGGTAAGAACTCAATATTTGCAAATGAAAAAGTTCATATTAATTAAATAATTACCGGTATTCAAAATAGATGGCTCAGATCACCGTGGATGTTGTACCCAATGGGGTGTACCTCGCCGTTGTTTGGATTGGTGCCGAGGTGAAGCGGTATCTAGTGTTGAACTGTGTGCTCTCGCTTACACCAAACCCATCATTTCGTGTTTTCACGAAGGCAAAGGTAACACAAAATGCTTTCTATTTTCTGAAAATGCTAAGTATTTTATAAAATATTAATAATAAGAAAACGTTTTACAAATCATTCAAATTAAAAAATGGGACACATATGAGTGTAGGCTAAATTTAATCTTTAATCTGTAATTTTCGAAATATTTGAAGAGCGCATTCCTGGACCACCGCGCAACGTGAGAATCGAACTTGAGAAAGATAACTCAATCAAAGTTCTTTGGGATCCTCCAATTAAGAATCCTGACACAGTCGAACTTTACAGGTAAATAATAACAACCTTTAACGGAATCCATCAAAATGTTTTACAATGCTTCAAATATTTGGGGGGTTCAAAACAGGGTTTTCTGGAGAATTCAAGGTTTGAAACAAACAGACAAGAACGACACTCGCAAGACTTGGCTTACACTTACCGGTTTTAAGGAAAACATGCCTTACGAACTGGTCGTCAAAGCTGGAAACCGTGATGGAACAAGCACTCTGACGGAACCACTTTCATTCACTCTAAGTGACAAATATATCATTTCAGCCAGCACTCATTCAAGTAACATAATCAATTATGTTTACAAATTTCTCTATTAACCAAAGAATTGACAATATTTTCAGGCAATTCACACGTTGGAGTTGCTGTAGGCGTTGTGGTCGCACTAATTCTTATCATTTGCTCTGTGGTCGGCGCCGTCTATTATTTGCGCAAAAAGAACATTATTGGTATCAAGCTTTCAGGAGGCATGCGTTTTGACAATCCTCCTTTCCGTGGAAACAGTCAGCAACCCAACGATACGTTGCAAATAATTCAAAATGAAGTCGTAAATGACGCTAGTGAAATGGCAGTGCCTAACGCAGCTTGGAAGCAGGAGTCTCTTCAGGCAGTTCCCGCCACAGAAGTTGGCGCAACACTTTATGAAGAGCTGCGATTAGGGACTGATGGCGCGGGATTCAAGAGGCTAAAATAATTGGTTAAAAATATGTGAGATTTGATCCATTTAATTGGATAAATGGGTTGGTAGAATACATAAAAATTCGCATTGTTTATTTATGTCCTGCTAATTTGCTACTGAAATAACTTCGTCATACAAAACTTCCCACTTTTGTCTAATTAAAAATATTTACTGTATTTCATACTGCATTTGTATCAATTTTACTTAATATTTTCCCAAAAACAAAACAAAACATGTAACCACGATCCATAATTGATATTATTTGTTTATTTCCTTTTTTCGTTCGTAGTTACTAGTAAAATTGAAATCTTTGGAAATGAAAATAGCGTGGAAAATAGTCCCCTCCTTCTTAGTTAATTGTAAATAAACAAGTTTCTTAACACACGTTTTCATTAGATAATGCGTACCTACCGACACGATAACGCTTACGTTTTAATATAGGTTTGTACTATCTTTGAATTAAACATGCGTCTTAAGCATCGTTCACACTATTCATTTGCCTTTTTGAGCGTTTTACGTTAAATAATTTCGTTTAAACATTAATGTACACATTGGAAAACAACGCTACCTTCGACTTAACGGTTGTTTAAGCACGATATAATAGGAAAGGTATACACTCTCGGGTATCCCCAAGACCGGCGGGTGTTTAGTAAAGGGTCTCAAGATTCCCCGCCAGGTTCGCTAGTATAGGAGGCCCATCGCCTCTCGGGGGTATAGTAAAAATTGGGGTTTTTCGTTCATAAAATAGAAAATTACCAACCAATTCGTCCAGAAATCGATTTTATTTAAGCTTAATTCAATTCCCTATCCTTCAATACCTAATTCGTCTAGTTTATGCAATTTTTTCATTGTTAAATTTATGATTGAAAATCGCAATTTTTCGAAAATTGCGCCTTTCGCAACATTGCCAATTTCTCAATATCTCGGTTTTCTTCTCGAAAACCAGCGACTTCGTGGTAGGGCGTGTTTTATAATTCCGGCTGAGGTTAAATATACAGCGTGTTATATTTTACAAGAAGAAACAGAAGTTTTTATCACTAGTAGCTGCTAGTAGAGATTACAAACGTGATATTGAAAAATAGGCAATGTTGCAAAAGGCGCAATTTTCGATCGCAAATTACGATTTTCAATCATAAATTTAACAATGAAAAAATTGCATAAACTAGACGAATTAGGAATTGAAGGATAGGGAATTGAATTAAGCTTAAATAAAATCAATTTCTGGACGAATTGGTTGGTAATTTTCTATTTTATGAACGAAAAACCCCAATTTTTACTATACCCCCGAGAGGCGATGGGCCTCCTATACTAGCGAACCTGGCGGGGAATCTTGGGACTCTGTACTGAACACCCGCCGTTCCTTCCAAGAGACTGGGATAGCGCGAGAGTGTAGTACCTTTCCTATTATATCGTGGTTTAAGGATCGTGAATAGCGTTGTATTCTCAAAAAAAAAATTTGTTAAAAAAAATGAGTCGATAGAACTCGACACGCTGATTTCAGCTGTATTTTTTTCAAATTTGTTAGTAGATTAATTGTATTAGTAAAAAACTGTTGAAGTTAGAATAAGCCCCTCCCATTCTAAAACAGATCCCCCGCCATTTTTTGTGGGTTGTCCCAAGTTTTGGCGAACACGACAAAGAAAACACAGAAAGCGCCAAAATTGTGTGGCCCATGGCTACATCCACCTCCCTCCTTCCTACTCACCCCAAACGGATGTAGTCATTCAGGCCCTTACACTTCAGGCCCCCCCCCCCCTCCCCCCCCGATCTGGACACTGGTTCTTCCTCCTCCATATTTCGTTCAAGTAGAAGGGGGGGGGGACCATTGTTAGGATTTTCACGACAGTAGTCCAGTGTATTGGATTTAGTACTTATTTAAAATCAAAATCAAATCCGTGTTTTTTACACGGATTTGATTTTGATTTTAAATAAGTACTAAATCAAGAATCCTGTCAAATCAGTTCCAAATCAAATCACGTGTAAAATCTGAATTTTCAAATCAAATTTGCAATTTCAATTGAATATTTTTATAGCATATTTAATAATTTCCTGGAAAGGTTTTTACAGAGATCATTATTTGCTGATAGACGTGATAGTAACTAAGTTCATGAAAAAAATTACATCTTGCAATTTTTTTAAATGTAAGGATGTCCTTTTAAATAGTTTAACTCCACTAGAGCGCTTCTGAACGTGGGTGAACCACTTGATTTTCATCTGCTTTACGGCCTTTACCCTTTACATCTTCTCTTTCCATAAGGTTTATAGAAGTTGGCCCATAACCTCGGAAAATAAGAAAAAAGACGTGACGAATAAGAAAAGAGTTCGTCTCAGATCTCAGCTTACTAGCGACATCTGCGAAGAAAAATTTTCATAAAAGGATTTGGATTTGATTTGGATTTTAGACAATATTTCAAATCAAATCCAAAACCAAATCCTGACATAAAAAATCTTTTAAAATCAAAATCCGAAAGGATTTGGATTTGATTTGGATTTGATTTGATTTTCGGGCCAAAATCCAATACACTGCAGTAGTCCTCCCAAGTTCCCGAAAAAAGTACCCCTCCAATTACGGGGGGGGGACTAATGACCAATGAACTTTAATGACTAATGAACAAAAAAAAAGATTACGATCATTTTACTTTTCCGAATGCACATATTACCACGTGTTACAATTGTAATGACCCTAAGGCACGTTCAGCCGGCTGCGCTCTTTCTATACACAGAATTAAGAGCCACAGCAAGCCGAGGGGAAGTAGCCGGTAACATACATGGTAACCGGCGCTTTCTGTCTGGCGGAAGTCGGCGCATTGTGCGAAACCTGGCAAAGCGAGAATCCGCGAACCGCTTTCGCATCAATAGATATAATAAAGTGCAACCCGTAACCAGGTTCTGTATTGAAAACATTGACCGAAGGGTTATGTTTTCAATACATAATGTAACGTTATGATAAAACTTTACTGAGAGTGTTTTGCTAGAAGATAATACATTGATTACGAGACTTACGCCGAGAGAGACATCTGTTAGAAGAGGGGATGACGGTGGAGTGTCGGTAGCTTGATGTTAAGGGTTGATCCCTGACAGTGGTGAAGAGAGTCGACGGGGATGATGCTGTAAAGGTCCGCTCCATCCGGAAGCCGGACTTTACAATATAATAATAAATGAATAAAGAACTCGGAGGCTACCCACAACGCAGATGTATTTAGACTAAGACTAAATTAGGAAGTACATATATTGTTGACATACCGTTTCTGAATTTATCCAATAGAAGAATAAGAAGAGGAGAGAGAGATTGAACACACAGAGTAGTCACGGAACTTTCACTGAGAAGGCACGCTAGATTATAAGATGGAAGGGCACACGGAGAGAAAACACAAACTTTACTTGGCACAAACTGATAGAGGAGAAAACGGGAAAAAGAGAGAGAGAGTACAGTCGATAATGACGGCTAAAGACGAACTGATTTTACTTTCGTCGCTCATTTGCGACGAAAGCTTTCATGCAGCTGGACACATCTGGTCTAGCAACAAAGGCACATTAATTATTCTTAAGTACTCTGTGTAAAGGGTACCCCCAAATACGTTGACGTGTTGGACACTTGTCAATAATATTCTGGGGTAGGCATAGCATTATGGGAAACTAGTCGTTAACTAAATTTACGGGTTGCTACTCTATACTACTCTTATTCTAAATTACTGATATAATATTACTGGCGCCGGACGGCGTCAGTTGACACGCCTCGACGGCCGGAGAGGCGGGATTCGTTACATCACCCCGGGAACCGTTGGATTACGACCCGTAATCCCGAGCTCCAAATCGTTTGTTGCCGGACCGCGAACTGGTTTGCAGCATCTCCAGATAAGGCCGCAAAATCCGCACATGATGCAGACGCGAATCACGACGGCTGCGACGATGACAACTACCGTGAAGTACAGGAGGGTGGACAGCTGATCCATCCAGGTTGTTTTGGCTGCTACATCAGCTACGGTGCCGAGAATTGTTGACGTGCTCGGAATGTGGGATGGCGAATAATTCCCGGCCGAATGTTCGTTCATCGCTGCTGCGATGTCTGCCATGATGTTCATATGGTCTATGATGGCGTCGTTGTAGGCGGGGTTGCTTTGATGCGTGTAGTCGAAATATTTCACGTCGTCATATCGAAATGAGTGTGCTAGTGTTTGGAACGGGAGTACGATTTTTGCCTCGATCGGGACCCACGTGTTGTTGCGGTATCCGTACGGTTTGTTGTTGAAATTCACGAATCCTTTTGTCCAATAGCACGGAGCGAACGGTACCAGCTCCCAGCCGTCCAAGTTGATGGTATAGTTGCCGAATCTTGGCTGGGGTCCGCACGATGTCATTTCAATTTCGAAAGTCACGTTCTGGGGCGTGCATGTGATTAGCACGGCGGTTTTCCCGAACGCGTTCAGTTTTGCACATAGTGGTAAATCAAGCTGAGAAGCTGCTAGCCAGCCGTTGTACTGTGCTGTTGATATTGCTCGTTCGTGAGTAGCCTTCCGTGAGTCACACTGCAGAGATGCGATGGCGTGAGCGAGCTCATTTTCGTGATCGATGAGTTTATCCCGCATGTACTGAATGTTGGCGAGGACGTCCAATCTGTCCGCTTCGAGTGTATGTCTGTGCGCTTCCTTTAGCGAGATATTTTGCGGCGTGACTGGGGTCGTGATTATGAACACGTCGGCTTGTCCGATCACGTCGAACGCCACTGTCTTTCGAGTGCACGGCAGGTGCGACGGGATACAACGCGGGTTGAGAGTGAGGTGGAAGATTAATTCGTTGAAGTCATCCGTGAGCCGATTTTTCCGGGAATCCCGATATATTTCAAGGTGGCTTCACCTGCTTCCAGCTCACGGGCGTTTGGTTCCGACGTTTGTGTGTAAGTCTTGTCCCAGATGAGGGTGAGATGGTTATGCATCAGGCCGCCAGATGTCGCTGATGCTGTCCCGATGGGTGTGGAGAAATCACTGCCTTCTGTTTGTTGATAAAGCGGCACTCTCTCTAAAACACAGTTCACTTTTTCCGTAATAATAGTTTGGAGCCAATAACCAGATTCACTAGGCTCTTCATCAAACACATATTTATTTCCTACTAGTTTCATTTGTTGATGGTTGCACCGTTGGCTTTCATACATAATTTGGCACTCGATGAGGGAGGTGTCTAAAGCGATTTTGTCGGTCACGACCACTGTCAATCCGAAGAAGTCTACTGAAACATGTTTTTGAATCTTCCTTCGTGCACAAAGTTGTCCGGGAAATTTCGCTTCGGCCCTTTTTTCGGTGTAAACGGCGTACGTCACTGGGAGAGCCGACGCCAGATCCTCCTCCGGGCGGCAATTCTCGTCCGAGAATTGGAGGATGCCCATATGGGCCGGTGTGGTGCAATCACACACCGTGGCTTCGATGGCTACGGTAGCCGGCGTGAAGCCTAAGGCAAACAAGACACATACCCACAGCATGGTGCTATGGTAGGGGGGGGGTGTAAAACAGGGGTCACGTGGCGGGTGTGTAAGGAGGGTGGGTCAGACAACACAGTGGTATATGGAAACATATAGAGAAGGGATATGCGTACGGAAAGATAGGAAAGAAATAAAAGAGGTGATACAAAACATGAAAATGTAGCGTGTGGGGTTTTTTTTTTGAGGCGTTTTTATTTTCTTACTATTTATCTATACTAATACTAGACATGGAGAGAAAAGAAAGGATATGGGAGTAAGCGGGAAGGCTGATAGAGCATGGGACCGCGACGAATGGAGGGATAATCGGCTTATCTCTCGAGCACGAGCGGCTACCGGCGAAAGGTCGAGCGACTACCTGCGAAAGGGTCGATTGACTACCTGCGCTGTGAGGAAAAATCCTTAGACCGGCGGGTGGTTTGGCGTGTGGCTGATACGGGCCTGTAGGGTCGCTTTCGGTGACGAAGGAAAAAACCGTCGAAAGTTTTCAAAAGTTGAAAAATTTTCTAAGTATTTTCCATCGGCTCTGGAGGATTAGTTATTTACTATATAGGGGGGACAGGTTTCTTGAAAATGGAAAAAAAGAATCTAAGTATTTTTACCGGCTCTGACGGATTTGACCCGCGCGGTTACGTCTGAAGACGACCTCATGAGCGAACAAAAGTTACCGTTGCTACTTATACGGCGAGACTCATACGGCTGCCTATCCTTACTTGTTCTTTCTGGCCATATATGAGCTCATATGGCTGCCTTTGCACGTACATAGGCTTTTCATTTATTTATTTATTTATTTATTTATTTTATTTATTTTTTATTTATTATTTATTATTTTTTTTCTTTCTCTTTTACTCTACTTTATGTTTTTATTTATTGTTTCCCCTACCCTATTCGCATCTCGCTTTCGCATTTGCCGTCTCCTTTCTCCCTTTTTAGTGATATCAACATAGTATACGAAAGAAAAACTTTTATTTTTTTACTTCAATGGGGTTACTAGCGGCCGAAAAGGGAAATGGGGAAAAAAGAAAATGCAAACGTTTAAAAAGAATACATTCCAAAAAACAAAAAAAAGATTAGACGGCCGGATTAAGACAGAAATGTCGTGTGTTTTCACTCTTCTTTCTTAATTTCCATTTTGATGGAAACGTCAGGGGAGCGGCGGAGCGTCCCCCAGTCGAAATCCGGATCAAACGGCTGGAATGGGGCCGTTGTGCTGTTGCCGGCTGCTCCGTCTTCATTGTCCATTTCTCCTTCTTCTTCGGAGAATGCTGTCTCGGGGATGGACCACTCTTCTGGAGTGGGTGGGCGGTGTGGGCGGTTGAGGGGGTCGACTGCGAAGATGTCGTTGATGTCTTGCTGCAACAGATGCCACTGTTGAAACTCGATGTGCACGATCATCCTCCTCTGGATGTCGAGCGTTCGGTCTCGTTTGACCTCTTCCGATTGGCGGGCCAGGGCTTCAATGAACGGTTCGCCCGGGCTGTAGGCGACGGTGTTAACGCATTCCGGGTACTGTGCATAGAATGCACGGAGGGATCCACTGCAGACGTCCCACTCCGACATCTGACGTGGGAGTTCGATGATGTCGCCGTAGTAGGTCCGGACGGTCCTGGTTTTACGCCATCTGTCTCTGGCAGCTTCGAGCTCCGACGGGATGATGGTGCCGTCGGGATTAAGAAGAGTTCCGAGGAATGACAACTTTCCTTCTGCTCTCCACTGAAGGAGCTGGCTGGCCTCGGGTTAAAGGTTGATGTCCATGTTAGAGCGATAGTGGAAGTGAGACGTGTCGAAAGAAGGACTTGAAGAGAATGGTGACTTATGATTTTTCGTTGTCTTTATTTATACGAGATTTGTTTCTCGCTTTAGCCAATGGAATTCGATGTTTCATAGGCTCAAGAGTTATTCCCAATTGATCCAGATGTTCGTCTGTTACTCCGTCTTTATAACGTGCAGGTTTCCGACGAATTCTTTTTCCTAGATTTTCCGTTTTATTGTCGATTGCTTCAGCTGTTGGACGAAGTGGAGTGTGTGAGGGGGCTGCGGGTGGGTCGTCTTGGGTGGGTTGACCGTCGGTTTGAGCGGGTGGAGGGGGGGTGGAGTGGGGAGGTGATCGGAATGGGGGGACTGGTTGTTCTGACTGCTCAAGTGGTGGGAATTCGGAGGCTGTGCTTTCGCCGTCCGTGATTTTATTAGAGGGTGCAGATGTGGATGGTGTTTTATGATTATTTTCCGTGACATCTCGTCTTACGTGTCCAGATGTAGAGGGGCAATTTGGTTTGTTATTTGAAATTTCTTCACTGCAGTCACTGCATGTTTCCCAGTCGGATTCATTGTCATCCGTGTCGCTAGTGGCGCAAGTGGCGCTTTTGTCGTTTTTACCGCTTTCCTTCGCTTTCCCGCCAGCCGTTTGGCCTTGTACGGATTGCCTGTACCATTCTCCTACGTCATATGTCGATTCAAAGGGGGGGTGTGGCTCTTGTTGCCAGAGCATAGTCTCGTAAAGGGGTTTGAGGCGATTGACATGTACGCATTGGGAAACATATGTATTATCTGCTATATCTACTGTTTTATTCGAATACACCTTAATAATTCTAAATGGGCCTCTATATTTTGAAGTAAATTTTCTACTGTCACCCGTTTTTACTACACGGATGTCTAACAATACTCTATCTCCTACTTTGTAATTGAATTCTTTCGCGCGCTTGTTGTATTGTTCTCTTTGCCTTTCTCTTGCTTTGGCGCTTTCTTCTGCCACTCGCTGAAAAGAATAGCGAAGGCGGTTGACCAATCCTCCAACATAGTCCGAAGGGGATTTATCCGTTTGAGGGGCTGCGCTGAGGAACTCGTTTATCGGTATATTTGGATCTCTCCCATGTACTATATAGTACGGAGATTCTTTAGTTGATGAGTGTATAGATGATCGATATGCAAATAAAAGGGGGTCGATAAGCTCTTCCCAGTTCGAATGAGCTCCATCCACTAGTTCTTTTCTTAGCATAGTCGTGAGCGTTCGGTTAAATCGTTCAGTTTCTCCATTGCTTGCTGGGTGATACGCAGTTGTGAATTTCTGTTTCATTTGTAGTTTGGTACAAAAATACCGAAAAAGTGATGACGTGAAGTTTGTCCCGCGGTCGGACACAATTGCTTTCGGCATACCGTGCCGCGCAACAATTGTCTCGAACACGCATTGCGCGGTCGTGAGCGCTTTTTGATTTTTTAGCGCGACTGCTTCTACCCAGCGTGAAAAATAATCCGTCATCACGAGAATATGTTTATTTCCGTTGTTGGATTCGGGGGTTATTGGTCCCAAAAAGTCAATCCCGATGACCTGAAAGGGTGCTTTTGCAAGGTCGTGTGGGTGTAAGTATGCTTTTAGTGTTGATTTGGAATTTGCGGTGCATATTTCACATGCTTTACAATATTCGTGAATATCTTTTCTCATATTTGGCCAGTAATGGTTGTTTTTTACTTTAAGGTAGGTGCGTAAGAATGCTAGATGGCCTCCCATTGGTCCGTCATGCATTTCTTTCAACACCAGGGGGCGGAGCGAGAGAGGCAATACTAGCTGGTGGTTGACCTCTGCTCTTCTACTTTTTTTAGTGACGAGCTCTCTGCGGTAGAGCGCGCCTTCTACAATTTCAAAATATCCAATTTCTTTAGCCCAGTCTGGCTTTTTATTGGTATATTTGTCATGCAGCACACCATTTTCCAAATAGTTTCGAATTTCTTTACAAAGTTCGTCTTCGTTTTGTTTTTCAGAAATAAATTTTATTTTCTCAGGCATTTCAAGTTTTTCAATACAATTTATATTGGAAATTTTTAGACGAGAAAGACAGTCAGCGTTTTGATGAACTCTTCCCGGTCGGTATTTAATTTCATACGGGACTCCCGCCAGTGCGATTGCCCAGCGGCCGAGGCGACCTTTTCCATCTTTTTGATTTTTTAACCATTGTAGGGCGGCATGGTCGGTGATGACCTCAAACGGCTTATCTTGCAAATAATGTTTAAAGTGTTCGATAGCGTAAACAATGGCCAGTGCTTCTTTTTCTGTCGTGTGATATCTTGTCTCAGCATCTTTTAATTGCCTGCTGGCATATGCAATGGGATGTTCTTTCCCATTTTGTATCTGCGAAAGGACCGGGCCTATCCCATAGTCGCAGGCATCCGTGAATAGTAAGAATTTTTCATCAAAGTTGGGATAGGCAAGTATAGGGGGCGTTATTAATCGATTTCTTAGATCTTCAAATGCTTTTTGGTCTGCTTCTGTCCAAA
Organism: Daphnia galeata; assembly: GCA_030770115.1. Taxonomy (NCBI): domain Eukaryota; kingdom Metazoa; phylum Arthropoda; class Branchiopoda; order Diplostraca; family Daphniidae; genus Daphnia; species Daphnia galeata. The sequence goes on along the minus strand of CM061123.1, from coordinate 6,988,169 downwards.
TAAATTTCTTCTTTGCCAAATCTTTATGTGTCTTTAATGTTAATGGTTTTGCAATTGAACCAAAATTCGGGACAAATCTTCTATAATAACCAATTAAACCCAAAAACGAGCGTACTTCATCAGCAGAGGTTGGCACTTTATAATTCACAATCTTTTCAATTTTGGCGGGGTCGGGATGGATGCCCTCTGGTGTTATAACGTGACCCAAGTAGTTGACTGATTTTTGCATGAACTGACATTTCTCTAATTTGAGCTTAAGTTTGGCTTGTCTAATTAATTCAAACACTTCTCGGATATCCTTTTCGTGATCTTCTAGCGTGTCGGAAAAAATTATTACGTCATCCAAATATACTAATGCTTTTGTTCCTAAGACGTCTCTCAAGACATAATTCATTAGTCGCTGAAATGTCGGAGGGCCATTACATACGCCAAATGGCATTCTAGTGAAATGATAAAGATTATTTTCTACTACGAAGGCTGTCTTTTCTTTTGCGTCATCATCTAATTCTATTTGATAATATCCTGAAGCTAAATCTAGAGTGGTGAAAAATTGTTTTCCGTGTAATTTATCCAATGTTTCATCGATACGTGGCATTGGAAATGAATCTTTTTTCGTGATACTATTTAATTTCCTGTAATCGATACATATCCTTAATTCGCCGTTTTTCTTTTCTACCAAAACTACTGGTGCGGCCCAGGCGGACGTTGATTCAATTATTATACCTGCTTTTTTTAATTCCATGAGCTGCCGCTGCAGCGCTATTGCATGTCTTCGTGGGTGTCGATAGGGGCGCTGTCTAATGGGACCTCTTCCTTGTGTATCTATTGAATGCTTAACTAAATCCGTGCATCCTAGTTGAGAATTTTTCTTGGCAAACAAATTATTATAATCCTGAATTATTTTTGAAACTATTTTCCTATATTGTGGAGCGACCTCGCTGAGCGTAGTTGTAAGATCAAGTTTTTCTTCCTTTGTATTTTCATCTCCCGTACTACTGCATGTGATTTGTCCAACCACATTGCAGGCGACCTCTATAGTGCCTAATTTAAATGTCCTTGGTAAACATATATCCTGATGAGACTGATTCTCGATAATAATTTTATATTTTCCATTGTCTGATACTTCTCCTAAAAAATGCTGAATTCTAATGCCATCTGGTAGTTTTTCCGAAGGGGTGAACATAAATGTAGCTAACGGGGAGACATACGGGAACGAACCATTAGTTCTCGCTTCCACCACCACCGCAGTTCGGCGACATATAACATGTCGCTTATGCAAAATGATGGATATGTCTGGTGCCCGGAAATGTGCTTGGCCAAGCGTTTCTTTAGCTAAATAAATACTGTTTGTCTCTCCGTCTATTGTGAAACCATGTTTACGAATTGCGTCCCATCCTAAAATGCATTCTTCTGATATCCCGTCTGTAATAATAAATTCTTGCATCAACGTTGACTTCCCATACCGAATAGGCAAAGTCACTTTTCCCAGTGTATTTAATTTCTTATTGTGAACGTCATAAAGTTCAAAGTCGAGCTTACTGCAGGTATCTCGGCTTTGCAATGGGAATCTTTTAAATAATTTCTCATGAATTATACTTCGAGCAGCACCTGTGTCGAAAAGAGCTTGAAAAGGGGTCTGATAGCTTGATAATGGAATGCGAGGGGTCGATTCATTTGTTTGAGTTGTTAGTCTAGCAATTTGTCGGGTTTTACTATGAGGCTCCCTATCAACTGACCCGAAGCCGCAGTTGATATTTATTGGTTTCCCTGTGGCTGTTGCTGCACTGGGCCTGGCATATTTGAAAAATTTGGCGCAGTTTTCTTAGGGCATTGGAAAGATTTATGGCCAATTTCTCGGCATGAATAACAGACTGGGGGTCGTGCGCCATCTAGTGTATCTCGTTGCATTTTTCGGCATTCCTCTTTAACGTGCCCACGGAAACCACAGTAGTCGCAGAATTTTTGTGGGGGGTGTTGCTGGTATTGGGGGTGAAAGTACTGAGGGGGCGGAGCTCGTGGTGTGTAGTGTTGACCTGCCGCCCTATTGCCAAAAGGCTGGTTCTGTCTATACTGTGGCCGCTGCGTATAACTCGTGCTTTGTGGGGTGTGTTGTTGGGGGTGGAAGGAAACTGCCTTTTGTGTGTGGTGCTGGCTTTGAGCGGTGGGAGGTTTCTCCTCTCGACGTAAAAGAGTTTCAACTGCTTCTGTTAGTTTAGCAAGGTGGGCGGTGACATTGTTGCTATCTGAGCTACTGGCTAGCTGTCGATTGTCAAGTCGAAACCCTGAGGCAATTGCGTTGACTGTTTCATTCTGTTTTTCTATCAGCTGTTTCATCTCTTGCATAGTGTGCGACTCACTTGTTTGATTGATAGCGTTTACAAACTCCTGTTTTTCCCTGGTGTTTTCTACAGCTTCCATTCGAGCTAAATATTTCCTTGTTGCCGCTACTAATTCATCGAATGTGTCATAGTCTTTGTATTTAACTTTAAACTGTAATTTTTCATCGAGCCCCTCAATAAATTTTTGTTTCAGAATAACTTTAAAAGAGTTTTCAGCATGTGAGTCTGGATAAGCATGCTTAAAGATTTCCTGTAGCCGAATTGCATAATCATAAATTTTCTCGCCTGGCTTCCGATGTGCTTTCGTAAATTTTTTCACGTATTTCTCGACTGTTTCATCTCCGTGAAAATGGTCTAAAAGTTTTTCTCTTATTGTATCGTACTCATTGGGATTATTATCAATGATATATTTAAAAACTTTGTGTGCTTTATCGGTCAACTTCCCACGTAATTCTAATATTACATTATCCTCTTTGAAATTAGATCGTGCAATAATAGACTCAAAAGATTCTAGCCAGGAGTCAAAACGTAAAAGGGGATTCCCTGTAAAAGACGGCAAAGCTTGCAAGCTAGATCGTATGTGAATATCATTTTGAAAATCAGCGAGCGCTGGATAGTGAGCGGATTGTGAATTATTATTGGTAGCCATTGTTACCGCTGGAGCGCTAGTCGTGGGTGTTACTGATTTAAGTTTAGTCGTTGAGTGCAAAGGGAGAGTCTGTTGTGAGGTGCCTCGGGGTCTTGTCGTCTGTAATGGGGTTGGGTACAACTGATAACCGATAGAGCTGCTAGCGCCAACTGGCGGGCGGGGTTGGAATGAAACCGATCTACCCGTGTTTGACTGTCTGGGCTGTGCCTGCGCGGTCGCCTGTGGCGCTCCGATCGATGGCCCGATGGTTGAGAGGGTGAGCCGGGGGGTGGCCGTATGGGTGGTGGTTGTGATAGGTGGGAGAGTCGTTGACCCGCTGGTTGAGGGGGGAGGCGGGGGGGTGACCGTGTAGGTGGTGGTGGTAGGAGGGAGAGAACGTATCGAAGGCCCAGTTGTGCTGTGTGCAGTCGGTCCAATTGTTTTGTCCTTCCGTGTGGTATGAGCGGCCAACGGAGGACCGGGAAATCGTTTAATTTGGAAAGTAGGTTTTGTAATTCCGGCGCCTGGCTGTGAATGGGCTTGATTTCGTATAGACAATTGAGAAATTTCGTCAGAGTCTGAATATTCGCTAGGAATATTTTCTGAAAGAGGTATAGTTGATCGTGAAGGAAGTCGGTGACGTTGTCGATTTGAATGGTTAAATGTTCCTGATACTCCCCGTTCTCGTCCCTGTCTAAAATATCTCTTCGCGGTTGAAAACCCAGGAATAATTCGCCTTCTCTCGGAACGTACTCTAGAAAATCTTGCAAGCTTAGATATTGTCCCAGGATTGTCGTCAAGAATTGTCTCCCAAAGTCCTCGAATATTCCCGTCAGTTCCGGGATGAAAGATTTGCTCCTCTTTGATATCCTGGGCTCCGTTTGAGTCGATTGGATTCTCACAAGTTCCAGCAGGCTCTCTATCGAGTACAGGGCTCGTGTTATGTCGACTGGTTTCGGTTTGTCGGTCGTCTGCTGAATGCAGCAAAAAAGTTTGTGGAGCTGTTTCCATACACGCAGCTCCGTCGATTGTAGATCGTGGCGTCTCTCTTTGAATGTCCTCAACGAGAGGATGAGAAACGGAAGTTGGCTGGTCAGTGGTGGGAAGAGAGAACTCGGTGATTCCTTCACGTCGAGATATAAGCGGAGAATCTGCTCGTCGACCGGATTTCCCATCCGTTGAGCGCTTCTCGAGATACTGAGCAAACGTAGTCGTGAGTCGACCAACTGGTGTTGCGTTAAACGTGCGTGCTGGAGAAAGGCGGGAAGCCAAGCGCGAGAGAAACGAGGGGGGAGATGGTAATAAAGGTTGTCGGTCCTTCTGTCGCGCCCAAGATTTACGAGGCGGAGTTTTGTCTAATTTATCTACTGACTTATAAGCTGTGTTGGATCGTAATCTACTCAAAATATTGCTTTTTGTTTTATTATCGGCAGAGACGGATTCTATCGGAGAGAGGGGGGCGTTGGTAGCTTCGTCGCGGTTATAGGGGGTCGTAAAAAATTCGAGAAGGGGCTGTGAGGGTGTATGGTTTGGTACAGTGAGAGCAGATGTATCAATTAAATTTTCAGTAGGCGAAGAAGAATGAAAAAATTGTGGTTCAAAAGCGGTGTCAAAAGCGGGATTCGCAAAAGAGTTGGTAGGTGTACGCGGGATTTTAGGCTTTGCTCCAAATACATCAGCATTCAGCATTGTGGGTGAGTTCAAAAATCGCTGCCACCACTATGTAAAGGTCCGCTCCATCCGGAAGCCGGACTTTACAATATAATAATAAATGAATAAAGAACTCGGAGGCTACCCACAACGCAGATGTATTTAGACTAAGACTAAATTAGGAAGTACATATATTGTTGACATACCGTTTCTGAATTTATCCAATAGAAGAATAAGAAGAGGAGAGAGAGATTGAACACACAGAGTAGTCACGGAACTTTCACTGAGAAGGCACGCTAGATTATAAGATGGAAGGGCACACGGAGAGAAAACACAAACTTTACTTGGCACAAACTGATAGAGGAGAAAACGGGAAAAAGAGAGAGAGAGTACAGTCGATAATGACGGCTAAAGACGAACTGATTTTACTTTCGTCGCTCATTTGCGACGAAAGCTTTCATGCAGCTGGACACATCTGGTCTAGCAACAAAGGCACATTAATTATTCTTAAGTACTCTGTGTAAAGGGTACCCCCAAATACGTTGACGTGTGAACTGGACACTTGTCAATAATATTCTGGGGTAGGCATAGCATTATGGGAAACTAGTCGTTAACTAAATTTACGGGTTGCTACTCTATACTACTCTTATTCTAAATTACTGATATAATATTACTGGCGCCGGACGGCGTCAGTTGACACGCCTCGACGGCCGGAGAGGCGGGATTCGTTACAATGCTGGTAGGCGGCTGTGAAGAGAGTCGACGGTGATGGTTAACACGGCTAAGGTTGGTTGCGTACAGAGTTTTTTAAATAAAAGGATGACAACGTAGATACTTCTATTTCGACTCAATGTATTTCTCAGTTGTTGGTCTCAACAGGTTCAAGAATAGACTGACTCTTAACACAAAAACCAAGCTCTATTTAAGAGAGTTCGAGCGAGGTCACACATAATTTATTAGACTAACTTTAACTTTTTTTCGTGGTCGATGGATCTTTACATAGCATACCCTCCTGGAAGATGCGTCCCGCAATATCTACTCCAGATCTGAGGCTAGACTGAAGTTGGAGTAAGTCTCGTCTCGCTTTGTGGGGTACCGGTAGCACCCTTCGATGTGGTATCGGTGTTGCCGTTTGGTTTATTTATGTCTTTCGCTCCCCCCCTCCCGTATTTTTGTCTTTTCGCTCTCTCCGTTCTTTGTCCTTTATATGTATTAAACGGGAGGGGGGAGGAAAAGACATAAATAAACCAAACGGCAACACCGAATAAAATGATTTGGAAATCGTTCCAAATGGGTACCTCACGAGATCGTTCATATCTCGGTCAATTATTGATTAAAAAAAAAATCCTTTTGGATTCCAATAGAGGAAGACCTAAGGAACTTTTTCTTACAATTAGTTTTTTTTTTATTCGGCCTTTGGACCGAGAAAAGCGATGCACTCTGAGGGAACCGGAGGGGTCGAATTCAAAATTTCCCGATTTCTATCACGAATATCTCCCAAATGGTGGTAGATAGAAATCCGGTCTTTGCGCCATTAAATCCGCCGAATTTCTACGGCCCTCGGATTTAGTTGGCCCTTGAATTTCTACGACCCTTCGGATTTAGTTTCAAAATCGGCCTCCCCCAAAAAGCCGGTTTTTGGACTACTTGAATGGGAGATCGCTTGTTAAAAACAGTTTTATGTCGTCTAATTAATGGCTGTTTAAAAAACTTTCTGCATCCACGGATAGGTGTCGCAACAGTCGAGATCAATTTCAATCAGCCCCTTTCGATCTCGATCTCGATAAATCGGTTTGATCAATAAATTTATCTCGATCCCGAAATGCGATCGATAAATCGATCACTTCATCGATCGATCAATCGATCTCGATCACTTCATCGATCGCGGCAACTCTGGTAGATTGATTGATTTGCTAGTATCTAAAACACCGAAACATTGACCGGGAGCTAAATAAAGTCAAGTTGTTTACGTGGGTCACGAACGCGGAACGATGTGCTGTTGGAATCGTTGAACCTCACTCCGAGACCTTGTTCGACTAACCGGAACTGGCAAGGCTTGGTTTCTTTCCAAGTATTTTCCCATACTAGCTTAACTAGGTTATGGTGGAGGGATTCTGATGGTGCCCCTGGAATGTCGCCGATGAGTGAGCTGATCGTACAGTTAGGACGCTCCGTTTATAAGGTTACTTCTTCTAGACGACAGTTGGTGCTTTTCTCCACATTTTTTTGTAGCAAGGATGTCTCCACGAAGGGGTATCCTTCCAGCAAAAACACGTTGATTCCAGCGACTTCCATTGGTTTGCTCCGGCAAGCTCGAGTGTCCCTCATTCGTCGGCACGCGGCGCTATCTACCGCAATTGGTTCCTTTTGTCTATGGTCACTTGGTTCCACTGAAGAAATCCTTTGTAAACTGTAATCGTTGCTTCCCACATTGAGCATATGTGACCGGCAAAACGTCTAACTTCGGGTATGGTAGAGTACAGTTCATATGATACCGGGGTCGGGGGTGTCTCTCCAAGTTGAAATGTGCACTCCTCGTCTGGGAATTTTAAGAAACGCAGATTGGTGGCCTCGCTGCAGTTACATACGGTCGCGCTGAAGGAGGTTATTGGACACGGAAAGAGAAGAAAGAGACAGTACTGTCAAAAATCTTAATGGATCAATTGATAGCAGGACATTTTTAGGGGATGGGTAAAATGGAAAACAGGACATTTTTGAGAAACGGTAATTGGAGAACAGGACATTTTTAGGTAAATGGGTAAATGGAGAGAAAGAGAAGTAACGGAGACCATTCTATTAAAAAAAGAATGGCCTATCACCGTGGTTAATTTCAAATCACGGTGATTTATAGTTTAGGCGAAAATTGTCCAGTTAAAAAGAGATGGCTGAATAGCTCCGTAACGGAAAAGTTCATCTATGTTTTCTTGGACGGTTTCACGTTGGTGGAAAAACGGTAGGCTCGCTGACGAATGGGTCCTTGTCCTTGTGTATCTATGGTGTGTTTAACTAATTCAGTGTGACCTAGATCACTGGTCTCGAAAGAAAACCAGTATTGATGTTCTATCAAAAGGTTACATAACTCATTTCTTAACTCTTCTCCTATACCCAGAATAATTTTCCTGAACGCGTCTAAGTTTGTAGGCAACTCTGTTTTTGCTTCAGATACTTGATTAATATGTTGATTTTTCTGGAAAGTAATTCGACCAAGAGAAGTGGTTGGAGGGAGCGTAATACTGTTATTCGTTTTGTTTACTATCACTATCCGAAATATGCCTATGTTAGGGTCAGTCGTCAAAAAAGGATCTACGTGGATTCTTGTCGGCTGATTTGGATTGGGCTGATTTGTTGGGGATTCATCCAAATAAAGTGACCCTAGTACCTATCTTCAGTGAATTTCTCGTTCCGGTGGTTTTCACCTCTTTTAAACCCTTTCTTTTGAGGGAAAAAAGGTTCCACCCACGCTCGTTATAATAAAAAGATTAGGTTTTCAGTCACCGTTCTTTACTCAGATAAAAACCAGTTCATTTAACCGCCTTTTTTTTCTTTTTTTCCTTTCTTCCGTCGGCAAAATATAAAGAATTTTGAGAAGCTTAACTTTCTCTTAATCCGCGCGTGCTCTTAAAAAAGGCGGCGCTTTTTTATGTTTTTTAAATCAAGTCTCTTCCCCTCATTAGTTTCAAAGAAAGCTTACCGACCCACCACCCACTTTTCCAGCGGCGAGTGAAACCTCCCAACCTAATTCCTAAATATCCTACTTGAAATACTTGTCTTTACTTCATCTATCTCATATAACCAAATAGCTCAGATGTTAGCGAAGACAGCTGATTCAAAGCAGTATCATTCTGGGTTCAAATCCAGGTTCGGTCAAAGTAGTATGTAATGCGTTAAGTTGCGCACGCTGAGTTACGCATGCGTGGTCTACTATCCAGATGTTCATCCCTCCCCCCCTCTCTGTCCAGACACCTTATGATGGCGACTCTGTTTATACAAGACGTCTCAGAGCTATCAAAGCCTTTCGATGTCACTCAAAGCCTTTAGAGCTATCAAAGCCTTTCGATTTCACTCAAAGCCTTTCGTGACTCTGAAGTTAACCCTATGTCTTCTCTTGCACACACTTAGTATATATACACGCACCCTCACATGCATAAGGCAGAGGCCAGTGAGCGTGTGCGTGTAAGTGTCAACTCTCTTATTCTATTGATCTGTTGTATTCCGTGTGTAACTTGTGTGCCTGTAATAAAGTAGTTAATCGGCGAAACTAGTTGTATAATTAATTATTGTAAGCGCGACTTCCTCGTCCAGAAGCGCGCCTTACAAGTAAATGAAAAGTATCGAGTATCATTAAAAGAAGAAATACTTTTAACGTTAAATTAAAAGTTTCCTTGATTAGAACTATTATTTGTCGGTTGACTGGTAAACATGTTTGGTATGGCATTCGTATTTATCGGCTGGCCCGTGTTAGTGATAACATTTTGGGTTGCGCTTGTGGTAATTGGTTGGCTAATTCGAGTAGTACTATGACTGAAAGGTGGACGAAAAGGGGTTGACTTGGATGTATTCCTGACGGAGGGATTACTGACCCCATAAATTGAAAGCCGGTTGCAGAAGCGGCGCCCAATTGTCTAGTCGAGGTTAGAACGGTAGAAGCTAAACTGGTACTTGGCTGAAAGGAGTTAGTCGACGGCGTTTGGCTGAGTGGGAGTGGGGCAGAGGTGGTAACAGGTGTTGCTGTGTTTGTTGTGGTATTGGGTTTGGTGTTGATCTCTAGGTTAGTGTTAAGGCCGACGGAATAGCAAATTGAACGCTGAGACTACCCATTACAAGATGTTCTATCTCATCTGTATACTTTTTGTCGAAGATATCCTGGTTGGTTATACTGGGTTTTGCCATGATGGAGGAAAACGAAACTTTTTGGTTCGTTCTTCGAGTTAAATTTTGATTTAAAATTGGCCGAATGCCTGTTGGAGTGAGATCGGGAAGCGACTGGAACCTTTGTGGTGATGACTATAGTAAGTCTAGCGGAACGATTTTTCTTGGTCAAGGTGACTGTATTTGATAGGAGTCGAGGTATGAGATTCCGTACAAGAAAGATATTTTGGATTAAACGCCTGATCGCTTAATTTTAGTGTGGAACAAGAGATAGGTGAATGTTTTTCGAATGGAAGGAGACCTGTTTCGCTACTTGGTTGTTGTTGTTTAGCTGCTACTTCGTAGTGCGGGGATATTAAGGGAGAGTAGTTGGTTTGAAGTTTTAAGAAATTAAATAATTGAACTGGAGTTTTTATCTCTGGATGCGTAACGAGAAATGCCCTTAATGTTTCCAGTAAAAAGTCGTCGGGAAGCACCTGGCTATGATTTATTAGTCGGTGATGTTTAAGCTCAAATAAATGTTCGTCTTGGTTACCAAACGTTTCGAAGAAGGTTGGTCCACTTACACGAATTTTAGGTGTCTCTTCACCATGGCCTGAATACTTACTTACTACTACACAAACGGAAATAAGGCTGCGACGCCCCCCCCCCCCCCTGTAGTTCAAAGAAAGTCGATTCTCCCAACCACACTCAGTAGCCGGAGGGCTTTCCATTCCAAGTGTCCATCTTTTTCAAGGAAAAATTATTTTTCGATTTCCACAGTTCCATTCCACTTTTTCCGCACTTTCTTTTTGACATTGGGCCTGTTTACTGACGGACATTACGGAGCACAGAGTGTCGTGGGTTGATTTTGTCCATTAAGTTATCATGTACAGTGGTGGTCCACTTAGAGAACCGCCCGATTATAGAACCATTCCCGTTATAGAATCGAAATGGCTCTGCCGTGTTTCAGCGCCACCCACGGCGCATTGAATAACTTGATGAACGTTCATAGCATTTCAAGTTATAGGATTTTGTCTATAGACAGAATCGACGGCAGGTGGCGCTGGGATCAAGTGCTCGATTATGGAACCCCCCGGTTATAGAACCACGCACAGGTCGGTTCTATAAGTGGACCAGCACTGTAATAGCAATTTACTTTGAAGTTATTTAAAGAAATTTAGATTAGATAGAATGAGGAGAAAGTGTTTTGTGAAATATTGTGAGAACAAAAGCTATGGGGAAATAATTAAAAAAGACGTTACTTTCCATTTGTTCCACAACGATGAAAATGTTATTGACAATTGGATTCAAAGTCTACTCAGTAATACATTTGAAACAGGTTTCTCTAAGGTGGAAGACATAAAAATAACGAAGAGTAGTTATATGCAGAGACCATTTTGAACAGGGTTGTTTTTTTTTCAAATACAAGGTTGTGTTGTTTTTTTCAAACACAAGGTCTCAAAATCACAGACGTTTGAAGAAAGATGCAGTTCCTCCTTTAAAATAAAAGTAAATTGCTATAAACTTATTTTACAACATGCTGTCTGCAAATAATGACTAAGATTTGTAATATTACATAAGGTAAAAACGCTTTCACAAGAAAATGGGTTTACTACATGTGGTTTAGATATCTTCCCCGAAGAAAAGTATTAACTGCAATTCCACACACTGCTTTACATAACAATTCACGGATGAGTACTAACAAGACAATTACATCAGTAAGAGAACAAAATTCAGTTTCCAGTAATGTATCTCAGGTATATTTAGATGGACAACGTACCTTGTTTTCAGTAAAAGTAATGGTACATATTGGTCTTCTTCGTCATATTCTGTTCAACATGAAGTCAAAAAAGAAAAAACACCGAGACAGTTAGAAATAATGCACGAATATGCAAATCTTGGGGTGGAACCCCATATGAACGACAGCGACTTTTAGTTCGAAATCTTCGTACCAAAATAGATAAACTTGAGGATAAGTTATAGGGAATATTCAGAATATTGTCGGACCATATTTGATTTTTTTAAGTAAATCTGATGAGTGATGACCGTGCGAAACATTGTTTTGAAGCCATCCAAGAAATATTCGAAGGTATTCAATTTTTTTTTTTATATTTCATCGTTGCTCACTTTATGGTTTATGCATTACAATTATAGATACTCAATTTTTCTGTTTAAAAAAACAGAATACGAAACGGGCCATCGTCAATAAAATACGCAATAGCGTTGCAAGGCAGAACACCGACCACTTATGAATTCATCAGGAAACATGAGCTTCTTACAATGCCCTCTTTGCCAACCTTATTTTCCTACACAAGACGCACTAAATGGAAAGTCGGCATTACCAATGTTATTGAAGAAAGGTTGAAGTTGCTGTTTAACTTGCTCGTAGAAGACCACGAGAAGAAGATTTCCGTCGAAATAGACGAAATGGCATGTAGGGCATTAATGATGTGGATTCAGTCTAGACAAGAATTTGTGGGAGAAGTTGATTTTTGTGAGTTAGACGTTGATGAAATAATTGAAGATGTATACAATGAATCCGAGGACGACGAAGTATGTGAAAAAGTTGGCAAAGGAATAGATGTGGACGGTGGAAAGATATCAGAAGGTGCCGTATGCTTACAAGATGAACACGCTGAAGAAGCATGTCATTCAAGAAAGCCAGTCCTTGCCAACAGCTTAATCAATTTCATAATGACTGGTCTAACCACTAAATTTAATGCTCTTGTTGGTAGTTGGTCAGTGGCTAAGTTAACTGGACCATAATTATTTTTCTTGACAGTACATGTCATAAAGAAACTAGAAGATATTGGATTCTCAGTGGAAAGAGTAGTGGGTGATAATGCCAAAATAAATGTCAAACTTTTTCAACTACTTCGCTGACAAAACGACGTCGAAAACTTCAAAGTAACTAACCCAGCAAACCCATGCAATAAAATATTCCTTCCGTACGATTACACACATATAATTTAGAACGTACGTAATCTGTGGCGTCTAGATTTTGGATTATTCACATATTCTTTGAAAAATGCTTCCGGAATTGAGAAAGTGTGCAAAGATGGTGGATGATTTTGTGGACTTCTCCCTAGTACTTGGATTGCGTGGCAATACCGGTTTTTCTATGGTTTTTTAAACCAGCGCAGAGGGAAAATCTGGTTTTGCATACTGGTTCTACACAGCTTGTTTGCGTGTAGAACAACATTTTAAATCAGTATTTCGAACCACTTTGAAACGCAGGCTTAAAACTCTCGGGGATTAAACCCGGAATGCTACTGCTTTGGATCAGTAGCTTTGTTCGCTAACAACTGAGCTATTTAGTTATGAGAGAAAGATGAAGTAAAGACGTGTATTTCAAGTAGAATATTTAGGAATTAGGTCGGGAGGTTTCACTCGCCGCTGGCAAAGTGGGTGGTGGGTCGGTTAGCTTTCTTTGAAACTAATGAGGGGAAAAGACTGGATAAAAAAACATAAAAAAGCGCCGCCTTTTTTAAGAGCACGCGCGGATTATGAAAAAGTTAAACTTCTTAAAATTCTTTATATTTCGCCGACGGAAGAAAGGAAAAGAAAAAATTAAAAGGCGATGAAATGAACTCGTTTATAACTGAATAAAGAACAGTGACTGAAAACCTAATCTCCTTATTATAACGAGCGTGGGTGGGACCCTGTTTTCCCTCAAAAGAAAGGGTTTAAAAAGGGTGAAAACCGACGGAACGAAAAATTCACTGAAGGCAGGTACTAGGGCTTGGTTCCACACCTGTCAGCATGCCCAGAATTTAAATGTAACGCTAGCGAAGAACATAGCAAACAACTGTTCAAGTTTTTGATGACTATGTTCTTTAGAGCTTGTCTAAGGACAAAAGAAAATAAATTTAATGTTATCAGAATACAAGCCAATTGTTAATAACAAGCCACAAAAACGGAAATTTCGTAAATCACAAAAGTGATTATCTATTTGCTTAATTAATTAACAATGTAATTTATAAGAATTTACAGTAAAATAATACAAAAGTTTTCTTTGAACAGCTACTGCTGAAATCAGCATATGACTTGTAAACCATCTTAGTCCCTCAATTTTGTGAAAGCTCCTTAAGTTGGTTTACTCCAGCATTTAGTGAACATGTATGAAAAGAGAAACTGGTGTCGCAAGATGTACAGAGTGAAATAAACTTAAGTTATGCATATAATTGTTTACTTTTTATTGGTTCAAAGGAAAACCCCTTATAGGTCGGACACAGTATTTGCAGCACTATCCATCACCTGTCATAAGTAACATGTAAACTCATTACTTATACTTAAAACAAGGTAAGTTGTCATGAAAATATACCAGATAATCATTTGAAGCTGTACATGAATGTACTGGTGTTATATCAAAACTTCAGTCAAAAACTTCAGGTCGGACACAGTATTTTCAGCATTGTCCATCACCTGCAAGTAACATGTTAACTCATTTGTTATATTGAAAACAAAGTACGTTGTCCATCTAAATATACCTGAGATACATTAGTGGAAATTGATTTTGTTCTTTTACTGATGTAATGTCTTGTTAGAACTCATTCGTGAATTGTTATGTAAAGCAGTGTGTAGAATTGCTGTTTTTACTTTTCTTCAGGAAAGATCTAAACCACATATAGTAAACCCATTTTCTTGTGAAAGCGTATTTACCTATATGTAAAATTGAAAATGTTAGTTTATTATTTGCAGACAACATGTTGTAAAATAAGTTTGTAGCAATTTACTTTTATTTTAAATATAGTAGAAACTGCATCCTTCTTCAAACGTCTGTGATTTTGAGACATAGCGCAACCTTGTATTTGAAAATAAACAACCCTGTTCAAAATGGTCGCTGCATATATAACTACTCTTCGTTATTTTTATGTCTTCCACCTTAGAGAAACCTGTTTCAACTCTATTACTGAGTAGACTTTGAATCCATTTGTCAATAACATTTGCCTTGTTGGGGAACAAATGGAAAGTAACGTCTTTTTTAATTATTTTCCCATAGCTTTTGTTCTCACAATATTTCAAAAAACACTTTCTCCTCATTCTATCTAATCTAAATTTCTTTAAACAACTTCAAAGTAAATCGCTATTGCATGATAACTTAATGGACAAAATCAACCCACGACTCTCTGTACTCCGCAATGTCCGTCAGTAAACAGGCCCAATGTCAAAAAGAAAGTGCGGAAAAAGTGGAATTGAACTGTGGAAATCGAAAAATAATTTTTCCTTAAAAAAGATGGACACTTGGCACGGAAAGCCCTCCGGCTACTGATGGTGGTTGGGAGAATCGACTTTCTTTGAACTACAGGGGGTTCAAAGAGTTAATAATGTATCTTGTTAATAATATATCTTTGTAGTAGATAACTCTTTGTCTATTTGATATCTAATAGGTATCTCGTTCTACTAGGGATAGTTCTCCTATTTTTCCTTCCGATCTGAAGGATATCAACTATCTTCAATAGGCTCCTGCAGGAATAAAGAAAGAAAAAAATTTGAATCAAAAGGTAGTCATCAACGAACAACCCTCGACACAACCCCAGCATACAAAAAGATAAAAAAAAAATAAAATCAGTCCATCTCAACCCCCTTAGTAGAACATGATATCTTTAAGCTATCTATGTGATATCTTAAAATCTATTAGAAAGATATCTTCGAGCAGTATTTGCAGTGGCGAAATTTCATGTCTACCAGATATCTTTCTAATATATATTGAAAATATTTGTTTACCCACCACCATCCGGAACACTCTGGTACACTACTAACATGTCTATGTCAAATGTGTTTTCTAAGGCTTAAACCTCCGACCTTTGGGTTGTCATCAGCCTCACTCGATAACCAGTAGACCGATACAATTTATTACAGAGAAAATAAAAAGAATAAGTTTTTCCAATTATTCTATGTATTTCTTTTTATTTTCATTCCATTTCCCCAACTGGATTTAGGATTTGACTAAAGCTAATTGATATCAGCAGCAGCATGCAGATGCAATGTAATTTAAAATTCACCAAATTGAATTTTTTTCGTATTAAATTAATTCTCTTTTACCGAGCATACTCTGATTAAGTTATAGCAAAAATAATAAGAAAAAATCAATGATCATGGTGAAAAATTGAACAAAATGACTAATATTCAATTCAAGATTAGTTACTTTTTTAATAATAATTTTTTCCACCCAATTTTTTAATCCATAATGATAAATTAATACAAATTTTGAAACATGAATTACAATATTTTCATATATTTCCCGTTGTTTTATTCGAATTTCTTTGACGAGTGGTTTAAATTACCGGTAATGTGTAGGAAATATTTTGTGAGAAGATTTTTATAAAAATTCACATCTCGAGATATCAATAACATATACAGTATACACCAAATGATAATCCAAGTTACATCCTCCCCCCCCCCACCCCTTTAGTCAATGCTTTCTTATGGCACTACGTGTCGCAGGAACACTTAAATAACTTTTGAACGGCTAGAGCTAGAATTATTTTCTTTTTTTCCCTAAATGAAACGCGATCTTTCACTTGATTAGGTACACTTGCTTTCCCCCCATAGGCACCATGTTAAAACCGGCTTTTTAAAAAATCGATAAAAAATACTTTGCAACAAGATAGCAAAATATTCTTTGCACCCAAAAATAAATTAACATTAATTTAATAATATTAAGAGATTTTTTAAATTTTAATATTAAGACGATTTTTGTCGCAATCGGGACCCACGTGTTGTTGCAGTATTGTTGAAATCCATAACAAATAAACAGCATTGTTAAACGCAATATGATCATCGATTCAAAATATGATATGATAGTATATATAATATACAATAATATGATATATATGATATATATATATAATATGATATGATAGATGATACTAATTTATTCATGATGATATTATAGATTATCAGTCATAGTTTAACGAAAAGCATGTCTAAAACAAGTTTTGACTTTGAGTATACTATTTCACAGTCGATTACGAATTTCATATATAATATCATATATATTAATATCATCTCTGAATATCGTTATCGTCCGATATTACCCCCGAAAAAGATGTCTAGAACTCTAGTTTCACCCGCAGCAAAGACTTTTTTCTAAATCATTATTATTCTTAAAAGATGTGCAGTAACAATAAAATTTTAACACAACATGAAAACAGAATAAATAAAGTATTTTATTCAACAATAAATTTTTTTTTAACCGTAGGGGTTGTTTAGTGATACGAAAATCCTTCCGTTATTGAGCTTGTCGAACTTGGTACGTGTCCAGTGTGACCCTGCTCTCCTCTACTGTGTGGTCGATATGGCTCGTGTGGTCGATATGGCTCTTTTGGGAGTCGCACAGCAATGATGCGATTGCGTGAGCGAGCTCGTTTTCGTAATCGATGAGTTTATCTCGCATGTACTGAATGTTAGCGAGGACGTCCAGTTTGTCCTCTTCGAGTGTATGTCTGTGGGCTTCTTTTTGGGAGATATTTTGCGGCGTGACGGGAGTCGTGATTATGAACAGGTCGGCTTGTCTGATCACGTTAAACGCTACCGTCTTCCGAGTGCACGACAGGTGCGACGGGATACACCGTGGATTGATCGTGAGGTGGAAAATTAAGTAGTTGAAGTCATCCGTGAGTCGATTTCCCGGGAGTCCCGATGTATTTCAAAGGGGCTTGTCCCACTTTTAGCTTGCGGGCTTTTGGTTCTGATATTTGTGTGTAAGTCTTATCCCAAATGAGGTGAGTTGGTTGTGCATCACGACGTAAATAGTCGCTTATGCTGTACCGATTGGTGTAAAAAAATCACTTTCTTCTGTTTGTTGATAAAGCGGAACTCTTTCTAATAATAGTTTGGAGCCAATACCCGGATTCACTAGGCTATTCATCAAACACATATTTATTACCCACTAGTTTCATTTGTTGATCGGTGAACGGTGGCTTTCGTACATAATTTGGCACTTGACGAGGGAAGTATCTAATGCATTTTTGTCGGTCACGACCACTGTTTATCCAAGGAAATCTACAAACACATTTTTTGGGATTTTCCATCGTGCAAAAAGTTGACCGGGAAATTTGGTTTTGGCCCGCCTCTCAGTTTACACGACATACGCAACCGGGAGGGCCGAGATGGCTAAAGTGGCCGGCGTGAAAAACCCTAAGATGAATATAGCATATATCCACAACATTGTGCTATGGTGGGGGGTGAGTGGGTGGTGGAAACGGCACGAGGGCATGCGGCGGGTAGGCGGAGGGGCGGGTACAGACAGCAAAGGGGAGTGATAAGCGGCTTATCTTCGCGAGCTCGAGAGACTACCTGCGAAATTTCAAACGACCTGTGACGCGAGAAAAAGGTTCAGTCCCTTTTTCTTATACGTAGCTCATATGACTGTCTACTGTCAGTCATATTTCCCCCTTATCGCTTCTCTTATACATTGTGATATGAGGACATTGCATCCCCCGACGTTACATATCCTAGGGAGGTCGACGTTACACCCCCCCCCCCATAACGACACAACGTCCCCCGTCATTACATACCCCCCACATTAACTTAACCTAACCTAACCTAACCTAACCTAACGAAACCTAACCTAACGAAACCTAACCTTACCTTACCTTACCTAACTTAACCTAACCTAACCTAACCATGGGGGGGATGTAATGACGGGGGACGTCGTGCCGTTATAGGGGGATGTAATGTCGAACCCCCTAGGAGATGTAACGTCGGGGGCTTTATAGATAAATCCTTGGGCCCATACTCGGATCCATACAGAGTCGTAGACTATTGAGATATCCAGGAACACGGCATCGGTGGATCTCGTGCCGCTGAAGTCTCGTTTGACGTGGAATTTTCAGTTGAATATGTGGTCTGGGGTGCTGTGGGGCTGCAGCCCCTCCTGAAGCTTGTCCATTCTCAGTTAAATAGTTTTGGATTCTAGAAACCATTGGACGGGGTAGGACAGGATACTAAATTATTTTGCACAAGCATAAGGTGAGGTATATCGGACGGTAGAAGGAAGTCATGCCCCTGCCTGACATGCATTTCACGAATGACCACAGCCGTGGTTGATCGTGGTTGCCTTAGTTGGATATGAATGCCAAAGAGAAAACGTTCCAGTGTACAGTTAAGATGACTTTTTTCTTCCTTGGCCAGCTCCACTCGGATCTTAAGAGTAGGGTAGCGGCATTTTTGGATTTGCTGGCGGCGCTTATTTCTTTTTTGCACTCCTCATTCCACTATTGGTGGCATTGGTCTTCGCATTTCTGTGAGGATGGCTGGCAAAATTTGAAGATCTTTACTTTTGCGGCCTTGATATTCCTGTGCTCATGGATTGATCTTTGCATTTCTGTGAGGAGGGCTGGCACAATTTTAAGAACTTAAATTTGCCGCCTCGATGTTCCTGTGCTATTGATGCCACCTCCATTGGGTTCGACAGGGAATACAAATTAGGAGTGTTCTGTGGATGAGTGCGTTCCAGTTGCTCCCCTTCCTCCCGTTAAGGATCCAGGGGGGTGGTTTGCGCGGGTTGAGTGCTGGTGAGGCGATAAGAAAGATCGTGAGGAGATGGTCACTTCCCACGTGTTGGTTGAAAAGGATACTGGATAAGGTTGCGATGCTTGATGTGCGAGCGTTAGGTCGATTGTTGTAGACGAGTTGTACATGTTGCTTGCCTGTAGATGGGTTCATCGTAGTTCTGAGGTTGAGCGGAGTAAGGAGGCACATGGAATTGTTGAGTAGAGCTTTGGGGATGGTTCTACCGGCTTTGTTTGTCTTGGTGTCGTTCTCTCACATGTAGTGGTTTCTTACAACAAAAATATATTGAATCTAACATTTAAAAAAAGCCAATTTACTTACGCTTACAACAAAATTATTGAAAAAATCCGATTCCCCGTGGATGATTTACTACAAATAAAAAACTAAACTCACTTCACATCGCCAAACGAGAAATCGCCAAAAACATGGAGTCCACCCGCAAGGTACATTATTACAACTAGGGAAGTACGCGTTCTCCACTTCCTCTATACAAATTTTTAATAATGAATTGCCATGTGATCCCGCCGTACGATTTTATCCGGGTTTGGTATGTTACTTAATACTTATTTAGAAAGTAAATATATTATGTTCATTTTTAAACTGCTAATTACAGTTTGTTAGGGCATTAAATGAGTTTTTGTGGCAGAATAATCACATAAACATGACAAAAAGCTGAAAAAAGACGAAGTTCCAGTTTTTTTACAATGCTGTCATAGTAAAATAGGCTAAGGAGAGAGAGGGAGGAGTCCTCTCTTTCCTTAGGCTATTTTACCAGAAAGAGAGGACTCCTCCCTCTCTCTCCTTAGCCTATTTTACCAGAATAACGCTTGGTGTCAGTGCACCTAGCGGCAACCCCAAATCATCTGCTTCTTGCAAAAAAATAGATTTTTTTATGAAACGTCGTCTGCTTTTCAGTTTTTGGTCATGTTCATGTAAATATTCTGCCACAAAAACTCATTTAATTTTTTTTAAGCTCTGACCGGGATCGGTTTTATCGTAGTTTCCCCTTATTTTTCCCTATTTTTTAAAATAGGTTTCAGGAATATTGCAAAAAATTCCAATTTTTACATTGTTTTCGATTTGCCTGATTATAGTCACTACCCACTAACCTAAAAGCTACCAATTACCCGAAGGGATACTGGTCAAAGTTTCGTTTGCAGTATGTATGGTTTAAATTGGCACCCTCAGTTCTCGTAACACTACACAGATGACTTTTTGCAGTTATCGTAACACTTCATAGATGGATGCACTAGTTTTTTGCAATTATTGATTGTAATCAACATTTTTATTACATTTCAATAATTCTACTACGTAGCTGAGGATATTTTACATATTTTCTGAAAATTTGGCTGAAATCTATTCAGGCGTTTGATCAGACGGAGAAATTGCTACTTTTAGACAGAATTTCAGTAGCTGTTATAGCAGACGATAACACAGATGGCAGGGATAAATAATATGAAAAGTAAACGTTACTTGAAATAGGATAGGATGAAACGATAAATCCAATCATTTACAAGACCCTGGGGCGCTGCCGCGTGTCTAAAGTAGAAAAAGTTGGCTAAGTTAGCTTTTCTAGAACTAGGATTGGTTGAATGGTCCGCATTAGCCCCACCCTATTGTGTTAAAAATCTTCAAAAGGTTGCAACATTTCCCCATTCAAGAAATCTTTTGAATTGAAAGAAAAAAAAACCTTATTGGTACACAATAAATAATGTTAGCTTAGATTATCCCTTTTTCAACATATATTTGCAAAAATTTGTTGAGTTTGTTCATAGTAAACATCATTAATACTCGTAAACTGAAAAAAATTGTAGGTGGCAACATTGCTACAACGAAAAACTAAGTTAACCTCCTTTGGAAATTCAAGGGCTTGGTTAAGTAAACACAAAGGAAAATAAAAGTTGCGCGTAAAATGTTTGTTCCAGTTCTTAAATGTTGCCAAGTTTGTAAACAAAAACGAAGGATTTTAGCCAATGAGACAAAAGGGTTTCATCACGTGACCCTAACTAAGCCAACTTTTTTCTACTTTATACGCGCCCCTGGCCAGGTACGCCTTCGGGTTTAAACTATATTGCTACCTCGTTGCTGCGGCTGCCCTAAGTGGCGTATTTTCCAAAACGATTTAATTACGCATATAACTATTTAAAAAAGTAAAATACTACAGAAAAGTAAGCCGGCTGATTGATGGGACAAATAGCAACAAGTCTATACCGAAAATTTGAATCAAATCGGTCAAAAGGTTTAGAAGCCTATAGCGAACTTCTGAACTTGAATAAAGGCTCTGGAAGCCCAAGCCGGAGAGTATCGAAGGGTGGGGTAACATGCTCCTCCCCCTTGTACACATTTGGGCATTTTACTTTAGAGCCCTCGAAATATACAAGTATATTTCGCTCAGGGATAAAGTTACTGCCTATAGTTTTATCTCTAGGATGATAACTAGGCCTAGTTATGAGCACAATTCCACCAAACCTAATTTCTACCGTCACTGCAAAGTAAAAATTTATTACGACATAGGGTGACGGGGCTTATATAATTAAACAGTTTGCAGATTGCCCGGCCACGAGGCGTATTTCAATATCGCATTCAATTCAATATTAAATCAGGATTCTAATATCTCATTCAATATTGATTCAGGATTTCAATATCTGCACGAATGGATATTAAGACAGAGAAAAGAGAGATTGGTCACACATAGGGAAAAAAGTGTCCTTGTGTTTCAGTGTACTCAGCGCCGCCTGCCGGTTGGTGATGGAATGTTTTTAAGCGTACATGGTTCCTTAGGCTAAAAGAAAGGCTTCATTTAAAGAAGGCGAAGAAATTTTCTTTTCTTGGCCTTGAATCGATTTTTCAAAAAATGTTCTTTTCCTGGCCTTGAATCAAATTTTCACGAGTTTGTATGTATGCGTTGTAAGCACTTAGCAGTTTCCCGTAGGGATTCTGTACAACTTAGGTCTCATGATAAGGAACAAAGTTGCAAATTCTGACTAATAGATGGCTTTGGGATATTTTTTTGCTTTGAACTGCGCGCCTCGATTTTTGGCATTTTTTGAACAGCGCGCCTCGAGTTTTGGTATTATTTTTTGAACAGCGCGCCTCGAGTTTTGGAATTTTTTGAACCACGCGCCTCGGAAACGTCATCTGTGGGCCAAAAAAATGCCGGTTATTAGACAATTCGTTTCAATTCGTCGATTGTGCTGAGTTTTATGAGTACGGTCAACTTCTGAGAAGAGAACGTTGGCATCTTTCGACGATAGATATAGTCCGGTCAGAATAGCATTTTTACCTAAAACTAATTGCTCGGTTTAGTTTTTTTCATGAGCTGTATTGATATCAACCCTAATTATGTTCTCCTAAAACCCTCCCGCGAAATTTTAATATTTACTATGATTAATTTTAATTATGAAATTTATGTTTTTTTCTAATGTAATTTATTCTGATTAAATATAAAAATATTGAAATTTTAACAAATGAGCTTTGTTTATTACTATTTGGTCTAGATGCATGCCAAATTTCATTTCCATAACTTGTTAAATGATGAAACCCCCCACGAAAAATGAGTTGCGTCTCCCTTTTTACTGCCCAAAAACCGCTTCCGTGTTTAACACAGAGCTTACGGGGAAATGGCTTTAGCGAAAATCGCTGCCGTTAATCACCTGTAATCCCCTCCTCTTCCGTTTTTGTCTTATTTTAAAGAGCATATTCTCTTCTACAAACACAGTAAAAGATTTTCGGGAGGGGGTATTAGTTTTTAAGTTATTAGAATTTAAATACAGCCCATATTTCCTGAAATTTTCTCAATCCCGTATTAGTTTCTTTCACACCCGCATTGAGCGACGTGGCACAAAAGGAAGCGCAACGTCGCTCAATGACAAGCCTGAGGGATTTTACGCGCACACCCAACCACCCTACGCAAGAACCCACTATTTATGCTCCTCGCACAGGGGAACATGCAAGTAGCGCAGGAGGGGAGGCGGGTGCGCGTAAAATCCCCCAGGCTTCGCCTGTCCACCACCCCATAAAACAGGGGAAATGGAAGAAATTTTCGAAAATAAGATGGCTAATATCTTAAAAAGTATTTATTGGATTTCGTTGCCTTTTTCACAATGTGTTCTAATCACCGTCTACTACTAGGGTGTGAAATTTCAATGTCACCGAGCAAATAGCTTAGCCAGGGTTATTTTTTAAAGTTTCATTTTCCCCCCATAAGACCCATGTTAAACACGCAAAACATTTTTCCGCCGTCGCACTTAAGTTACTTGTTAATTTCTTTTGTGGTTAGTCCAATTAGTATTATTTCCTTACCAAATTTTGGGAGTTTATAGATTAATGAGTTATTCACAAAGCTCATTTTTTGAACAAGCTCATTTGTGTGGTGTTTGTCAATCCATTGTCTAAAATTGTCAAAATTAATTGTCATTGTCAAAATGATAAGAAAGAGCTATCTCTCAAGACGAGCAAACTCACTTCTGCTCTGCAACACTTTAAACAAGTTTTATGTCAAGTATAAGGCTGGAGAATTGGTATAATAATTTTCTATCAAACCTTAAAATTGTTTAAATTTGTTCACATCATGTATTGAAATCCCCCCAGCTAGCACGTGTTTATTGGTAAAATATTGTTTTCCGAAAATATTGGCCGTCTTTATTGGCAAAATATTTTTATCCGAGAATATTTTTTGGCCGATAATCCACATATTGGTATAGTATTAGATTAGTATTTTGTTGCGACAAGGTGGCTATTAAATTGTTCTGCTGTATTCCTAATAAATGACTATTATCAAAGATCAATATTTTTATTTTTTATTTTCCCAATAACGGACCATTAAATAATGAATAAATCGTTTTTTATGAAAAAGCTATATATCTTTAACATTTTCCATGCGTTTTAAATCCTAAATATATAAACTTATCGAAAATAGCAGTATTAATATTTGATCTTCTTTATGTTAGGCAAATTACGTATGCAGAACTAACGAAATGAATATAATAAAAAACATTTAGGATTTAAAACGCTATATATTGAAAAAAGTATTGTGAGCCAACAAATTTTGGTGCAACAATTTATTGGAACAAGATTTGAAAACAATATTTTACCAAGATTTCAATTGTAGGAATAAAATATTTTACCAATATTTGAAAAATATTTTCTGCTAGCTGGGCCATGGATTATCTTTTAGCCACTTGTTTTATGTTTTAGTTTAGAATCTAGTTTTTTCTTTTTAATAATAATGCAAAGTCTTTAACATCGATTTATTTATATTGTATTTTCAGATAGTTTTCTGAGTAGTTGTGCTGATGTTCAACAAAAGTCAAAATCGATTCCATCAGTCAAGGGGAAAACTGTAGTTTCTAAAACGACAGCAGCTAACTTTGAAGATGGCAGTGATTCTATTATTGTTTGTATTTCATCTTCCTCTGAACTTCCTCATCAAAGCACACTCGAGCCAAAACATAAAGTACATCAGTGGCTGATGGCCAATCCGAGCGCCGATCCATTAGCTGTCACCAGTGAAGAGGATGGTGAAAATGTAAACATTAAACAATCCAGAACAACCATTTCCAAAACAGACTCATTTGAATCAACTAAACTGTTGTCGACGCCCGTGACTATTTCGTCCACTGGCATCAAAGAATCGTCGTACGACATCCTTTCAGCTCCCAGTCCGCCACCTTCCAGGGAAATACCTCAGCAGGTAATAATAACAATCGATATAATTGCTTTTGTTCTTTCTTTGAGAAAACCTTTAAATTATGCATTAGATGAAACGAGGACGAGGTGGACGTGGAAGAGTTCGTACGAGAAAGAATGCTCTCCCAATTAGTTCTGGCGAAGCTCTAGCAAAGAAACGCGGTCGATTGGCCGGCAACACACCAGAAATGAAAGAAATTGCAGTCAAAACACCGCCGAATTTCTCACCAGCGACCTCGAGCACTCATCCTTTAACGCATTGCTCAAAGCCTTCCATTGAGAAAAATAGCAGAACTGACGGAATACTAGGTACTAATCATTTGATAATGAAATGTCGTTCTTTTTTTCTTACTTGTTCCCTACTCATAGACTCACAAAACGAGACCAGAACTACTTTGGAGGAGGAAGAAAGGAATTTTGCCGTTTGTATTGACAATTTTTGCGTCCTACCAACTAAAGGAGCAGTGATGGAAAAACCAACAGACAATGGACAAGTTGATGCCTGCATATCCTCTATGAATGGCCCTGCAGATGTTCGATGTATTACACCTACCCTTGAAGAGACACCACGACCAGCACAACGAATTCTGGCCAACAGTTCAAACCTTAACACACTGTCACCGGCCAAAACCTCAAGCCTTCTTCTCGACAAGGCAGTTGGTGTTCCATCCACAGCTCTTCATCATCTGACACCTGTTTCTCGGCCCAATAAGGTTCGAATTTCCTTGGGATCTGCTCTACACGATCTCACAACATCTGAGAGGGATTTTCAACGTCATTCTTTTTCAGAAGGGTTGGATGTCGGTACTGGAAAACGAAGCGTGAACTTTTTTCATAAATTGACCGTTCGTCGTCACATCCCCCGATTTTATTGGATTCACCGGTCCTCGCTCAAAAATGCTTTGAAGATAAAGAAACTCTAGCCTATCCGTCATCACCTGTGTCCTTTGCGTCAGTTTCTACTCAGGTGGAACCAGTTGAAGCAACAGTGGCCTTAACCAAGGAATCTCCAAAGAAGACACCAATACTTCCGGACAACGATCCTTCTACCGACAGTCCACAGAAATCGATCGGCGAACAATTACAGGATGAAGAGATCGACAAGATTATGTTGGCAAGTGGACCAGATGAATTCAGTGAAGAAACCTTTATGTTTGCTGAGCCGTTTAAGCGAGCCAGAGTTTTGTCCTCGAGTTACAGTGATGATGAAAAAATGGAAACCAAGAGGAAGAAATCTTGCCCTTCTGTGAAATTCTTTACGGATGATCCAGTTCTATCGACGTCTCTATCTACGGAAACACTGATTATAACTCCGGAAGTACCTCAACAATCCGCTCAACAGAAAACGGATGCAGATTTAGCAAGCAAAACAGTGGTGATGGAGAGCGATCCGGATGAGGATGACATTCTGGTAGCGACTCCTCCACGTCCACCTCTTCCGAAGCCGATTCCGTGCCAAAAGAAAATTTTTACTTGTTCTGGCCTTCCGGTAAAATTCATTTTGTCTCGAAGTCTACATTTTCTTGACTCAGGTACGGAAGTTAATTAACCGTATTTCTTTTTCCTGAAAATGCAGCGTCTACAGGTTAAAATGGAAGAAGACTGGGCTCGTCGCATAGGTGCTGAAGTTTCCTTGACTTGCACTTGTGCCGTAACGCACATCATCGTTCAACTAGATGAGGAAAATTGCGCTCAGCGCACTCGGAAATTTTTGTACGGAGTCGCTAGTGGCAAATGGATCGTCGCTGTTGTCTGGGTTCATCAGTGCATTCGCGAAAACAGATTGATCGACGAAGAACCTTTAGAAGCGCTCGACATGGATGGCGAGGACGGCCCTCGCAGAGCCAGGCAGACAAGTCAAGAGGATCAAATTGTTTGCAGATTTCGAATTCTGCTGTCAAGACGATTTTAAACTGAATTCTGTATTTGGATGCTTGGTTTAAAAACAATTAAATATCTCTTTGAGTATTACACCGCAATGCTGTACTGAACTAGATGTGATCTGACAATTCTTCAACTAATTACCTTATACCTTTGCTAGTTTTAATGTGGGAAGGAAGAGGAGATGAAATTCACGATGGCCGTATTAATCCCACCTCGTTCCTCTTTTTTTTTGCGTTGTCAGTCAATGGGGCCATAACTCGAACGTTATAAGTTTTTGTTGTCCTTCTCGTATCTGTTTCAGTGTGTTCCGTGTCGAAGATTATCAGAATTTATAGCACCATGACGATTAAAGGCGTTTTGAAATTTGAAGGTCGAAATCTTAATCAAAATTAACGAACTGTGGGTTGTGTGACATACCCAGGTGAAGTTACCGAGATTTCTTAGCGCTTTGATATATTAATGATTAGTTCAATAATTAGGAATCAAGAAGAGGGAAAAGCATTCAGAGAAGATCACGTAATCTGACCATAGGTTACGGGTTGTCGATCCTGTTGCCTTACCCGAACGTTAGCCTATATATACATCCCACCGGCATTTCGTGTGCAAATGCCAGAAATAAAAAATCGAATAATTAAGTTTGGGGTTTTTTCAAGTTACATTCGGTTAAATATTTAGACCGGACGATACCGGACTCCATTTCCAGGGAAGTATATAGTTTGGCTGTGTCGATTCCTTCCGCTCTTTTGTCGTTGACTGTTCCTCTAAATTAGAATAGATTTACTGTTCACCTAAGAGTCTCTTTAGGTTAAGAGAATTTACAAGAGAATTCTACTGTTACACCTATCTTAATGTGAAGTCTTGATGACGCCATGAGATGGGCTTAATTTCTTAAGAAACGGGGGTACGTATGAGACTCTATTTTATAATTTGTTAGAGATGGTTCATTTTTTAAAAAGTCAGATTGGTGATCAGCACGACACATTTTAATAGGCTGATAGCACCAATTTGACGCACGCAATTTGGTAGCAAGTTCAATTATTTGGAATTAAAAATTAATTACGACATAGGGGGATGGCGCTTATTTAATTCAACGCGATGAGGATTGCCCCGCCAGGAGGCGTATTTCAATATCTTTTTCGATATTGATTCAAGATCTATGATCAATATATATAAATGAATATTTAAAGAAAATTGAGCTTTAGATAAAGGTGCGGCGTGGGGCGGCAGGGCGAAGCCCCGCAGCACCAAAGTCGCAGAGTTAGTATTATTAGCTACATATACAATTATACATATAACTTAAAAGGGTGATGGGGCTTATATAATTCAACGGTAGCCCTGTCACGAAGCGTATTTTAATCTTAATCAATCTTATCAATCATCAATCAATCTTATTCGATATTGATTTAGGATCTCAATATATATATGAATATTTAGAGAAAATTAAGCTTTAGAATTTAGATAAAGGTGCGGTGTGGGTTGGCGGGGCGAAGCCCCGCCGCACCAAAAATCGCACGGATTTAGTATTAGCTACATATATATTAACTAAAACTTAGAGACATTAATTAATCGCGGAGCTATATTAGCTTAGCTTCTATAGTTCTATATATTACTTCTTCTATATATTCTTTACAAATTTGAGGTATTAATTTATGTTCTTTTGTATTCCTACGGGAACCTTGCAACCCGCCAGGGATGCCAGCATGTCAAGCATGCCAAAATGAAAAATTCTGTTCTAAATTAATTTCGATACCTCAAGGGAAAGTGTACTTTGAGGGAATCGAACCTCTGACCATTAAGTTGGTAGTCTCACTCGCTAAAGTTTCAAATTTCCCACGGTTAGCCCTGTGAACTTATATCACCAACCGCTAGTGGCACTGCTTGACACGCTGTCCGTTTTTTTTCCCAAATTTAGCATTGGGCTGACCAATCTCTCTTTTCTCTGATATTAAGAGAATATGAGCTTTAGATAAAGACCCGTGTGGCGTGGGGCGGCGGGGCTCTAGCCCCGCCGCACCAAAGTCGCACGGAGTTTGTATTATTAGCTACATATATATTACTAAAAACTTTGAGACATTAATTAATCGCACGGAGTTAGTATAAGCTGCATATATATTTACTTAAAACTTTGAGATATTAATTAATGTTTTTTATATTCCAACGGGAACCTTGCAACCCCAATAAGGGATGCCTGCATATTTGTCGTAACTTTATATTTATTGTTAAAATTAAAGTTAATTTTTAAAATTCCAATCTCTTCGGGTACCTTGCGGCGTACGTACGCTGCCTACAGTGTTGAGGCTAATCGATTTTGAGGCAATTTTTTAGCTTTTTAGCTTACCTACTAGATGGCGACAGTAGTACGGGTATCCTATGGGCAAGAAAACTCGAACCGAAACCCGCCCGTTTTGAAGACCGAAACGGTTCACCGTTTTTACGGGCTAAATTTGGTTGAAACAGGGTTATAACCCGGTTAACGTGAACCGGGCCACAGCCCTGTTTCCTCTATTCGCCAGTTGTCGCTAGTTCGGTATCGGAGTTTGCTATCCTTCCTACCGTTGCAATTTTACAGGGTTACAGCAGTGTCTTTCTTCCCCTCTCCTTTGGTTCTAGACGACAAATATATAGCATATATACTATTAAATTGGATCTGCGATACTGCAATATTATGGATTCCGTTTCAAATATCCTTAATAATCCTTCATTTCCCACTGAAGCTTCCACAAGTAAGAAAAGCTTTTACCTACTTATGTCTACAGGACATTAAAAATCTCAGAATTGAAATTACCTATGGATTCGTTTAATTTATTGTAAATTGTAAATGTTTACTTGGAAGTCCGTGATTTGGTGTGCACAATTTCTGTTGGAGTTGCTGTTGTTGGTGTATCATTCTTTATTTACGCGAAAGTATCGGGCACTGGATTCTTTTGTAAACAGAAGTGTAATAAAAAGGTATAAATATTCCTTTATTTATCTCAATCAACAAAAATTATTCTTTTTATGTAAAAATCTTTATACAGGTTAATTTTGACATAAAAAAAGGTGAAGCAAAAATAGTTGATAATTTTGACATAGAAGATATAGGAGACAAGAAAGTATTCTGTCGTTGCTGGCGTAGTGCCTCGGTAAGGAACACATCGCTACATACTAAACTAAACACATTTTAAATTTTTTTATATAGTTTCCCTATTGTGATGGTTCACACACCAACCATAACATGGAGACTGGTGATAATGTTGGCCCATTAATTATTGGAAAGAAAAGCAATTGATATGAGCACCAAATTCATTAATTAATGAGAAACTGCCACTGTGCTGCCACTCTTGAAATCTTTTAGAAATTAACTAATTTGGGGTTGGTTATTAGCATACTGTGCAACAACTATCCACATTAAACATGTATTAAGGGATTGAAATGAGGGTTAAACATGTGTTACAATTTGTAATATCATTACACAATTATATCAATTCCTTTATATTATAAACCACCATCCATCTTAACTAGTACTGGTGCTTCATCATCAGGTTCAACATCAAAATCCCATTGAAATCTCTGAGTTACATATTGTTTCAAGTGCACAGCTCTTCTTTTAAGCTGGATATCAACAGCATCATTTTCTATGATATTTTCAAACAATACCCTCAATGTTTGAATCAAGAAGTTTTCTGAAGAAATTATGTCAACAAAAAAATCTGGTGTTACTTCTTGCAACTAAATGACAAAAATTATCAGCTGAAATAAGCATGGAGTTTTAAAAATTAATCACCTGGAAATAGAGGTCTCCAATTAATTCTGATATTAATGATGGGTTATTCATGAGAATTTCGTCAGCGAAACAAAAAATACGAATCATGTTCTTCCAATGTTCAAAAGCACTATAAACTTGTCCTATTAAAAAACTCAAAAACGCCATTTGAAATTCAGCAAGCATATCGTTTGACCTAAAAAACAAAAACACTTTCATTAAAAAAAAAAGAAACTACAATGTTCTTAAATTGTTTTGATTGAATTATTTATTTGTGAAGAAAATGTTACATTCTTTAAAAAGATTGTAAATACCTTTCCCAACGTGACAGCATTTGTTCTAAAATATAAGATGTGTCAATGCTATACTTGGTGATATCCATGGCACTTGACCCTTCTGGGAAAGACCTTGAAGGAATTTTAGTAAATTTTAATTCTGTGCCTGGCTTTAATTGCATATCTGGTAGTAATTGATCTTCATAATTTGATGTTCGCATCAGCATCCCTTTACTTGGGGGTTCTGTTTGCACAACATCTGATGGAATTAATTCAGCAACTGATGAAATCTTTTGCTGAAGAGGTTCCACTTTCTCAACCACATCAACTAATAAATAATGTTGTTTAATTTCATGCAAAATGTGAAATAGAAACAAGAAAATGTACTTGTCAATTTACTGCTGAGTGAGAGCCATTTTTTCCAGGTGTCATATGGATATGGACCCAAGTGCTGATCTAGATTTTTTAAATTGATTTTTATACTTTCTTTCTTTTCCTCACTGCCTATGAATTAAAACTTAAACAGACAATTTGTCAATTGGAAATCTCAATAAAATAAAATTACAATCGTTGATGATGTCTTCCATCTCTGGGTTCCATCTACGAACCACAACTTCCTTTTTACTGAAATTGTGAAAAAAACCTGTCCGTGGTGCAACAGAACCTTCTTTGCTTACAGAGCTGGAAATAACATAAAAATTAAAGTCCCATTTTAAAAACTCCACTATAAAACAAAAGATAACACACAAATTTAAAAAGAAAATAACTAATTGCCTGTAATAAATGAAGTGAATTCCAGGGGGTATCATTTTTATGCCTTTGAATTTTTCTCCTGTCTTCCAACTGTTAAAATCTATTCCAACTTCAGTCCCAATTGGCACATCCAGTAGAAATAAAAACGCACCTTCTTCAAATAATTTGTTTGCTAATTTTTGATCCATTCTTTAATCCTTTTTTCTTTTCGTAATAGATATACTAAATAGTAAATATGTCTATTATTATTGGGGTTCAAAATTGTATTTCGATTATGATACGACCACAGACTACGAAGTAAAGACTGAACTCGCCTATACCTCTCTGTAGGCGATGCTTGAGCTTGCCGCTAGGGTGCAGGTCATTTGAAGTGGAGAATAGGGATAAGACATATAAAATTAAAAAAATAATGACCTATACTAAAATTAAGAGAAAAAAAAATAAAAAATATCTCAAATTTAATGTACGTTTCGAAAAAAATTATTTTAAGAGTTATTAAGCTTTAAAGTTAAGATCACGTGACTTCCTTCAAAAACGGAGGAGGCGGCTTAAAAGTCACGTGATCTTACGGCATTAGCGGTGGTTCATTTACAACCAATGGAAATGGATCACGTGATCCAAGTAACCAATGGCGTACGTGACCTTCAAAACTTTTTCTGCGCCCTTTTCAAACTTCCTCAATAATACGTTTCTCCGTCTCTTGGATTTAGTAAAGCAAAAAAAAGGTGTATGTCATGAATTTAAAGATAAATCCATAATGTTGTCGATACCAAAATTTTGTTTTTCATGAAAAAAAACATGAAAACATACCTGAATGCAACTTATCACTAAACATACTTAGAACAACAGGAAGTACCTCATAGCGACAATATATTGGATATCTCACATTTATCACATAAACAAATAACACATCTCACATTAAACTAGATCACTGTTTAATTTTTTAAATTGCTGGATATTGAAAATTGAAAGACAAAAACCAACAGATTCGTCTGCTTCATCGAAAAGCTTTCAAAACACAAAGAATCAAGCATAAAAAAATGTTTAGTTCGGGTATAGACCACAGTGATGCGCATTGGCGTAAGCTGCGCACCACTTTTGGCATGTCAATCACGTGATCTTTTCCTATAGGTTTTAAAATCGGACCACCGCTAATGCTCCAAAGTCACGTGACTTTAGGCCCCTCCTGCGTTTTTGAGTGAAGTCACGTGATCGTAACTTTAGAGCTTAATAACTCTTTAAATAAATTTTTTCGAAGCGTACATTAAATTTGAGATATTTTTTATTTTTTTTTCTCTTAATTTTAGTATAGGTCATTATTTTTTTTAATTTTATATGTCTTATCCCTATTTCTCAGCTATTTTCCCGTTTCCCTACTGATTACGTGCTTCACACACACGGGATTTGCCAATGTTCTATTTGGTGCAATGATTTGAAAGTTGTGTCATTATTATCCATTGCACTTCACGATGACCCGTGAATTATTTCATAATTTTCGAAGAACTCGACGGTGCGTTTCAAAAATACACTATTTCCCCCTATTCTTAGCCTATAGCATGGTCTATAGCATGGTTGTAGATATAATGGTTTCCAGTCACAGTGTTATAAGGTCCCATAAGGCAGCTGATTTTTTTGTGATCTTTGGTTACTGCGACAGCCCCGCGACCTGGTGTTGGAAGGGTGAAAGCTTACACTGAAACAACACAGAAATTTTCTAAGTCCCTCGTACGGCTCGTAAACAAAACAAAGTTGTAGGGCTATGATGATAAACATGCGTAAAACAGATTGATTTATGATTTCTAATTAACTAATTTCAGATGAAAAAAAAATAAACTTAATATTACTAATGTGTATAGGGGTTGTAGTGCTCATGTCACTATACGCTCCTCCCCTCTTCCACTTCTGCTTTCCACTATTGCCCTCCAATCTATCCTCCCACCTTTTAACTCAACTTGCAACCAGCTATATGCGTTGCAAAGAGCTGTACGGATCGAACGTGCAGCACCTGGTCATCCCGCACGACCGCCGCAGCTGCAAAGGACTTCGCCGCTCGAACGTGCTTCTTCGCGGCTACCAGCAACTCTCCTCTGCACACCTCCGGAGTATATAAGAGCTCCGGCAGAACCAGCAAAGCAGCGCAGTACAGTCCAGCAACGTCCAGCAGTACAACAGAGAACTCTCACCCTTCAACACAGCAATTTCCCTTAGTCTTAACTTAGTGTAACCCCCCTTGCTTTGTGTCTCTTAATACAACAGTTTACCCCAGATCGCTGAATAATAGTAACCCAAAATGAATAATAATAACCCAAGATAGCTGAATAATATTAATAGGGCTGTTCGACATCTTTTTTAACATTTGTTGAAATCGTGAAACGCAGCAGCTCATGTATTTTGTCGTCTGCTACGAGGGACTTGGTTTTTTCTGCGAAATATGAATTTTTTAAACAATTTGATATAAATTTGGGTTATTTTAAAGTTTTTATAGGTTTTATTTAGATATTAGTTGTTTATGATGTATTTTTAAGCTATTTCACTGTCTGGTTATGCCAGTGGACTGAATAGTGAGGCAATAACACGTTATTTTGATAAGTTAAATGCTGTTTAATAGTGATTGTCTATATTCTATTCCAAATTCAATTTGGAAACATGGGACAGACTGTCTTATGGTTCCAAAAATTTCTCGTTGGAATTAAAATTCTATAATCATGTATTCAAAATTTGTAAACCTTGTTTTAGTTGAGGTGGTTTGTGAAACCATGTAGCTGGGTTGCTACAAATCTGCATGGTTTCGTAAAATAGATTAATGAAAAACAAGAATGATTTATTAAGGATAATTAAAGAAATTCAATAAACACATGATTAACTAACTCGCATGTTTCCACAGTGAATTCGCAATAGTATGGACAATCACTATTTAAAATTTATAACTTACATCAAAATAACGTGTTTTTTTGCCTCATTATTCCGTCCACTGGCATAACCAGACAGTGAAATAGCTTAAAAATACATTATAACCAACTAATATATAAATAAAACCTATAAAAACTTTAAAATAACCCAAATTTCTATCAAATTGTTTTAAAAAAAGATGTCGAACAGCCCTATAGCCAGGGGTATGGAAGAGATGGTTGCCCCACTTGTATCCTTTTTTAACATGGGGCTCTGAAGACAGTTTTCTCTTGTGGATATGTGTAGCTCCGCCTCTAACTCCTCCCCTTTTTTTTATAACATGAGGGCATTGACATCTATGAGTTAAAATAGACACTAAAATCTTGTTATCCTTAAGGATTTGTTCATAGTCTTTCGAGATTTTTCTTATGATCAGCAGCGATCGGTAGCTCAGTTGGTAGAGCGATGGATTGATAACCTGAAGTGCTGTGGTTCGATACTCAGTGGGTGCTAATGCATTTCACTACTTTTTTTTAACTTTTTTTCAGTTATTTAATTTTGTAATGAAAAACTGAATCTAATCGGATTAAAAAATAAAACGTATTACTTATTTAAAACTTCAATTTATTCCTGGATTAAAACTTATAAGTAACAGTAGTTGGAGTTTACCGCCTTAAAGTTTGAAATTATTATCTTTTTCACGCAACAGATGGCGCTGCCCTCATGTTATAAAAATCTTCAGAGGCTTATGGAGAAAAAGGATACAAGTTGGGCAACCATCTCTTCCATACCCCTGCTATAGCTATAGGCCATGGTTGTAGATATAATGGTTCCCAGTCACAGTGTTATAAGGTCCCATAAGAAAAAAATTGAAAGTTCTCCGTCAATGATCTTCCCTCAGGGCATGGTTACTTCGAAAGTACTGCCATCTGAACACACAATCTCTAACTTCTCTAACTTACAACAGTAATTCCATGTCCATACGAGATTTAACACATAGGCAACATACCCCACCAATGTTTTTCCCGTGTTTCTAACACATTCATGGTGCAATGATTAAGACGTCAAAATGTAGATCTCGGGTTTCGTGGTTCGATTCAAGGCAAGGGATAATTTCATTTTTGACCCTGGAATGAGCCGCTCCCTGGAATCGGGAGGCCCTTACCCGGACGTGGCGGCAGGAAAGAATAAACGAGTAGACGGAAGATCTGGGGTAAACTGTTGTATTAAGAGACACAAAGCAAGGGGGGTTACAGTAAGTTAAGACTAAGGGAAATTGCTGTGTTGAAGGGTGAGAGTTCTCTGTTGTACTGCTGGACGTTGCTGGACTGTACTGCGCTGCTTTGCTGGTTCTGCCGGAGCTCTTATATACTCCGGAGGTGTGCAGAGGAGAGTTGCTGG
Source organism: Daphnia galeata (assembly GCA_030770115.1). Taxonomy (NCBI): domain Eukaryota; kingdom Metazoa; phylum Arthropoda; class Branchiopoda; order Diplostraca; family Daphniidae; genus Daphnia; species Daphnia galeata. Next base: position 6,952,550 of record CM061123.1, on the reverse strand, counting down.
TAGCCGCGAAGAAGCACGTTCGAGCGGCGAAGTCCTTTGCAGCTGCGGCGGTCGTGCGGGATGACCAGGTGCTGCACGTTCGATCCGTACAGCTCTTTGCAACGCATATAGCTGGTTGCAAGTTGAGTTAAAAGGTGGGAGGATAGATTGGAGGGCAATAGTGGAAAGCAGAAGTGGAAGAGGGGAGGAGCGTATAGTGACATGAGCACTACAACCCCTATACACATTAGTAATATTAAGTTTATTTTTTTTTCATCTGAAATTAGTTAATTAGAAATCATAAATCAATCTGTTTTACGCATGTTTATCATCATAGCCCTACAACTTTGTTTTGTTTACGAGCCGTACGAGGGACTTAGAAAATTTCTGTGTTGTTTCAGTGTAAGCTTTCACCCTTCCAACACCAGGTCGCGGGGCTGTCGCAGTAACCAAAGATCACAAAAAAATCAGCTGCCTTATGGGACCTTATAACACTGTGACTGGGAACCATTATATCTACAACCATGCTATAGACCATGCTATAGGCTAAGAATAGGGGGAAATAGTGTATTTTTGAAACGCACCGTCAAGTTCTTCGAAAATTATGAAATAATTCATGGGTCATTTTGAAGGGCAATGGATAATAATGACACAACTTTCAAATCATTGCACCAAATAGAACATTGGCAAATCCCGTGTGTTTGAAGCACGTAATCAGTAGGGAAATCTGAGGGAAACGGGAAAACCAGAAAATAACTGAGAAATTCTCAAAATCATATGACCTGCACCCTAGCGGCAAGCTCAAGCATCGCCTACAGAGAGGTATGGGCGAGTTCACTCTTTACTTTGTAGTTTTTCTGTGGTTCGAGGTTTCTGTGGTGTTAGTCATTTGCGTTGCATACGCCACTGTGTGCGGCGGATATTTTTGGAAACTGAAATTTCAAATTTTGGAAAAAAGTTTAAAATCCTGTGGACTGTGGTAGACGGAAATAACTTTTTTTTTAAATACTAATGGCGCCACTGGTTCGGGTCGCCTGGGGTAAAAAAAACCGTTGACCCGACCCAAAGACCCGGGTCATCGTTTCTCAGGTCATTTTTTTTTAACCCGGGTTACAGCCCTATTTTCTAGTAAGGCCCTATGCCGAGTCAAGAACAAGAACTCAAGATTTGGCAGCAGAGCAGACGAATTTGACGGCTTGATTACTTCCACGTCATCTAATATTTTAAGTTCCAGTTTTATTTTTATTTTAACGGAAGATTGTATGCATACAGTCATCCGTCAATATTGGGCTGTTTGGTTTCAATTTTAAAAGTCGTGCAACTGGTGTGCAAGTACATTAAGAGCTAAATTTTAACTTCACTTTCTTACAACCTCATTACAGAAATGACTGAGAATGGTGGAAAAAAATTAAGTATTGTAAGTTGTCAATTTTTTTCAATAATAATTCCAGTGTCAAACAAGTCTCATTTGTAAATCTATACTATAATACTGAATTGCACTTGCCTTTTAAGTCTCTTCAAAAGGCAACCAATGTTACATATCATCGCCATTTGGTTGATAGAAATACGCGAGGTCAAGTTATGGGACAAGGCAGATTTCGTGGGTGCACTGTGTGGTTTACAGGTATGTTAACTGATGCAATTCTTGATGTAATTATTTATGTTAAGTTAATTGGTAATTTTAATTATCATTGGCAATACAGGATTTTCCGGTTCAGGAAAGACCACCTTGTCATTTGCCCTGGAAGATTACTTGGTGATGAGGGGGATTCCTGCCTTCAGCTTAGATGGTGACAACATGAGATTTGGTTTGAACTCAGATCTTGGGTTTTCCGATGAAGACCGCCAAGAAAATATCAGACGTGTTGCTGAAGTCGCTAAATTATTTGCTGAGTCAGGAGTAGTTACCCTTTGCTCTTTCGTGTCACCGTTTCGTGAGGTATTTAGTAAATTATATAAACATAAAAAAAAATATCTCACAAAAATTAATGTAGGATAGAGATCGTGCAAGAAAAATACATGCTGATGCCGGACTCCCGTTTTTTGAAATTTTTGTGGATGCTCCGCTTAATGTTTGTGAAGAACGTGATGTCAAGGGTCTTTACAAGAAAGCCCGCCAAGGGACCATTAAAAGTAATGTATTGCAATTTCATTGACTTATTTTATCGGTATTTAAACTTAATATACTTTTAGATTTCACCGGAATTGATTCGCCTTATGAACCACCCCTGAATCCCCATGAAACTATGCAAACTAGTGAGAAATCTGTCATTGAATGTACACAACAACTGGTTGACTTGCTTGTTAACCAAGTAGGTTACAAAATTAAATTACGGTTTAAATTTGATTTGCTATTTGATTCGATGGTAATTTTTCTTGAAGAATGTTCTGCCAAAAGCGGCTCAAGCTACAGTTGTAGAATTGTTTGTCTCTGATGAACGGAGACCTGATGCAATTGCAGAGTCTGCTTCTCTTCCGTCTGTAGCTATCAATGACATTGATCTTCAATGGGTTCAAGTTCTCTCCGAAGGTTGGGCTTCTCCTCTCCAAGGGTTTATGAGAGAAAGGGAATATCTCCAGGTACTAAAACTATTTATTCATTGTTTAAATTATTTATAACACATTGTGTCAATAGGTTCTTCATTTCAATTGCATCTACGACGGGGGAGTTTCGAATCAAAGTGTGCCTATCGTATTAGCCATAAGCACAGAAGATAAAGAAAAACTGGATGGTTGCTTAGCTATTACTTTACTTCATAACAACAAGCCAGTAGCTATACTGAGAGCTCCCGAATTCTTTGAGCATCGCAAAGAAGAACGCTGCGCCAGGCAGTTCGGAACAACTCATCCGTCTCATCCTTACATACAGATGATATTTGCAAGCGGTGATTGGTTAGTTGGTGGTGAATTGGAAGTGCTGAATCGTATTCGTTGGAATGATGGTTTGGATGAATATCGTTTTACGCCAACCGAATTAAAGAAAACATTTCATGATATGGGCGCTGATGCGGTGTTTGCATTTCAATTGAGAAACCCTGTTCACAATGGACATGCCCTTCTAATGCAGGTGAGATTTATGTAATAAATTTGATTTTGCAATCACTCTGAAATTTTTACCTATCTCGATTACAATTAGTTTACCCGACAAACCTTGCTTGAGCGAGGCTACAAAAAGCCAGTATTACTGCTTCATCCGCTAGGAGGGTGGACAAAGGATGATGATGTTCCCCTAGCTGTGCGGATGGAACAACACAAAGCAATTCTGGAAGAAAGGGTTCTAGATCCCGAGCATACTATTTTGGCTATTTTCCCGTCGCCAATGTTATACGCTGGTCCTACAGAAGTATAATAACCTTTACGGTTTAAATGATAAATATAAATCAAGCTTGTATTTGAAGGTTCAGTGGCATGCACGATCGCGGTTAATGGCTGGTGCCAAGTTCTACATAGTTGGTAGAGACCCGGCGGGAATGGCGCATCCCAATCCAGCACTGAAGCAAGATCTTTACGAACCAACTCATGGAGGAAAAGTACTCTCTATGGCACCGGGACTTGTTGGAATGGAAATTATTCCATTTCGAGTCGCAGCCTATGATACTCGGGCTAAGTGTATGAGTTTCTTCGATCCAGAACGAAAACAGGATTTTGAGTTTATTTCCGGAACGCGAATGAGAGGTTTCCTTGTTTTTGTTATCTTTACTTGTAGTAAATAGCCGTGTTGAATTTTGAATCGATGAAAACAATTGTTTTGTGTTTATCAATTTTGTAGGTCTTGCCCGAGCAGGAGAATCACCACCTCCTGGTTTCATGGCTGAAAAAGCTTGGGATGTTCTTGCCCTTTATTATCGTGCTCTCAACAGCGATTGATTGGTTTTTAGAAATGTCTTTGAAAATATGTAATCATTATGCTGAGCTTAACTGCTTAAGTTATAATTATGTAAGCATATTATTTTGCATTTACTTCCCCGAATCTGTTTGAACCACCAATCCTTTGAATCGGCTTTTTGGTTATAATATTGCTAATCTAGGCGATTCTTGCTGTAAAATTACTAAGAATTATTGGTTTTTGATTGCCTCTATGTGACCATTGGGTGCATATCCTCGTAAGTTCATTTGAAAAAATGTTCTTTTGAAATTTATTATTGGTGGAAATCGGTTAATTTAATTTTGTTATTTTTCAAACAGTATACTAAAGTTTTCTTATTTAAAATTTCTAACTGTCCTTTTTTCATTTGACGGCAATTGACGCACACCGCTGATGTAAAAATAAGCAGTTGTTGGTGGTTGTTCATTCATCATTCCTTGCGTAAAACTTTAGTTGTTCTATTCTTATGCTTTTCTAATATTGCATCAAATTAACCCAAAATTTTTAAATTTCATCCTGAATGAGTTATTATTATTATATGTTATATTATATGCGTTACGAATTTTCATATTTACTTCCAACGGACCAATTTTAAGTATAAAATGTTTAAGTCTTTGACAGTTTCAATACATTTTGCTTGTGATTTTATTCAAAACACGAACATGTTTTTTTCATTCATCATTTTGAATTTTCATTAAGATGGTGACCCAATAGGGCCTAGGTAATTTTAGTTTGCATCTGAATTTTTGATTAATTTCTACAAATTTCCGAAGAAATATAAAGCGGAAGATGATGGATATGAGCCAGAAAACCAAAGTTTGCTTCGAACTATATAACCTACTATAATCACGTGCTTGTATGTAAATGGTAGCGATAATGCAAGTCGTGTAGGGATACTACCTGATCTCCTTTTTCGTTGACTTGGTTTCCAAATCTTAGGGCTATGATGGACGAAAACTTGAGATTGCTAAAATACTTATTTTCACACGATTTACAGCTTTTTACCATTCTTAAGCAAAGTTTAATAAAGATAAGCGCTGCATGATTAACATTTTCAATGGGGAAAAGTTGGAAAACGGATATCTTTAAAGTTTTATTGCAGGAAAGACAACTTTTAAACTTTAAAATTCTGAAATTATTGATCCAACAAGGGGACAACCTAGCTTAATTAACTAACCAAGACATTGGGAATACGTTACATAGTTTAGTGGGAAACCCGTAATATGTGAAGACTCGGATTAGTAGGGAAAAGAGAATAAATAATTCATTTCTGAACTAGAGCTAGACGCGTGGGAAGCGGAGTTTCACCCGACAAAACTGAACTCCGACAAGACCTCGAAACAACTCCGACAGGGGTCGATTTTACTCCGACACGTCGCGAATTAACTTCGACACGCTTAGATTTTACTCCGACAAAACAAGATTTTCCCCCGAATCGACAGCGATGCAGCAAGTCAGCAGTCTGATATTCGTCTACCTTGTTTCGTGTCTGTCGACAAGAGCGAGTGCGTTGCCAAGACGTTCTTAAACGTATTTTGAAGTCAAAATCACGAAAGGATAACGAAACAAAGAATATCGAAATTTGTGAAGTTTTTTGCGCTGATTGTTTCAAGAGCAATCCTTTCGTGTATTGCTTGTTTTGTCGAAAATGGGTGTGTGGTAGAGATGAGCATGATTTAACAGTTGCTTTGCACGACTGTCAGATTAGTCACATTGCGAAACATAAATCGGCCATCGCTTCTTTGATCTAAACTTTTCTCATTTGTTTTTTGTTGTTCATTGTGTTTTGTGTTTAGTCCTAGTAATATTTTTCAAGTTCATCAAACTCTGTCTCTACTGCAATCTGACATGTTTCAGAATTGTTACAGACTCACAGTACAGTTATTTCTTCCCTTTATTTAACTTGATTAAAACAGAATGTTTTGCTGTCTTCGAATTCACTATTTCAGCTGAAGATTTAATCTTAGGACGCTGTAAAGCGTGATGTTGTCTCGGGGAAATGTTAATTCTTACACACTTCCTGTTCATTTTTAACCTAGTTGAGTTTGCTGCATCGCTGTCGATTCGGGGGAAAATCTTGTTTTGTCGGAGTAAAATCTAAGCGTGTCGAAGTTAATTCGCGACGTGTCGGAGTAAAATCGACCCCTGTCGGAGTTGTTTCGAGGTCTTGTCGGAGTTGAGTTTTGTCGGGTAATAGGACCAATATAGAGTAAATATTTAGTAAATAAGTATAGCATAATTTTTAGGTTTTAAACAAGCTTCAATGACTACTAGATTTCTTTTTATTGATACTCAGGAAGATTTGGACATAGATGTCAACAAAATTTGATAGTAATATAAACACTCACCAAACAAACATGCTATAAAGTTGTTGGACAATTAGCTAATACAGAATTTTCCCCTTCAAATAGTGTGGAATGTGTGCTTAATCTAGACGGATGTTCTTGTGGATGGCTGGCTTAATCTCATAGACATAGCTCATAATCTGCTGAATTACAAGTTCTTTGTTAGATGCCATACACCGATTGATGACATCCAATTTCATCTTCATATCTTTATCAATCTTGGCAGCCACATCATCTCGCGATCCCAAATGCTGTGGCAGAAAAGTAATGTTATTTAGGTGCTGCAAATTAATGTTATACACTCAGCTGTACTTTTGATTCAAATTCTTTGAATTGCTTTTCTCTTTCCAAGCGGTATGCTTCAATTTCAGATTGGGCTTCTTCTTTTGCTTGCTTCAAGCGGCGTGCTTTCCCTAATAGCAAATAAAAGTAGATAAGTGAAAATTGAACTCGTCAAACTTCTTTGACATAACCCCATGTATAAAACATAAGGAAAAGAAAATTTCTAGTTTCAAAGAATAATCTTAAAATGGAAAAATGCCAAACTCTTATCATAATATTAATTACATATAACCACTGTAAAAAAAATTCAGTTACATGGATCATTAATCCAAAACATATGATGAAGAAACATCCAGTATTTAATAAGCCTATTTAATATACATACATGTACTTATTAAAGTTAATCATTATCTCCTAGAAAAGCTTTAACACAATTATTTACTAAGAAAAGGTTTAATCAAGCACAAGTTTATCATTGTTTTACCAACACCCAATTTGTGCTATATTCCACATTACAAAATTTGATAGTTTACTCACTTTTTCTAGCTTCAGCCACCTTGTCTGCAGCTTTCTTTTCAGCAGCTAATAGTTGCTGAATACCTTGAGTTTGACTGGCCATTTTATTGCTAGTTTTGAATTTTCAATGTGTAAAGGAAAAAGAGGTCGAAAAGAATGACTTGATACTCTGTTAAAAACGTATCTCTGACACACTGTACAACAGAAATCATTCGTCTTGTGACTTCCTGTCATATGACTACTTGGGCAAGAGCAAACTTCACATTAAGGCCTGAAGTCCTTCAAAAATGTCCTCTAAAATTTGACGCTCCTTAAATGACTCTACCATGAAAATGAACATCAACGCCGCTGTCGACCAAGCATGGAACTAAACAAGGAGTGGAATTTATATTTATCTGCGGCTATGTAGAAGAGATATTACAGGCAAAATGATTTTTTTTTATTTTCCAAAATGGAACAAATTGTATACCAATATGTTTTAAATGAGCTCTATTTATTAGAGTCTAATTAAGCTAGGATAAAAACCTCCCATAAACCCCCCAATGGGAAATCTCTGTTTTTGTACAAATTAAAAAAAAATAGCCACATCGGAAAAATAACTGCTCCCATTGGGGGCGCAGCCAATGAGATTGCTTGCATTCCCCGCAAAATTTGTATGAAACGATAGAAACCTAAATATTACCAAGGCCTACTGAACTATTACTACTAGGCCTGCTTTTTTCACCCATCCCCTTCTTTCAACCTAACAGGCAGAGAGCGCAACTAGCGGTGAGATACGGCGACTCCATTTCCGTATCATGCGATGAGCCTAGTAGTTCAGTAGGCTCCTATATTTTTAAAAATAAAAATGAACTTTAAAGATATTTAACTTCTTCATTAATTAGAAATTATCGGAATGATTTCATGAATAAGCTGACAATACGGCAGGCGTAAAATCAATTTTTGTATTTTTTAAAATGGCTCACGGGAAAAACAGTAAAATCAAAATTAAAACTTCTGTTACTTTTGAATGGCTTAAAATAAATTAATTTACTTCGGAGGAATTGTTCATACAGTAGTAAGTAACCTACTGTACAAATTTCAACGAAATCGATGAGATGCTTGCGCCACCGATTTTATTGAGTTGACGCTGATTGACCCAAATGTAAGAATGTTGCTGTAAAGTATAAGAAAATGATTTAAAAAATGGTAAACTACCTGTTCAAGTTCTCAGTTGGATGATCGCTGGAGAAATAAGTCATAGAATTCTGTTTTCTTCTGAAACCCACATGGCCTCCCAAAGTTTTTCTGTGAATCTGTTCGCGATTTAATTAGTCGTCTTAAGTAAAGTGATGAAACACTGAGGGATAATTTTCACTCTGCCACGAACTTTCAAAACTTGCCTGTTCTGTTTGAGTCTGAATTGTATTCCACATGACAGCGAGAGGTGTACACTATAAGAAAGCCGAACTGGCCAACGCTGGGAAGGATCCCAAAGATAGGCACTCGACGAGAGCGTGGGGTGACACCAAGCGGCCCACACACGCATACACACATACAAACACAATAACCCAACCCAATCCGTTAAGTATCGTTTAGACTACAGCTCTTTTCTACGTATAACGTACAACGTAAAAAGTTTACGTTTGTCCTTCGTAAATTTCG